>CM019074.1:5073537-5473537 GCA_009667805.1 Leptobrachium leishanense | reverse complement strand
CAGTATATATTTGTGTGTGTGTGTAGTTATGTTTCTGTGTGCCTATATATGTGTATTATGTTTATATATGTGTGTTATATGTTTATATATGTGTGTGTGAGTGACGTTATGTTTTTATGTGTGCCTATAATATGTGTGTGTGTGTTTTTATGTGTGTGTGTGTGTATATATATATATATATATATATATATATATATATATATATATATATATATAATAAAGGCCCCATAGAGAGCCGAAACGTCGGTCAGTGCTATTGGGCACTTTTAAATAGTATTATAATAAAGCATAATTTTTTATCTTGAGATCCAAGCCCTGGAGTGCGTCCCTTTCTGATGATTTTTATATATATATATGTTTATATATGTGTGTATTATATGTTTATATATGTGTTCGTGGGTGTAGTTATGTTTTTATGTGTTCCTATATATATATATATTTTTTTATGTGTGTATTATATGTTTGTGTGTGTGTTTATATAGATGTATAGATTCTGTGTGTGTGTGTATATATATGTATATAATGATGCTGAAATGGTCCAGTATCCTGGATTTCTATTCCGTCCCCCTGTTGCCTCATTTACACAATTTATAGATCATTTAAATGTTTTATGAAGTGAAACCGTTGCCAACATATGAAAAGTGACACAAACCCTGATTAACACCATTTTCTAAATATAAATAAACTCCTCCTGAGCAGCGTCTCGTTTTGCTTTGAAACATAACGTTGGGGGTTATTTTAACGATCACTGTGACCTCATATTCTTTATATTATTTATTTTTCTTGAACGAAGCCTCGTTGTTTTGTTTGTGTTGTTTTCTAGCTTTGTGTGCGACTCTGTCCTCTCCGATTTGCTCGTTTCCCCTCAAACTGCGTTTACCGGTTTCAGCCTATGGAGGATTATTGTGACGAGCTGCTCTCGGTATGTGTTTGTGTTTTTGTGTACATTGTTGTGCGACTTCGTAATGTTGTTTGACAGCAGACAGAAAGCTGACAGGTTTAAAACAATGTTACCATAACGGATGTGTTCCTAAAACACCACCCGGATACTCTGTGTGTGCGAAAGTACAACGCAACAGAGAGTGATACTTAGTATCGTTGTGCGGGTGTGACTTTGCTTGTACGGGTTGTTGTTTTCACTCACCTCCCTTGTTTGGTGATGATCATCTCGGTTTGGTGTTTGTAGAATTTCTCCCACAGGCTGTAGTTGGAGAGGTTGACCTGCACCTTCCCAGAGGTTCGGCACGGTTGGCTGGTGGTGGGGTTGGATGGGGTCTGGTGAGCGGGTGAAAGGTAGGACAGCTGTCTTTCGTCTTTGGGGTAAGTGTCCACCAGTTCAACATCAGAGCAATAATCCTGGCCGTATGAGCAGGCGGATTGCGGCAACATGCAGATGCCCTGGGGGCAGAAATTAAGGGGTGCGGTGCCATTTCCGGTTTCCGTCGGGCAGTACTTGCTTTGGTGTCCGAGAAGATCTTCTGCGCTCTGCATCTCCTTCGTCCGTTGTGACTGCACAGGTCTCTGCACACCTGGCCCGGTTGGTATCTCCGGCTCGTCCTGTGGCTCCGCCATCACCTGTAGGTCTTCTCTGCTCTTCGACCTGTCCCTGCTGTGCAACCCGAAAATGCTCTGTAGCTCTGGGCTGTTGTGCGCCCCCTGTGTGCTCTGCATCCTGAAGGTGCTCTGCAAGCAATGCTTCGCTGCACCCATGGAAGGAGCTCAGATCTGCTCCTCCGCTATCACTGTCACTACAACACCAGGTGGGTGTCACACAAGGGTCATGCAGGGGGGGCAGCCCTCCCTCCACCTCTGCACCTGTCACTCACGTCCATCACTCTGACATATGTCAGTCATTCCCCATGTCACTCTGAAGACGTCTAAGCATGGTGCTAGCCCCGCTGCGTCTGTTCTACTCCTATACTGACACCTCACCCTAACCCTATATCCCCCTCCTCTGCTCAGCTCGTCACGTGTCACCCATTAGTCATTAATTTCTCTCTGACTCGATCTCTGCCACCTCCTGGTAGTCACCAATCGTTCTCATTAAGTCTCTGCGCTCAGAGGCTGCCTCTCGTGCCCCGGTCCGTCCCTCTCGCCGGGTTCCTGTCACCCTCTGGCATGTAACTTGTCACATTGTGTCTGTCTTGCACCTTGCATCGCTCACATAGAAAGAGCAAAGTTTCTCAGGCTACGAGCGGCTGGCGCTGTCACCGTCTCATCACCCCCCCCCGATACCCCAAAGCGCAGGGGGCGCTACGTTGCACAATCACAGAGAGCACCGTGGTGAGGCTGGAATCAGACGCGTATAGACGTGCGTCGTGGTGCCACTCATATCACGAACGCAACGCAGACCTCTCTGGCCAGGATTCGTGGAGATCCCGGGGGCCGTTATGTTCTATGAGTCTCGTGTACGTTGGTGTAGCACGGTGCTTTTATTGGGAAGTGTGCAGCGTGTGCTCTGTGCAGCTTGCAACATGTGCAGGAAATAACTCCTCATATTACTAACAGCTCTGAGAATCTGCCGGTAACATGAGCAGCGGCCGGAGCGCCGAGTATTTATATATAAATATATTTCTGCATTCTATCCGTCTGTCCGTCCGTCCGTCTTCCGTTTATCTGCGCATGAATCTCTTATCTCTCTCTCTCTCGTTATTGATATCAACGTTTATCTTTTATTTCTGTCTATTATTTTCCATAAAGTGAATTTGTAAACAAACTTTATACTGGGCGCATCTAGTTAAGACCAGATCAGCCTTGATTGGACGCAGAGTACAGTTGCAGGTAACTTTGTATCAGTGGTCACCGCTGACCCGATATATGTTGTTTTCAGGAGGTTTTTTGACACCACATTCCTCTTGCAAACCTGACCTCTCTCCCGTTGCACCGTACCCCAACTATCGTGGCCATTGCAGTAAATTGAAGGAAATGTGTTGCTTCTGTAAACATAGTAAAATAGTTTGTGTCTTGCGACGTCGCACATTATCAATCTGGAAATAAATGTATGTAGGACACGAGGTCATCCATTTACACTGGACGAATGGAAATGCAGCCTAAAGCATAGGAAGGTTTATTTTACAGTGAGAATAATAAAGCTGTGGGATTCTCTGCCTGTTGAGGTGGTTGGGTCAGAGACTGTACTGACTTTTACATAGCGACTGGACGACTTCCTGCAGACACAGAATATTAAGGGTTATATTATTTAATAAGTGGGTAAAAGCTTCTTGATCCGGATAGAAATCTGACGCCATTTGGGGGCAAGAAGGAATTTTTTCCCAACATGTTGCATATTGGCAAGTGCTTCAGACGGGGGGGGGGGATTTTCTTTTGGACGCTGCAGCAGCAGGTGATGTGTGAAAGGCTGAACCTGATGAACGCACAGCTTTTTTCAGCCTGTGTAAGGTATGATAAAGGGTTAATACAGTGATTACCTGATGCACTGTTGGTGCAAGAGTGCTTAATGTGTGTAAACACACACACACTGTGTCTACCCATGCATGGCTTTCCAATTTTTTCTTGTAGCGCTGATGACAGGAGCCCAGCGCAGCCACATCCTCCAGCTCAGCAGACGGTGGTGAAACTCATTGTGGTCATCTGAAGCTGCAGCCCATCCGCTTCAGTGTTCAGGGCACTCAGTGTGCGCGCACACCACTGCTTGTGTCAGTCTGACTCTCCTAAATTCTCTCAATAATTGCTTTTTCCCCACTTTTTGCTTAAAGGGAACCTGTGTTAAAAACCAGAGTTTCCGTTTTTGCCCTTAAATAATTTCACAGATACTGCTCAGCCTCCGCCCCTTTATTTTTGGGTGATTTTATTCCCCTTTTCCCCCTCGTCGCGCGCTGCTCCTCCTCTTCGGCTCAGGGATGGGATCCCCAAACCCGTAAGTCCCTGAAGCTTTTCTGCACAGTTTGTGCTCCTATACAACTGGTGTAGAGTAAGAGTTGAAAATCGCGCAGCGCTACGGGATTCACAAACGTTACTTAGACAAGTTCCGTAGCGCCTGCGCAGAGCGATGGATCGGAGCTGCACGCGCATGCACAGATCTAATCCATCGCTACCTCTCTGAAAAAGCTCGCTACAGAGATTGGTCTCAGAGGGTGACGTCGGCCGCTCTCTGTGTGTGACATCACTAGTGACCGGCAGCCAGGAAATTCAAAATCCTGACTGCTGGGGGGTGGGTGGAGGAAACTCCTCTGCTTCACCCCGTGATTTCACCAGATTGGGGGAGCTGGGAGGGGGCGCTCATGACCACTTTAAAACAATGTGTTCAGGATGAGTCCCTTTGAATAAAGCAAAGGACCACAGATTGTGGCTTGTCTGAGGCACCACGTCCGGCTCCAACGACAAATGTCTGGGCTCAAACTTACTTTGGTCATTCGTCTTCCATATTAATTTATCTGGTTGAAAAGCAACAGAATTTTTTTGCTTGATCTCGATTTAATAAAAAAAATCAGCATTACTGCGACTGTATTTCATTGACGATGTTGCAGATTTTCCCATCAATGGGTTTTTTTCTCCCCTGGTGGCACAGCGGGCATATTCCAAGATGGCAATGCCAGGATTCATCGGGCTCACATTGTGCGAGAGTGGTTGAGGGAGCATGAGACATCATTTCACACATGGATTGGCCACCGCACAGTCCAGACCTTAACCCCATTGAGGTTAATCTTTGGGATAATGTGCTGGAGAAGACTTTACGCAGCGCCGCGACTCTCCCATCATCAATACAAGATCTTGCCACAAATTAATGCCGCTCTGGACCCCAATAAATGCTGTGACATTGCATGAGCTTATCCACATGACGCTGCGGCGAATGCGTGACGCAATCACAGCAAAACGATGCCGCAATCACACCACAAGCCGCAACACAATGAAATATTACAGTGTGTGAGGTTTTTATTGGTCGGGCCGTGTAGTTACTTTTTGCATTTCTATAACTCTGCATCAGTAAAAACAAACAATGTATCACAATCTGATAGTAAACACGGAAATGTATGAGATCATGATCTCAGTGTGTCTGGTTTAGGTGCTGTTTTTGATATTTAGATTAAAAGTACGGATCACCTGCATAAAAATGGTGATCACTATCATTTTACTATTAATTCAGCCGGCGTCCGAACACAAAGTATTTTTGGAATTGGTCAAAACTTTAGATAAACTTTAAAGTATCTCACACCTATGTCCCGAACCGGCCGACCAGAGAGCGAAAGCGAGACTCTCAAAAGATAAAGATTTCGGCAGGATATAGAGATACAGCTTCTCCAGCTAAAGAGGAACCTGACCAGTTTCTGCCAAATTTGGAGCAAGCGATAAGACAGGTATTAAAAGGTGTAATTTCAAAAAATATTCCATTCGTGCGTTTCTCTGAAGGACGGTTTATACTGAATAAAGTTGTGTTTTTTTTTTTTTTTTTTATGGCTGCCGGTAAAATAATGAGGATTATTGACAATTACCCAGAACATACTGAAAACGAGACAAATCTCAATGTATCCTTCCTAGTAAAATACGTTAGAAATAAATTAATAATATATATATTTTTAGATATAAAATCACGATAATAAGTATAAAAGAACTCCTTGCGCTTCGTAGGAGAAACGATAGGAGCCTGATTATTAAGGAAATATTCTAATAAAAATAAAGACCCTCTTTTTTGCCCTTAAATAATTGGGTAGATCCTCTGCTCAATTATTTTTTATATATATTTTTTTTGATTTTATTTACCTTTTGTCCCTCGCGCCCACAGCTTCTCCTCTTCAACTCCGGAGCTTCCAAACCCGCAAGTCCCTAGAGCTTTACTATGCGAATTGCGTAGCGTAGGATCGAGAAGTTGTGCAACGTTCGAAACATGCGCGCTTTAAGTTGGTCCTTCAAGAAATGTGTGTGTGGAAAATTATGGTGAGTTTCTGCACGTCTTGTTTTAGAACTTGATCCCTGGCCCCGTGTTTCCCCATTTCCTCTTTAGTTTATACTGACCCAATATTGTTATCCACATCTTTATATTGTCCCCATGTTTCCCTCTATGTCTCCATAGTTTATTTTGTCTCATACCCACAGTCTATATTGCCCTGTTTCCCCCAGTTTCTGTTGCCCCTATATTGCTCCCCTTTCCTCCGCACTTTATATTCTCCCGCTATAACCCTCCTTATTTCCACTGTTTTGTATTTCTCCACCATAGCCCCCAGTTTACAGTAACTCCCACCATAGCCCCCAGTTTACAGTAACTCCCACCATAACCCCCAGTTTACAGTAACTCCCACCGTAGCCCCCAGTTTACATTAACTCCCACCATAGAGCCCAGTTTACAGTAACTCCCACCATAGCCCCCAGTTTACATTAACTCCCACCATAGAGCCCAGTTTACAGTAACTCCCACCATAGCCCCCAGTTTACAGTAACTCCCACCACCTCCATATAGCCTCTCGCAAATGTACCAGTCTAGAGATTCACCGTGGTCAAAGTTCAAGCGTACTGACTCCATGAAGGAGCACAGTGCTTACCGAAAATGGCGAAATGCGTGCACAAAACAAAGCGAAATGGGCTAAAACCTGAAACAATAACATGTCAAACCCAAGAGGTTTTTGCAAAATCATAAGTAACATACAATCACCCCCCCCCCCGTCTACTCAGAACCAGCCGCTGTGTCGGCCAACGTTTTGAATAGCCAAATGGACCGTACGGGGAAACTCACTGTTCGGTGCAGTTTGGTGGCAGATTCAGCTCTCTTTGAATAACCCCTTAGGGAGAGGGTCCTCCTCACACCATGTCCACCTTAATAAGTTCTTATGGTGCCTGGAGTGTCGACTTAAGGGCAGTGTAATCTCTCCATCACTGTTTAACCACAAGTGTCCCTTTATGTCCACTTCTCAGTTTTCAAACATTAAAAAGCTGTGATTTCATCCATTTTCTGACGGGATATAAATCATATAATACTATGTTTATAAACGAGGTGCAGCGGAATCTGTTAATAGAATGTAAACGCCGGGGAGTAGCATTATCCACACTGTGTTGGCATTCTGCTTCCTTTGGAAATTCCCTGCTCTGGTATTTGTCCAGGTCCTGTCCCTTATCAAAACCAAAATATCTGAGTCAGGGCTCCCTTTTCTTACAGATTGTATGAGCAGATTAAATCCATTTACTGTGCAATGTGTCACTCACACAATCACAATGTGTCTTAGAACATTACAACGTTTCTAAAGGGACAGTACAACCAAAAAATATGGTATGAAGTGTTTGAAGCCCACTATCAGATCTGATTCATCTGCCATCTCTTATCTCAGGTAGTCTAGACAGCACAATAGACCCCCTGCAACATTGTCTAAATATTCCCCCAACCCCATTGCCTCTTCACTTCTGCTTTATTCTATGCCACAGTTTTAAAGTGAGACTTGTCATAATAATTTGATAAACGTTGCATCATGGGAAAAATCCACAGAATGGAAACAGGAGATTAAAAACCTAACTTTGCTTTCCTTTTTACATGCAACTACTTCAAACACAGAAAAAAATACAGCAGCAGCAGGTTTTATAATGTGTGCTATATTGTACTATATAATAGGTTATATAATTTGTTTTATATTGTGTTTTATAATGTTTATAATGTGTTTTATCATGTGTTTATAAATAATGTTTGTGTTTTGTAATCTGCTTATGTGCTTTATAATATGTTTTATATTGTAGTTTATAATGTGTTCTATATTGTGCTTTATAATGGAATTTATAATGTGTTTTATCATGTGTTTATAATGTTTTATAACATGTTTATAATTGGTTTATAATGTTTTATAATGTGCTTTATGTTTTATATTGTACTTTATAATGGATTTATAATGGTTTCTATATTTTGTCTTATAATGGGTTTATAATGTTTTATCACATGAAAGAATCAGATGCACACCAATAAGAAAATAAATGATTTTATTAGAGAAACAAGTAAGCAACATAATATTATCAAGAGGATGAAACTGATATACAGCCACAGGTACAAATATATTGCCACAAATACTGTCGTAGGACTAATGTTTATAATGTTTTATAGCATGTTTATAATGTATTTTATAATCTGTTTATAATGTTTTATAACGGGTTTATAATGTGCTTTATAATTGGTTTATAATGTGTTCTATATTGTGCTTTATAATGAGTTTTATGTGTTTCTAATGTGTTTTATTACGTTTTATATTGTGCTTTATAATATGTTGTATAATGTGTTTATGTGTTTTATGTTTTATTTTGTGCTTTATAATGTGGTTTATAATGTTTTATCTGTTTATAATGTGTTTTATTATGTTTTATGTGTTTCTAATGTGTTTTATTATGTTTTATATTGTGCTTTATAATGTGGTTTATAATATGTTGTATAATGTGTTTATGTGTTTTATGTTTTATTTTGTGCTTTATAATGTGGTTTATAATGTTTTATCTGTTTATAATGTGTTTTATTATGTTTTATGTGTTTCTAATGTGTTTTATTATGTTTTATATTGTGCTTTATAATGTGGTTTATAATATGTTGTATAATGTGTTTATGTGTTTTATGCTTTATATTGTGCTTTATAATGTGGTTTATAATGTTTTATCTGTTTATAATGTGTTTTATTATGTTTTATGTGTTTATAATGTGTTTTATTATGTTTTATATTGTGCTTTATAATGTGGTTTATAATATGTTTTATAATGTGTTTAATGTGTTTACAATGTTTTATAACGAGTATATGATGTGGTTTATAATATTATTATTATTATTATTCTTTATTTATAAAGCGCCAGCATATTCCGCAGCGCTGTACAATAAGCACAGTATAGACAGGGTTACAATACATTGAACAACATTTGACAAACAGTACAGGAGGAGATGAGGGCCCTATTCCCGTAGGAACTCACAATCTGGGAGGGTTGGGGTTGGAAACAGGAGGAGAGGACTGTAAGGTGAGAGTGATTGATGGTTGCGTCAGTGAGTTGGGTGGTAGGCTTCCCTAAATAGGAACGTTTTAAGGGAGCGTTTGAAGGAAGAGAAGTTAGGGGAAGTCTGACAGTACGAGGGAGAGCGTTCCAGAGAGTGGGGGCTGCGCGTGAGAAATCCTGCAGTCTATCATGGGAAGAGGTGATGCGGGGAGAAGCTAGGCGCAGGTCACTGTTTGACCTTAGGGAGCGGGCTGGGGTGTATTTGGTGATTAGTGAGGACAGGTAGTGGGGCGCTGAGTTAGTGAGGGTTTTGTAGGTAAGGATAAGGATTTTGAACTTAATTCTGCAGTGGATGGGGAGCCAGTGAAGGACTCGTAGAGGGGAGCGGCAGAGACAGAGCGGCGGGTGAGGTGAATTAGCCTGGCGGAGGCGTTCAGGATGGATTGTAGGGGGGAGAGGCGGGACAGAGGGAGGCCAGATAAGAGATTATTGCAATAGTCGAGTCGGGAGATTACCAGGGCGTGTATGAGTTGTTTTGTGGCGACAGCGGTAAGAAATGGCCGAATTCTGTAAATATTACGCAGTTGGTATCGGCAGGAGGAGGAAAGAGACTTGATGTGGGGGATGAAGGAAAGAGCAGAGTCAAGTATAATGTGTTTATGTGTTTTATGCTTTATATTGTGCTTTATAATGTGGTTTATAATGTTTTATCTGTTTATAATGTGTTTTATTATGTTTTATGTGTTTATAATGTGTTTTATTATGTTTTATATTGTGCTTTATAATGTGGTTTATAATATGTTTTATAATGTGTTTAATGTGTTTACAATGTTTTATAACGAGTATATGATGTGGTTTATAATATTATTATTATTATTGTCATCATTAATATAGCGCCAACAGTTTCCGCAGCGTTTTACAATAACCAAAGGGAACGAGATACAGATAAACGGTCATATGATGGAAACAAGGTGTAGAGGGCCCTGCTCATAGGAGCTTACAATCTAGAGGGTTTGGGGTTGAGGAAGACTTGAAAAATTTTACTATATAATATGTTTTATATTGTGTTTTATAATGTTTTATATAGTACTTTATAATGTGTTGTAGTTTGTAATGCACAAGTAATCTAGTTTGTTCCTAAACAGCTCGTGTTCGTGGTACTGTCCCTTTAAGAGCACAGATAGGGGATGGTGACTATAGTCGGCATCAGACACAAGTGTTTTGTGCCATTTCTTATAACTGATGCTTGTTCTATGAAAGCTGCGTCACTCAGGACTCAGGAGGAGCGCAAAGGGAAAATATTACACGGGAGGAAGAGAAGAGGATACATATAGAAAGTGCAATGGGTTGAACGAAAGCTGTCAGAGCATGATGGCGTGTGCCCTGCCGCGTCGTGTCAGGAAGGACACACCTCCTGGGTTATTTTGGTCTCTACGCGATGGCGACCTAGAGATTCTATTAAAAGATTTTAATTCACTGGGTTTTTTATGTATAAGATAGAATGTCCTGTGTGATCAGTAACTTTATTACCATTTCTATATTAATCACCGAGATCGCCAGCATTGTATGTGTCATGCGTGTTATGTGGCTGTGCGTGACGCGACGCGCTGCACGACTCTATGCAGCAACTTTATAATTAAAACAACAATATGCATAATTAAAAGCTGGCACCTTCCAGAAATAACATTAAGGGTTAAAATATTTAATATGTGGTAAAAGCTGCTCGAGCCAAGGAGAATCTGACGCCATCTGGGGGCAAGAAGGAAGGTTTCCCAGTGTGTTACATATTGGCGAGCGCTTCAGACTGGGGGGGGGGGTATTCAAAGAGTGCTGAATCTGCCCCTGAATTGCATCGAACAGTGAATTTCTCCGTGCGGTGCACTTTCATGCAATTCGGCTATTCAGAAAGCTGGCAATTCGCCAAATATTGACAAATTCCCAGCGAAATACGGTGCAATTCACATCAGATCGCCGCAATTCAGCCACCTTCAACGACAGTGAAATTGTCCCGTAGAGAAGCAATGGTTAATCTATTCAGAGACCCCGAACTGCACAGAAATGTCAGTGAAATGCCCGATTTTCAGGAGTTTAGTTCGACAGGTTTAATCAGGTGAATCCCATAGGATTCAATCTAAAAAAAAATTACCATTTTTATAAATTTTTATTCAACCGTTTATTCTTTTCATTTGCAGCAAAAAGTATTTTTCTGGATGTTTTTTTAGGCAAAATTTTGAATTCCCCCTTTTTTTGTTTCTGTAACAGGCCTTTGTATTGCTATTTATAGTACCTTTTTTTTATTATTTCCATGCATCTTTTTTGTTTTAAACACCTTTTTATAAAATTGAAACATAGAAACATAGAAAAATGTCGGCAGATAAGAACCTTTCGGCCCATCTAGTCGCCCAATTATTGGCGTTTTTTTCTCTCTAACCTCAGTCCGGTGAAGTTTAGCGGCTGATCAGTGGCTTTCAGCGTGTCAACTGCTGCATTCAGCCACTTGCGGCTGCGTCCGGCAGTCTGTTCGGTGGCATTTGCCGGATCGTCGGCAGCGGTCGGCAGTTTGCAGCTGTGTTCGGCGGTCCGTTCAGTGGCTTATCCGCTGCGTTTGGTGGTCAGCCGCTGCGTTCGGAGGGTTAATTGGAGTCGTTTGGCAGATCCCTTCGGCGCACTTTGTGATGCTGAATTCCCTGCAGGGTCGGCGAATTGAACACACCGAAGTGCACCGAACGTAAGAGCCCTAAAATTTCTGTGCTCTTTGAATAACACTTTGAGTTTTTTTCCTCCTTTTGGATCAGGAGCAGTAGGTGACGTGTGAAAGGCTGAACTCGATGGACGCACGGCTTTTCCAGTCTGTGTAACTTTGTAACCTGGAATGTTTCTGTAAATACAATGTGACCATAAACTGCAGAAAGTGCATCTCTTAATGCTGCAGAACAAAGCCCTGATCTCTGGAAATGTGCGTTGGAATAACCAGGAGGTTTATATATTTTTATTGTGGCTTTTTTAAGTCTGAAAACAAAACGGATAAAAAGACGATAAATTACTCTCAGTCCCAGAAAAAAAATAACAATAAAATGTAACCGGGAGAAAAGAATATCGAGTGACGGCGCACAATGAGCAGAAGAAAGTATGGCTAAAGGTCAACTGGTTCGGGTCATTATCACAGGAGAATTTTTCTGTCTCCTCCAGACTAAACTATATTAGCATTAAAGGGACACAGTTATTAAGAAAGATTTCTATGTAAACGGGAAACTATTTAAAGGGCCAGTACCACCAAAAAATGTAATGTCCTTAATGTAAGATATCAGCAACATAAAATAAATACATGTGTTTTGTTTTTCTCTGGTATGTTTAGAAAATATGTTCCCCTATATGTGTCACTGGGTGCATCCATTGTGTGATATTTTCCTCTATATGTGTCACTGGGTGCATCCATTGTGTGATATTTTCCTCTATATGTGTCACTGGGCGCATCCATTGTGTGATATTTTCCTCTATATGTGTCACTGGGTGCATCCATTGTGTGATATTTTCCTCTATATGGGTCACTGGGCGCATCCATTGTGTGATATTTTCCTATGTGTCACTGGGTGCATCCATTGTGTGATATTTTCCTCTATATGTGTCACTGGGCGCATCCATTGTGTGATATTTTCCTCTATATGTGTCACTGGGTGCATCCATTGTGTGATATTTTCCTCTACATGTGTCACTGGGTGCATCCATTGTGTGATATTTCCCTCTATATGTGTCACTGGTGCATCCATTGTGTGATATTTTCCTCTATATGTGTCACTGGGTGCATCCATTGTGTGATATTTCCCTCTATATGTGTCACTGGGTGCATCCATTGTGTGATATTTTCCTCTATATATGTCACTGGGTGCATCCATTGTGTGATATTTTCCTCTATATGTGTCACTGGGTGCATCCATTGTGTGATATTTTCCTCTATATGTGTCACTGGGTGCATCCATTGTGTGATATTTTCCTCTATATGTGTCACTGGGTGCATCCATTGTGTGATATTTTGTGTCGTAACCCCCCCCCCCTGTATCTTTCCATCACTTGCTCCTCACTGTGTGCATTGGTCATAGAGCTGCCCCCCCCATGTCTTTATAGCATTTCCTACTCACTATGTGGCATGGAGCATAGAATGGAGTCTAACAGGGTTATTCAGAGAGAGGTGAAAAGCAGGAGAATGACTGGAGAATGGAAAATTCTAGATCAAAACAGCCAAACCAGAAAAATTCTCCCATTTATCTCACTTTCCAGATCGGCTATTTTGACCTAGAATTTTCCATTCTCCAGCCATTCTCCTGCTTCTCCTGCTTTTCACCTCTCTCTGAATAACCTTATAAGGGTCAGAATTATTTGTCCGGCTCTTACTATAAAACATGAATTCTATAAATATGATTTACATGTGATGAGGAAAAAATGGTCAAAACTAGCTCAGCACGGGGAGGGGTAAAGCACACGGGGGAGGGGTAAAGCACACGGGGAGGGGGTAAAGCACACGGGGAGGGGTAAAGCACACGGGAGGGGGTAAAGCACACGGGGAGGGGGTAAAGCACACAGGGGGAGGGGGTAAAGCACACGGGGGAGGGGGTAAAGCACACGGGGAGGGGGTAAAGCACACGGGGGAGGGGGTAAAGCACACGGGGAGGGGGTAAAGCACACGGGGAGGGGGTAAAGCACACGGGAGGGGGGTAAAGCATACAGGGGAGGGGGTAAAGCACACGGGGAGGGGTAAAGCACGGGGAGGGGGGTAAAGCACACGGGAAGGGGGTAAAGCACACACGGGAGGGGGTAAAGCACACGGGGGGGGGTAAAGCACACGGGGAGGGGTAAAGCACACGGGGAGAGGGGTAAAGCACACGGGGAGGGGGTAAAGCACACGGGGAGGGGTAAAGCACACGGGGGAGGGGGTAAAGCACACTGGGGGAGGGGGTAAAGCACATGGGGAGGGGTAAAGCACACAGGGGAGGGGTTAAAGCACACGGGGGAGGGGTAAAGCACACGGGGAGGGGTAAAGCACACGGGGGAGGGGTAAAGCACACAGGGGGAGGGGTAAAGCACACGGGGAGGGGGTAAAGCACACGGGGAGGGGTAAAGCACACGGGGAGGGGGTAAAGCACAGGGGAGGGGTAAAGCACACGGCAGGGGGTAAAGCACACGGGGAGGGGTAAAGCACACGGGGAGGGGTAAAGCACACGGGGAGGGGTAAAGCACACGGGGGAGGGGGTAAAGCACACGGGGAGGGGTAAAGCACACGGGGAGGGGGTAAAGCACACGGGGAGGGGGTAAAGCACACGGGGAGGGGGTAAAGCACACGGGGGAGGGGGTAAAGCACACGGGGAGGGGGTAAAGCACACGGGGAGGGGGTAAAGCACAGGGGGAGGGGGTAAAGCACACAGGGGGAGGGGGTAAAGCACACGGGGAGGGGGTAAAGCACACGGGGGAGGGGGTAAAGCACACGGGGAGGGGGTAAAGCACACGGGGAGGGGGTAAAGCACACGGGGGAGGGTAAAGCACACGGGGAGGGGGTAAAGCACACAGGGGGGGGGGAAAAGCACACGGGGAGGGGTAAAGCACACGGGAGAGGGGTAAAGCACACGGGGAGGGGGTAAAGCACACGGGGAGGGGTAAAGCACACGGGGAGGGGGTAAAGCACACTGGGGGAGGGGGTAAAGCACATGGGGAGGGGGTAAAGCACACAGGGGAGGGGTTAAAGCACACGGGGGAGGGGGTAATGCACACGGGGAGGGGTAAAGCACACGGGGGAGGGGTAAAGCACACGGGGAGGGGGTAAAGCACACAGGGGAGGGGGTAAAGCACACAGGGGGAGGGGGTAAAGCACACTGGGGGAGGGGGTAAAGCACATGGGGAGGGGGTAAAGCACACGGGGGGAGGGGTTAAAGCACACGGGGGAGGGGGTAATGCACACGGGGAGGGGTAAAGCACACGGGGGAGGGGTAAAGCACACGGGGAGGGGTAAAGCACACGGGGAGGTAAAGCACACGGGGGGAGGGGTAAAGCACACGGGGGGGGGTAAAGCACACGCGGAGGAGGTAAAGCACACAGGGGAGGGGTAAAGCACACGGGGCGAGGGGTTAAAGCACACGGGGAGGGGTAAAGCACACTGGGGGAGGGGGTAAAGCACACTGGGGGAGGGGTAAAGCACACGGGGCGAGGGGTTAAAGCACACGGGGAGGGGGTAAAGCACACAGGGGGAGGGGGTAAAGCACACAGGGGAGGGGGTAAAGCACACTGGGGGAGGGGGTAAAGCACACGGGGGAGGGGTAAAGCACACGGGGAGGGGTAAAGCACACGGGGAGGGGTAAAGCACATGGGCGAGGGGGTAAAGCACACGGGGAGGGGGTAAAGCACACGGGGAGGGGGTAAAGCACACAGGGGAGGGGTAAAGCACACAGGGAAGGGGTAAAGCACACAGGGGGGTAAAGCACACTGGGGAGGGGGTAAAGCACACGGGAGAGGGGTAAAGCACATGGGGAGGGGGTAAAGCACATGGGGCGAGGGGTAAAGCACATGCGGGCGAGGGGGTAAAGCACACGGGGAGGGGTAAAGCACACGGGGCGAGGGGGGTAATGCACACGGGGAGGGGGTAAAGCACACGGGGAGGGGGTAAAGCACATGGGGAGGGGGTAAAGCACACGGGGAGGGGGTAAAGCACACGGGGAGGGGTAAAGCACACAGGTGGGAGGGGGTAAAGCACACGGGGAGGGGGTAAAGCACACGGGGAGGGGTAAAGCACACGGGGAGGGGTAAAGCACACAGGGGGAGGGGGTAAAGCACATGGGGAGGGGGTAAAGCACACGGGGAGGGGGTAAACGTCTATTTTCCAAACTAAACTTGCTTTATAAGTTTTTCTCTTTTCTCACGTCAGCAGCAACTCAGGAATTTAATGTCGTATAAAAAGCACCTGTTTAGTGTTTATATCGGTCACTGCACGACCTTTATCTTTTGTTAAGGTAAATGATTCTAATGTGTCCATTTAAACTCAGAAATCCCTGCTGGGAAAGTGCGGACAATTACAAGCGAACCTCTAGATTCAAATACGCCGATACATAATGACCCTCTGACAGCTAAATAAATAAATGAGTGTGGGAACTCCCCAAGATTTCTCTCCCCCACTTAGCATCTCACACGTAACATAACTCAAATCGTCTATATTTATAAATATATGTGTATCTCAGTAAAAATATATGATAAGTAACAATAAATATATATGATCTAACATCTGAATGCAAGCTGTGTATGGGACCAACAGGAACTCTGTTCACTCTGCAGAAATAGTGTAAGAACTGCGTTCCCTTTTATTCCCCTGAATAAACCCTAAACTAACTACTACAAGTGAAACCTTTAAAAATGATAAAAGCCTTAAGTAATAAAAAGTAACTTTTATTAAAATGTAAAACCTACAAAAACTGAGTGAAAAAAACCCCAACGGATACATTTGAATGTAAACATGTTTATTTAGCAATGAATCCTGTGAAAATGCTTTTCTCTGTGCTGTCGTGATACACAGGGGTTTTGCAGACAGCAGGAAGGTGATTTTTATGAGCCAGATTTGGAAGGTTTGCGGGAGTTTGCGCTGCTGGTTTCGGGGTAGAAACTAAACTGGATGAGTCAAATTTCCACTTTTTGGTTATCACTTCTTGATGTTTATGGTCATCAGGTGAAATGTTTTCTCCTGCAGCTTGATGAACCTTTACCCCCTGAAGGTCATCATCATCATTATTATTTGTATTATTGCATTTTATCACACCAGCAGATTCCGCAGCGCTGTACAAGACAAGCGGACATGGGGATGATAGAGACATTCATACAACACATAACTTGACACAGATGATACAGTTGGGTTGGAGGATCCTGTTCCAGAGGAAACGTACAATCTATGCGGGAACTAGGGATGTGGAGACACGAGGGAATCGGGATGTGGAGACACGAGGGATGTGGAGACACGAGGGAATTGGGATGTGGAGACACGAGGGAGGTGAGCGACGATTTATTATTCTTTATTTATTGCTTAAAGCATATTTAAACACAATGCACAATCATATGTTTCTTTGTTGCACGCAGTATGGATAGATCAAGTGTATCATTAAGAAAGTGGTACATCAGGCCAGAAAAGGGGGGGAGAGAGTACTAGCAAATAGCAATCAACCCTTTCGCATCCCCAAAAAATAACATTAAATCACATTTCACACCTTCTGTTTACAGTTTCCTGCTTTTCTCATAGAATTTTATATCTATTAGATATGAATTAAACATCGATATTACAGATTATATTCTCATATTATTGAGTGCTTTGTTTCACAGCAGTGTATATATATACACTATATTGGAAACGTATTGGCTCACCCATCCAAATAATCAGAATCAGGTGGTCCAATCACTTCCATGGCCACAGGTGTATAAAATCAAGCACCTAGGCACGCAGACTGTTCTTACAAACATTTGTGAAAGAATGGGTCGCTCTCAGGAGCTCAGTGAATTCCAGCGTGGAGCTGTGATAGGATGCCACCTGTGCAACAAATCCAGTCGTGAAATTTCCTCGCTCCTAAATATTCCATAGTCACCTGTCAGCTGTATTATAAGAACGTGGAAGTGTTTGGGAACGACAGCAACTCAGCCATGAAGTGATAGGCCATGTAAACTGACAGAGCGGGGTCAGCGGATGCTGAGGAGCATTGTGCGAAGAGGTCGCCAACTTTCTGCAGAGTCAATCGCTACAGACCTCCAAACTTCATGTGGCCTTCAGATTAGCTCAAGAACAGTGCGCAGAGAGCTTCATGGAATGGGTTTCCATGGCCGAGCAGCCGCATCCAAGCCATACATCACCAAGTGCAATGCAAAGCGTCGGATGCAGTGGTGTAAAGCATGCCGCCACTGGACTCTAGAGCAATGGAGACGCGTTCTCTGGAGTGACGAATCACGCTTCTCCATCTGGCAATCTGATGGACAAGTCTGGGTTTGGCGGTTGCCAGGAGAACGGTACTTGTCTGACTGCATTGTGCCAAGTGTAAAGTTTGGTGGGGGGGGGGATTATGGTGTGGGGTTGTTTCTCAGGAGCTGGGTTTGGCCCCTTAGTTCCAGTGAAAGGAACTCTGAATGCTTCAGCATACCAAGACATTTTGGACAATTCCATGCTCCCAACTTTGTGGGAACAGTTTGGAGCTGGCCCCTTCCTCTTCCAACATGACTGTGCACCAGTGCACAAAGCAAGGTCCATAAAGACATGGATGACAGAGTCTGGTGTGGATGAACTTGACTGGCCAGCACAGAGTCCTGACCTCAACCCGATAGAACACCTTTGGGATGAATTAGAGCGGAGACTGAGAGCCAGGCCTTCTCGTCCAACATCAGTGTGTGACCTCACAAATGTGCTTCTGGAAGAATGGTCAGAAATTCCCATAAACCCACTCCTAAACCTTGTGGACAGCCTTCCCAGAAGAACTGAAGCTGTTATAGCTGCAAAGGGTGGAGCGACGTCATATTGAACCCTATGGATTAGGAATGGGCTGTCACTTAAACTCATGCGAGTCAAGGCAGGTGAACCAATACGTTTGGCAATATAGTGTATATATCACTTTGTGGGAAATAATCTAGAATATTGGTGCTAATAAAATCCCTATAAATCTCCTACTAATGAGTAAATTAACCCCATGACAGCCTCTCTCCTGCAGTGCAGTGTTGTATTTAATTGGGAACGGGGCTAAACTTGCGGCTCACTGGCCCTATATGCTAATGGCCCAGGGGGCAACTGCTCCTCTGCCCCCCTTGCCAGCCCTGCCCTGGATCTGTCTTATCCCAGTTGAATTTCCTGTTGTTAGTGAATCCTCTGTGTTTACAAACGTCCGAATTGCACTGAATGGTGAACTATTATTTTTTTGTTTGTGAAAGTATTTTACCAGGAAGGATACATTGAGATTTCTCTGGTTTTCAGTATGTCCTGGGTGGCGAGTCTGTACCGTTAGGCTAGAGTCAGACGAGCGCGTTTTCTACGGACTGTGCGCCCGTGCAGTACGGACGCACATTTCGACGGAAGACGGAGTAGTGGCCACACAGTCAGTTTTTGTGACTGATGTTATTTTTGACGGATGTAGGAGGGAAAATAATTAAAATGAAAAAACATTTTGTCCGTCAAAAATGCTGGACGTATAAGGCTGGTGTCAGACTAACGCATTTTTAACGTGCATTTAGACGCACTTAATCACGGCCGCACTAGCAGCAAATGCCGGGCAATGACGGCCAATATACGAAGTACAGTCGCACGAAAGTCTGGCCGCGCAACGCAAGTGGAAAATAAACGCATTTTTTCGAGAACGCAGGACCGCTAGTACTGACGTACAGAGTGCGCTGCAGCGGCATAGCGGCGTGTGTGTGTGATTAGGAGACGTCAGACGCTGCTCATGTCCGGCCAATATAACGTCCAGACGCAAAAAGTGTTTTATTGATGATTCATAAAAAATGCGCATCGTATGACCGCTATCGCGTATTCCGTGAAAAAATACGTCAATGCGTTCGGACGCACTTTTTGACGGTCGCTGCGAATAATGCGTTCCTTTGACCCCAGCCTAAATGCTGGACGTATAAATGCAGTCCATCTGACCACGTTCCATCACTCAAATACAAAGCTATGCGGACGTTGCGCGCTCCGCACGTCCGTTTGCAGCGTCCGTCAGCCCCCGCACTTCTGTGCGGACGTAATTCGTGTGTGGGGCTCCATTTAACACAATTGTATGCTATCACGGACGTGAACACTGCGCTCGTCTGACCCCAGCCTTACTGGAGGTGCTCTGGCCAGGATCTAACCTGTGTCTTCACAGTCTCTCTCCACGGTTATAGAGCAGTGATGTTACCTGTACTCCACCCAGCCAATTGCAATTTTGGGGCAATTTGTCTTTTCACAAATCTGTCAATTCACCAAATAAATACAGGTGCATCGAAATAAGGTGCGATTTGCCTCGATTTTTGTGCAATTCAGCGACCCTGAAATTGTCCCATAGAGAACTAATGATTCGTCAATTCACAGAATGCCGAACTGCACCGAAATTGCGGAGAAATGTCCGGATTTTGGTGATTTCATTTCGACATGTTTAAACAGGCAAATCCTATAGGATTTAGTGTAATAATTGGAATATCTTTTTTTGTTAAAAAAAATTTTAAAGACCATTTATTAATTTTACAAAAAACTTTTTTTATTTCTTTAAAAGACCCTTTTTTATATTTTTTTAAAAAATTATTTTTAACAGACCTTTTATTATTTTTTAAAGAACATTTTTATTGATTTAACCTCTTATTGGGAGAATAGGAGACTTAATTTTTTTTTCTCAGTTCGGTGGAATTCGCCGAGGCTAATTTAGCGCATTTCGCTAATGTCCGGCGACTCCTTTCTCAGCAAAATACGGTGACCATTCAATAAATTCTTTACCCTCAGTTCGGCGACTGATCGTCTTTTTTCATCCGTGCGGCAGAGCTGCGTTCGGCGGATCTCTTCTACATTTAGTAGGTTGATCAGTGGCGTTCGGTGGATCCCTACGACGCATTTCAGGGACCCTGTGGTGAATGCTGAGTTCACCGCAGGGTTGGTGAATCGAGATTGCTAAAGGGATCCGCCGAACGAGAGAGCATTGAAATGTCCTTGCTCTCTGAATAGCCCCTTACAGGAGTAACATTGTTACACAGACAATATGTAGCAGATAAAACGCAGTATAAACATTCCGGGCGCATTTTATTCCTCTGCTTTAGATTCTGTATCTTGTTTCTGGAGGTTTACATTGGTTCTCGCCTCTCTGAATCGAGACGTGCCCTGCACCATGCTGCGAAGTGGATTTCCTTCAAGAAGTGCTTCGTCCGCCCCCAGAAATCAAACATTTTACAACCATAACGAGAGAGGCGTGAGTCATAGAGAGAGCCGCATTCGTCAGACCACAGGCCACGCATTACTCCTGCCTTTCTCAGTCACTCGATTGAAGCTTTTTCCCAGCACTGCAAGATTGACTTAACTGAGAATTTTCTGACCTTGAGAGCGAGAAAAAACATTGAATATCTAAAATCCTATCACAGAATTTCTAGAAGCCGCACATTACGGTGAAATGATAATATTTGGCCTCAGGGAAATAATCTGTACAGGCCTGAAGACCTAACCCACATATCCTGGCTATAGGCAAGAATTACACAGTATATATAGATATCTCGGAGTGTAGCTGTGCGTAGTGATACTTTTTCTATTGGACTAACGTAACATTTAAAAGACGAGCTTTCAAGAGTATTAATCTCTTCCTCGGGTCTTGAAGCTACACGGAGCAAAATCATGGAATAGAACAATAAAGAGCCAAGCAGAAAAACATATAGAGTTATAGCCACTTATACAGCGCTAGCGCTTTACAAAGGGGGAGCACAAACAGGAGACGTACATGATACATGACAGACGATGCTGAATGTTACGTGACATTATCATAGTGAGTTAAAAGCCAGAGTCCACATTGAGTCCTTCTTTTATGGTGTTAAAATATGTGATCATTTTCATTTCCAATGTCTTGCGTTCACGAGGGTCTTTAAAATGTCGTTTGAGGATCTTAATTCTGAGGTTTTGGATGGAGGGGCCCGTTACATTAATGTGATATCCCACTGGGATACAATATGTATTTTCCAGATGGTTCTTGATGTCTGTGCAGGTTCATCCTGAGATTCAGTTCGAGGCTAGTTTCACTCATATATATATATATATAAACAAAGTCACACCCTGCCCGGCCTAAACAAAGTCACACCCTGCCCGGCCTTAACAAAGTCACACCCTGCCCGGCCTAAACAAAGTCACACCCTGCCCGGCCTTAACAAAGTCACGCCCGGCCTAAACAAAGTCACGCCCTGCCTAAACAAACTCACAACCTGCCCGGCCTAAACAAACTCACACCCTGCCCGGCCTTAACAAAGTCACACCCTGCCCGGCCTAAACAAAGTCACGCCCGCCTAAACAAAGTCACGCCCTGCCTAAACAAACTCACAACCTGCCCGGCCTAAACAAACTCACACCCTGCCCGGCCTTAACAAAGTCACACCCTGCCCGGCCTAAACAAAGTCACGCCCGGCCTAAACAAAGTCACGCCCTGCCTAAACAAACTCACAACCTGCCCGGCCTAAACAAACTCACACCCTGCCCTGCCTAAACAAACTCACACCTGGCCTAAACAAAGTCACGCCCGGCTTAAACAAACTCACACCCTGCCCGGCCTAAACAAAGTCACACCCTGCCCGGCCTAAACAAAGTCACGCCCGGCCTAAACAAACTCACAACCTGCCCGGCCTAAACAAAGTCACGCCCGGCCTAAACAAACTCACACCCTGCCCGGCCTAAACAAAGTCACACCCTGCCCGGCCTTAACAAAGTCACGCCCGGTCTAAACAAACTCACAACCTGCCTAAACAAACTCACAACCTGCCCGGCCTAAACAAAGTCACACCTGGCCTAAACAAAGTCACGCCCGGTCTAAACAAACTCACAACCTGCCTAAACAAACTCACAACCTGCCCGGCCTAAACAAAGTCACACCTGGCCTAAACAAAGTCACGCCCGGTCTAAACAAACTCACAACCTGCCTAAACAAACTCACAACCTGCCCGGCCTAAACAAAGTCACACCTGGCCTAAACAAAGTCACGCCCAGCCTAAACAAACTCACGCCCGGCCTAAACAAAGTAACACCCTGCCCGGCCTAGACAAACTCACACCCTGCCCGGCCTAAACAAAGTAACACCCTGCCCGGCCTAGACAAACTCACACCCTGCCCGGCCTAAACAAAGTAACACCCTGTCCGGCCTAAACAAAGTCACACCCTGCCTGCCAAAAGATAGTGTGGATAAGCTCATGTGATGTCACAGCATTTATTGGCGTCCAGAGCGGCATTAATTTGTGGCAAGATCTTGTATGATGATGGGAGAGACGCGGCGCTGCGTAAAGTCTTCTCCAGCACATTATCCCAAAGATTAACCTCAATGGGGTTAAAGTCTGGACTGTGCGGTGGCCAATCAATGTGTGAAATGATGTCTCATGCTCCCTCAACCACTCTTGCACAATTTGAGCCCGATGAATCCTGGCACTGAAAGAGAGAACGCGGTTCTTCATTATCCACCCATTCACCTAAAGCGCCGCCTCCTCTGTAGCTTTACAGGATCCGGGACAAGTTCTTGTAAATACAGCAGGTGCACCGGACAGGACGAACGCCACTCCTGAGGAAGTCGAGAGGACGAAACGCGTTGAGTGGCAGATCCTGGAACCGTGGAACTTAGGGCTTGGACCCGAGATGTATCCCTGGAACTGGGTGACTTTTATATGTGATTTTTTAACTTGCTAAAAGTACGCGCAATAAATAAGGATTGTTTTAAAGTTATCATTGTGGTCCTTCACTATTGCTTTCTTTCTTTCCCTTTTCAACATGACTATTTGGTGATGAAAAAAATGAGAAAATGATTTAAGGGAAGAAATTGGATCCTTTTGCTGAATACTTACACGCCTGATAGGAATCACCGTTTGTGAGTGAAAAATTAGCCGTGTTATAACACTCAGGTGTAAAGGGGTTTTACCCTATGTGTGTTTTATCTACTTTTACTGCAGATATTTCCCCTTTTTTTGACCTTTTTTGAGTATATTCAGGGAGTCACATGACCTCATTTTATGCTGAAACACATTAATCACTGCAGTAATTATCCAATGGAAGGCGAGAGCTCCTATTGGCTGAGTTTCATCCAGGGGGGCTTTTTATCTGGGTCAGGCCGGGTATATTCTAATGCTGTTATTGGCTCATGGCTATAGGGTGGACGTCCCACAGGGGACACAACAAGCAGAGGGCCCCTATCTCAGCACCAGCGCAGACCATGTGCAGTATGCGGCGCACGCGCTCTCTGTGCTGCAGATAAATCACATATGGTTGTTCTGGGTGATATATATTGTGCATTAATAATGTTAATAATTATATAATAATGCATAGTATTTAATGGTGCAGCTTTTACACTTTGCTGCACAAGATACACTGAAAGCCAACGCTGAGCAGAAAGTCACTTTCTGTTTCGGGGGGGGGGAGGATTTGCATGCACTTTAACGTTCTGATTCTCGCGTCGCTGAGCCGGCACTAGTTTCTCCCCAGGTATCGTCGTTTTCCAGTTTATGGTTTTGAATTAACCCGTTTTTGCCCATGTGGTTTTTTTTCTCTCCTTGGTGAATATTCACGTCATTCTGTTCCAGTGCTGGAACGCTGGGGGGGGGGGGAATGGGATTTAAAGCTACTTTTTCCCGTAACTTCTCATTAAACAATTAATACACAATGAGCCGATATGATCCTTGATAAATCTTATTGTTTAATGAGATATTATGTTGCTACATACCTCAGCTCGTCATGAGGATGTTCTCATCGTGCATCTTTCTGTGTTCTCCAGCTCCCTCCTCACACACAGCACATTGCGTTGGCTTTATTGCTGCCGCCTCCTCCTGCTGCCGCCGCTCCGTTCTTTAGTTGTGCTATGGTTGTATTATTTATTTTTTAAAGCCATCGGTTGACGGTCTCCCATGTCACATAATCCTAGCGTTCACTGCTCTTCAGCTGTCAAAGACCTTTATACCAATGGTAGCAGGGCCAGCATGACCACTAGGTGAACTAGGCAGTTGCCAAGGGTGCAGGCCTGATGGAGTCGCTGAATGAGCAGCCTGGGAGCTTGTACTGCACGGGTTTCGCTAAACATTTTACACTTCAGTTGTCCAATGTACAGCAGGACTGTAAAGGGACATATGGTTTGAAACGAGAGGGGGGGGACACGGAGGACTGAGGATTTAAATATTCCCCTCCCCATGGCACCCCCTCCTCCAATTCTGACTCCCGAGTGCCCTTTAATCTTACCTTTAATCCAGTGCTGGGCTCATTCTCTGCGGCACTGATTTAATGTTGCAGCAGGCAAGGGGGTGCTAGCTCACTCCATCGTCCACCCAATCAGTGGCTCTCAATGCGAGTACTGAGAGAACCATTGGCCAGTCTGGAATTGTGACGCAAGTCATTTTGGACTTTGGATGATTGAGCATGGAGGCATATTTTGTAGGGTGCAGGACTCATAATCAATATTGGCCCATTGCGCTCTCTTGGGTGCAGAATGTTGGTATAATTGTGATTATGCAAGAATGTCATAGTAACAGACAATCTGCTGATCAGATTAGACTTCCAGTAAGCCTGCTCTCAGAAAGGTGTAGATATCTGATTAACGAGTCCTCAAATTTACAGGGCTATTCAGAGAGGTGAAAACCTTGAGAACTGCCAGGAGAATGAACAATCTAGACCAAATAGCCAATTTGGAAAGTGCGATAAATGGGAAAAATTTTCTGGTTTGACTATTTTGACCTAGAATTTTCAATTCTCTAGTCATTCTTAAGGTTTTCTCCTCTTTCTGACTAGCCCTGATAATCTTTGTTGTCGGACAAACACTGCCTGTTTTATACTGTAATCTATTTGTCAATCACGATCACCCATTGTCTTGACTCCTTTAGAAATGTTAAGTAATGTAACTGTCTACCTAATCTAAATATGTTTCACCTTCCAATAAGCAAATGTTTGTGCAATCATCTGTTCAGTCTGATAGGTCCCCCTAGAAGATGTTGTGCTTTTGTGAATATAAATGACCCCTGTTTGACCACATAAATATCTGTGCTTGTTCTCCGATTAAAAAACAGTTCCATTCTAACCCTGAAAGACCTCAGATCTACAGCCTCGTCTTATTTCTGCAGGGTGCTAGCAGGCTCTATGTGTCCCGGTCTTTGAGCTTCGTCTGAGGACTGGAGGGAGGTTCGGTAGTCTGCCTGGGCAGAACGTGGGGGGGGGGGGGTCCTGCAAGGAAGCGGCATTGGCAGATGTGACCCTGTCAGGGTACAGAGATCTGGTACAGGAATGTACAGATGTGCATCCCTGACCTGAATCTCAGAAAGCTGATCAGATCAATTTACATGACAGCTTTCCAGGAGGAGAAAGAGCCTTTAGGAGCCTGCTAGGAGGACACCCGTGGGAGGTGTGTGTGGGGACGACGACACTCAGATCACTTATGGTCATGGCGCTTAAAAAGGTCCATGTGTCTGATCCACTCAATACTTTCCACAACAACATTAATAAAATGAGTCTGATGAAAAAAATAGAATCTGAGTGAGACGCGTGGGCGGCTTCTCTGACCATAAAGCCTCGACAACCTGAACTGTCTCGAAATGTGTCATTCGGTGCCAATCAAGACATATAAAGGGCAACATGTGCGTCGTCCAGAAAATAAATCTAAAAAAGGAATTGCTTTGTGTCACTTCAAAGGAATCCCAGGTGACCTGCCTTGATTGCCTTCCTGCAGCATATGAATTATACATGCTGCAGGGCAGCACTTTTCCCTGTGCTCCCCCTCTGCATGAAAAAGTAATGTGTGCCCAGGAAAACATGGCCGACCTGGCAACCCTACTAACCAGCCAGACCTGCGCGTTGCATAGCGTTGCACGGCAGAAGGGAGCTGTGGATGTATCCGATTACCCTGCACGCGGCGTATCCACCAACACGGAACAAAGTAGCAATTTATTGTGACACGAAGGAGTAAATTTATGCAAATATTTCCAAATTATTTTCCTGCGTTTTTTTTATGGACGCTTCATCATTAAAAAATAAACATCTTAAGACATTGTATCGGTGAAATAAATCTACATTTTAAGGTCACGGCTTTGCTCGCGCTCTTGTGCTTTTACTTATTTTCTGGAAAACGATGTTATTACTTTTTTCGATGTGTTTTGTTTAATACAGAGCAAGTAAAGCGCAAACGGTAACACGCTGTATTATTAGAAATCAACATCGACCTCCACCTCTCCAGCGGTGAAGAAGACGAGGCTGGAAACAGCCGCTACGTGATGACATCACCTCCCACGGTGGAAGCAAAAACCACAAAGGCAACAGAGATGAGTAAGGAGTCCGAGCCCCATTTCATGATTATCACGTGATTTCAACAAGCAGGCACAGTAAGTAGGAGACTGATGTCACCCAGAAAAGATCCCACTTCTGCCACCTGTCCCAGGGAAATTACTGGGGCATAACCTGGCGATGAACGAGTTAAACTGGCGCACAGAACACCCACACGTTTAACACACGCATAGTAACTCTGTCAATAATATCTCGGTGTTCCTCACCCACATATAACATTTTATTTATTAATTTAAAATAAAGCATTTTATTTGGCTTTTAAAAATATATCCACAGTCTATCAGGGCTGGACCGGGATAAAAAAGCGGCCCTGGACTTTATCCATGAGTCCGGCCCACTCCGATATGCCAACACGCAGGGCCGGATAAGGCTAAGGTCAGACGAGCGTGATTTCTACGGACGTACGTTAGTACGGAAGACACAGTAGTGGCCACACAGTCCGTTTATTCACTGACGTATATTTTGACGGATGTAGGAGGGAAAATAAATTAAAAAGCAAAACCATTTTGTCCGTGAAAAATGCTGGACGTATAAATGCAGCCCGTCTGACCACGTTCCATCACTCACACACAAAGCTATGCGGACGTTGCGGACGCAGCGCACTTTGTGCGGCCTTTCTAGGGGTTGTACGTTCTTGCCTGCCTTGTGTCCGTTTGCCGCGGCCGTTGTGCGTCCGCAGTTCAGTGCGGACGTACTTTGTGTAACAGGCTCCAATGGGCTTTCTTTCATGCTATCACGGACGTACTTTTAGGCGCAATCACGGACGTGAACACTGCGCTCGTCTGACCCCAGCCTAAGATCTGAGTCTGGAGCTTAAGATTTTTAATTTTTTTTGGCATTTAATGAAAATAAATATATTTAATGTTATTTTAAATTTCGTGCAATTTCGGTGCTTTGTGTTTCAACTAGGGATGCACCGATACCACTTTTTAAGACCGAGTACGAGTACCGATACTTTTTAAAAGTACTCACCGATACCGAGTACCGATACTTTTATTTAATGTCATGTGACGCTTTCCAATAGGAACAGACCTCATAAAAATTTATATGAGATTTGCCCCAGCTCACATGGATTTGCCCCAGGTCTCATGGATTTGCCCCAGGTCTCATGGATTTGCCCCCAGGTCTCATGGATTTGCCCCCAGCACTCATGGATTTGCCCCCAGCTCACATGGGTTTGCCCCCAGCTCACATGGGTTTGCCCCCAGCTCACATGGATTTGCCCCCAGGTCTCATGGATTTGCCCCCAGCTCGAACGCTGTAAAGCACGCGGCCAGCGTTCCCCTCTGGCGCGCCGCGATACCCACCCATCCTGAAGGTCCCGTCGCTGGGCAGTGATGCGATCACGTGGCCGCCGGGCGCATCTGTGACGCTGCTCCAGCCGAGAGGCAGCGTCACAGGAGCGCCCAGGATGGGTGAGTATCGCGGCGCGCCGGAGGGGAACGCTGGCCACGTGCTTTTCATGCACGCGGCCAGCTTCCCCAGCCCCGCGGATATCGGCAAGCCGGCCCAGTGCCGGCTTCCGGTATCGGCGGGATGTATCGGGCTGTTTGCACGAGTAACAAGTACTCATACAAACGGCAATATCGGCCCCGATACCGATACTAGTATGGGTATCGGTGCATCCCTAGTTTCAACGCATTTCTACATTGTTTAGTGATTCCATTTCATCGAAAATACAGCAAATTCACTATTTAGTGAATGTTCACCGTGTTTTGCTGAAAAATGGAGTAGCCAAAACAGTTATCGGACTTTGGCGCAAACCGCGAATTGCGCCATAACCCCTGAATCACGCCGAATTGGCATCAAAAAATTCCTCTAATAGGAGCTTAAAATCAATAAAAATGTGTCTAAATAATAAAGAAGGTCCATTAAAAAAAATAATTGAAAATTAAAAAAGTCTTTTAAAAAAATCAAAAATGTCTAAAAAATATAAAAAAATAACAAAAAGATCTTTTTGAAAAAATACAAAATAAAAAGTGTCTAAATAATAAAGAAGGTCCATTAAAAAAATAATAGAAAATTAAAAAGTATTTTAAAAAACAAAAATGTCTAATAAAATACAAAAAATAAAAAAAGTATTTTTGCAAAATCTAATAGAATGGTGTTTAAAAAACACAAAACAAAAAAGGAGCACCCCCAAGTTCGGCCATCGCTCCTGCCCACTGAGCCATCTGCCCACTGGGAATCCTGGTAGTGCTAATGGCCAGTACAGGCCTGCAGTCTATTTGATATCATTCACGTCACTGGCCTCATAATCCCCGGTCACTGTTTATATTTTTCTATTTACTGATTATTTTCAGGGCTGGAATTTCACGTTTCTTTAAAAATTCTATAACAAATGTATCACATCCAAACTGTAACCTTTCAAGCCGCTCATGTGGGCGCCTGGATCTCTGCGCTGTGTTACCTGTTACATTTAAACTAATAAATAACAACCAAAAAGATACAATCTGTATCATCAATACCCCTAGAAATGCTAAAAATACTTATGCATGACAGGCAGCTTTATTTAATGGCGTGCCGAGGATCTTACAATATGACATATTGTGCGGTGTTATATATATATACACACACACACACACACATACTGGGATGCAGTTCTTTGAATTGCTGTGATGTGCATATGGCTTCTGCAATAACAAATGCATCTCCTGAAGCGCCTCGGCCACCCCCTGGATGCGTCTCTTAAAGCGCCTCACCCGCCCCCTGGATGCGTCTCCTGAAGGGCCTCGGCCGCCCCCTGGATGCATCTCCTGAAGCGCCTGAGCCGCCCCCCTGGGTGCGTCTCCTGAAGTGCCTCGCCCGTCTCCTGAAGCGCCTCGCCCACCCCCCTGGATGCGTCTCCTGAAGCACCTCGGCCGCCCACTGGATGCGTCTCCTGAAGCGCCTCGGCCGCCCCCTGGATGCGTCTCCTGAAGCGCCTCGCCTGCCCCCTGGATGCGTCTCCTGAAGCGCCTCGCCCGCCCCCATGGATGCGTCTCCTGAAGCGCCTCGCCTGCCCCCTGGATGCGTCTCCTGAAGCGCCTCGCCCGCCCCCTGGATGCGTCTCCTGAAGCGCCTCGCCCGCCCCCTGGATGCGTCTCCTGAAGCGCCTCGCCTGCCCCCTGGATGCGTCTCCTGAAGCGCCTCGCCCGCCCCCTGGATGCGTCTCCTGAAGCGCCTCGCCCGCCCCCTGGATGCGTCTCCTGAAGCGCCTCGCCTGCCCCCTGGATGCGTCTCCTGAAGCGCCTCGCCCGCCCCCATGGATGCGTCTCCTGAAGCGCCTCGCCTGCCCCCCTGGATGCGTCTCCTGAAGCGCCTCGCCCGCCCCCTGGATGCGTCTCCTGAAGCGCCTCGCCTGCCCCCTGGATGCGTCTCCTGAAGCGCCTCGCCTGCCCCCCTGGATGCGTCTCCTGAAGCGCCTCGCCCGCCCCCTGGATGCGTCTCCTGAAGCGCCTCGCCTGCCCCCCTGGATGCGTCTCCTGAAGCGCCTCGCCGCCCCCTGGATGCGTCTCCTGAAGCGCCTCGCCCGCCCCCATGGATGCGTCTCCTGAAGCGCCTCGCCGCCCCCATGGATGCGTCTCCTGAAGCGCCTCGCCCGCCCCCTGGATGCGTCTCCTGAAGCGCCTCGCCTGCCCCCTGGATGCGTCTCCTGAAGCGCCTCGCCTGCCCCCTGGATGCGTCTCCTGAAGCGCCTCGCCTGCCCCCTGGATGCGTCTCCTGAAGCGCCTCGCCTGCCCCCTGGATGCGTCTCCTGAAGCGCCTCGGCCGCCCCCTGGATGCGTCTCCTGAAGCGCCTCGGCCGCCCCCTAGATGCGTCTCCTGAAGCGCCTCGCCTGCCCCCTGGATGCGTCTCCTTGAAGCGCCTCGCCTGCCCCCTGGATGCGTCTCCTTGAAGCGCCTCGCCTGCCCCCTGGATGCGTCTCCTGAAGCGCCTCGCCTGCCCCCTGGATGCGTCTCCTGAAGCGCCTCGCCTGCCCCCCTGGATGCGTCTCCTGAAGCGCCTCGCCTGCCCCCTGGATGTGTCTCCTGAAGCGCCTCACATCGGAATACGGATATAAAGGCCTTAAGACGATTTCATTTTTCATTAATATCATCAGCAGGGGAGGAAAATGATTAAAACACTCGCGAGCTCTGAAAGGGTTCATGTTTCTGCTCCCCCAGGAAATATCATACAGCAGGGAAAGGGTTAACACTGACAAGTGATTAACCCTCTGAGTCTTTAGTTGAGGAAACACTCACCACAAACCGACCGCAGTCTCATCTCAGTCTCTTCTATCTGACCCCCCCTCTGATACACCACACTCTGTTAACCCCCTCCCCTCTGATACACCACACTCTGTTAACCCCCTCCCCTCTGATACACCACACTCTCTGATGTTAACCCCCTCCCCTCTGATACACCACACTCTGTTAACCCCCTCCCCTCTGATACACCACACTCTGTTAACCCCCTCCCCTCTGATACACCACACTCTGTTAACCCCCTCCCCTCTGATACACCACACTCTCTGATGTTAACCCCCTCCCCTCTGATACACCACACTCTCTGATGTTAACCCCCTCCCCTCTGATACACCACACTCTCTGATGTTAAACCCCCCCACTTCCACCCGGGACTCCACACCATCCCTATATACAAACCTCCCACCCAGGAATCCCACTTATCAGCCCCCCCTCCATTCCCCGGCCCTATGAGGCTTAGAATAAAAACATATAAAATAGGGAATGGGGTGCACATACACCAGGGCCACAGAGGTTAGGGGTGTGAGAGATTATGCAGGGTCACAGGGAAAGAAGGACCACATGGATTAGGGTGTGAGATATATTAGGGTCACAGAAATTAGGTTGTGGAATATATTGGGGTCACAGGGATAAGGGTGTGGGATTTATTGGGACAGGGATTAGGGTAAGGGATATATTGGGGTCACAGGTGGATTTAGGTGTGGGATATATTGAGGTCACAGATTAGGATGTAGGTGTGCAATAAATGGGGGTCACGGGGAATTAGGGGTTGGGATACATTGGGGACACAGGGATTTGAGTGGGATATATTGGGGTCACATGGGGGTTAGGGTTTGAGATATATTGGGGTCACAGGGGGATTAGGGTGTGGGATATATTGGGGTCACAGGGGGGTTAGGTTTTGAGATATATTGGGCTCACAGGGGGATTAGGGTGTGGGATATATTGGGGTCACAAGGGGGTTAAAGTGTGGGATATATTGGGGTCACAAGGGGGTTAAGGTGTGGGATATATTGGGGTCACAGGGTTAGGGTTTGGATATACAGTGGGGCAAAAAAGTATTTATTCAGCCACCAATTGTGCAGGTTCTTAAAAAGATGAGCGAGGCCTGTGATTGTCATCATAGGTAACTTCAACTATGAGAGACAAAATGAGAAAAAAAATCCCGAAAATCCCATTGTCTGATTGTTAAAGAATTTATTTGCAGATTCTGGTGGAAAATAAGTATTTGGTCAATATCAAAAGTCCATCTCAATACTTTGTTATATATCCTTTGTTGGCAATGACAGAGGTCGAACGTTTTCTGTAAGTCTTCACAAGGTCTTCACACACTGTTGCTGGTATTTTTGCCAATTCCTCCATGCAGATCTCCTCTAGAGCAGTGATGTTTTGGGTCTGTCGCTGGACAACACGGACCTTCAACTCCCTCCAAAGGTTTTCTATGGGGTTGAGATCTGGAGACTGGCTAGGCCACTCCAGGACCTTGATATGCTTCTTACAAAGCCACTCCTTCGTTGCCCGGGCAGTGTGTTTGGGATCATTGTCCTGCTGAAAGACCCAGCCACGTTTCATCTTCAATGCCCTTGCTGATAGAAGGAGGTCTTCACTCAAAATCTCACGATACATGACCCCATTCATTCTTCCCTTAACACGGATCAGTCGTCTTGGTCCCTTTGCAGAAAACCAGCCCCAAAGCATGATGTTTCCGCCACCATGCTTCACAGTAGGTATGGTGCTCTTTGGATGCAACTCAGCATTCTCTCTCCTCCAAACACGACGAGTTGAGTTTTTACCAAAAAGTTTTACTTTGGTTTCATCTGACCATATGAAATTCTCCCAATCCTCTTCTGGATCATCCAAATGCTCTCTAGCAAACTTCAGACGAGCCCGGACATCTACTGGCTTAAGCAGGGGGACACGTCTGGCACTGCAGGATTTGAGTCCCTGGTGGCGTAGTGTGTTACTGATGGTAGCCTTTGTTACTTTGGTCCCAGCTCTCTGCAGGTCATTCACTAGGTCCCCCGTGTGGTTCTGGGATTTTTGCTCACCGTTCTTGTGATCATTTTGACCCCACGGGGTGAGATCTTGCGTGGAGCCCCAGATGGATGGAGATTATCAGTGGTCTTGTATGTCTTGCATTTTCTAATGATTGCTCACACAGTTGATTTCTTCACACCGAGCTGCTGCCTATTGCACATTCAGTCTCCCAGCCTGGTGCAGCTCTACCAGTTGGTTTCTGGTGTCCTTCCACAGCTCTTTGGTCTTGACCATAGTGGAGTTCGGAGAGTGTTGTTTGAGGTTGTGGACAGGTGTCTTTTATACTGATAACAAGTTCATCCAGGTAACGAGTGGAGGACAGAGGAGCCTCTTAAAGAAGACGTTACAGCCAGTCTGTGACAGACACAAATCTCGCTTCTTTGTTCTGTAAGTGACCAAATACTTATTTTCCACCAGAATTTGCAAATAAATTCTTTATAAATCAGACAATGGGATTTTCTGGATTTTTTTTCTCATTTTGTCTCTCATAGTTGAAGTTACCTATGATGACAATTACAGGCCTCGCTCATCTTTTTAAGTGACAGAACCTGCACAATTGGTGGCTGAATACTTTTTCCCCCACTGTATTGGGGTCACAGGGATTAGGGTTTGGATAAATTGGGGTCACAGGGGGTTAGGGTTTGATATATATTGGGATCACAGGGGGGTTAGGGTGTGGGATATATTGGTCACAGGGATTAGGGTGTGGGATATATTGGGGTCCCAGGGGGGCTTAGGGTTTGGATATATTGGTGTCACAGGGGGTATATTGGTGTCACAGGGGGTATATTGGGGTCACAGGGTTAGGGTTTGGACATATTGGGGTCAGGGGGGTTAGGGTGTGGGATATATTGGGGTCACAGCGGGGTTAGGGTGTGGGATATATTGGGGTCACAGGGGGGTTAGGGTTTGGGATATATTGGGGTCACAGGGGTTAGGGTTTGGATATATTGGGGTCACAGGGGGTTAGGGTTTGGATAAATTGGGGTCACAGTGGGGTTTGGGTTTGAGATATATTGGCCACAAGGGGTTAGGGTGTGGGATATATTGGGGTCACGGGGGTTAGGGTTTGGATAAATTGGGGTCACAGGGGGACTAGGGTGTGGGATATATTGGGTCAGAGGGGGGGGTTAGATTTTGAGATATATTGGGGTAACGGGGGATATATTGGGGTCACAGGGGGTTAGGGTGTGGGATATATTGGGGTCAGGGATTAGGGTGTGGGATATATTGGTCACGGGGGTTAGGGTTTGGGATATACTGGGGTCACGGGGTTAGGGTGTAGGATATATTGGGTCACAGGGGGGTTAGGATTTGAGATATATTGGGGTTACAGGGGGATTAGGGTGTGGGATATATTGGTCACGGGGTTTAGGGTTTGATATATTGGGGTCACAGGGGTTAGGGTTTGGATAAATTGGGGTCACAGGGGGGTTAGGGTTTGCGATATATTGGGGTCACAGGGACTAGGGTGTGGGATATATTGGGGTTAGATTTTGAGATATATTTGGTAACAGGGATATATTGGTCATAGGAGGTTAGGGTTTGAGATATATTGGGGTCACAGAGGGGTTAGGGTGTGGGATATATTGGGTCACAGGGGGATTAGAGTGGTATATATTGGGGTCACAGAAATTAGGGTGTGGGATATATTGGGGTCACAGGGGGTTAGGGTGTGGGATTTATTTGGGTCACAGGGATTAGGGTGTGGGATATATTGGGGTCACGGGGATTAGGGTGTGGGATATATTGGGGTCACAAGGGGATTAGGGTGTGGGATATATTGGGGTCACGGGGATTAGGGTGTGGGATATATTGGGGTCACGGGATTAGGGTGTGGGATATATTGGGATCACAGGGGGATTAGAGTGTGGGATATATTGGGGTCACTGGGGGATTAGAGTGTGGGATATATTTGGGTCACAGGGATTAGGGTGTGGGATATATTTGGGTCACGGGGATTAGGGTGTGGGATATATTTGGGTCACAAGGGGATTAGGGTGTGGGATATATTTGGGTCACAGGGGGATTAGGGTGTGGGATATATTGGGGTCACAGGGGGATTAGGGTTTGGGATATATTGGGGTCACGGGGGGATTAGGGTGTGGGATATATTTGGGTCACAGGGATTAGGGTGTGGGATATATTGGGGTCACAGGGGGATTAGGGTGTGGGATATATTGGGTCACAGGGGGATTAGAGTGGTATATATTGGGGTCACAGGAATTAGGGTGTGGGATATATTGGGGTCACAGGGGGTTAGGGTGTGGGATTTATTTGGGTCACAGGGATTAGGGTGTGGGATATATTGTGGTCACAGGGGGTTAGGGTGTGGGATTTATTTGGGTCACGGGGATTAGGGTGTGGGATATATTGGGGTCACGGGGATTAGGGTGTGGGATATATTTGGGTCACAGGGATTAGGGTGTGGGATATATTGGGTCACAGGGGGATTAGGGTGTGGGATATATTGGGGTCACAGGGGGATTAGGGTGTGGGATATATTTGGGTCACAGGGATTAGGGTGTGGGATATATTTGGGTCACAGGGATTAGGGTGTGGGATATATTTGGGTCACAGGGATTAGGGTGTGGGATATATTGGGGTCACGGGGATTAGGGTGTGGGATATATTGGTCACAGGGATTAGGGTGTGGGATATATTTGGGTCACAGGGGGATTAGGGTGTGGGATATATTTGGGTCACAAGGGGATTAGGGTGTGGGATATATTTGGGTCACAGGGATTTGGGTGTGGGATATATTGAGGTCACAGGGGAATTAGGGTGTGGGATATATTTGGGTCACAGGGGGATTTGGGTGTGGGATATATTTGGGTCACAGGGATTAGGGTGTGGGATATATTGAGGTCACAGGGGAATTAGGGTGTGGGATATATTTGGGTCACAGGGATTAGGGTGTGGGATATATTTGGGTCACAGGGATTAGGGTGTGGGATATATTTGGGTCACAGGGATTAGGGTGTGGGATATATTTGGGTCACAGGGATTAGGGTGTGGGATATATTGGGGTCACAGGGGGATTAGGGTGTGGGTTATATTGGGGTCACAGGGGGATTAGGGTGTGGGATAGATTTGGGTCACAGGGATTAGGGTGTGGGATATATTGGGGTCACGGGGATTAGGGAGTGGGATATATTGGGGTCACGGGGATTAGGGTGTGGGATATATTGGGGTCACAGGGATTAGGGTGTGGGATATATTGGGGTCACGGGGTTATGGTTTGGATATATTGGGGTCACAGGGATTAGGGTGTGGGATATATTGGAGACACTGTTCAAACGTTCTCGTGCAAAGTCACGGTTTGTGTCGCATCACCAGCAGCTTTTCATTCATTTCTGCTGCGTCTGCTCTGAATACGGTAACGGGAAGGAGAGGCGCCACAAGCACCACGTACCCAACCAGCAGCTGCCGTGTAATACAGGGAAATAAAGAATTTATTGCATAGATATAAAAAAGCACTTTTATTAATTTGCACAGACAGAAATATGCAGAGCACTGTGAGAGGTAACGAGCGGCCTGCGGAGCAGCATGTCCCTAAAACTGCAGAGCGTGATGCCCTATCACATTGTAGAGGGTCATGTCCCATAAGAGTGCAGAGCAGCATGTGCAATAAGACAGCAGAGCGTCATGTCCGATAAGAGCGCATAGCGTCATGTCCTACAAGAGCACAGAGCATCATGTCCTATAGGAGCACAGAGCATCATGTCCTATAGGAGCACAGAGCATCATGTCCTATGGGACTGCAGAGCATCATGTCCTACAAGAGCACAGAGCATCATGTCCTACAAGAGCACAGAGCATCATGTCCTATGGGAGCACAGAGCATCATGTCCTATAGGACTGCAGAGCATCATGTCCTATAAATGCACAGAGCATCACGTTTTATAAGACTGCAGAGCATCATGTCCTATAGGATTGCAGAGCATCACGTTTTATAAGACTGCAGAGCATTATGTCCTACCAGACGGTAGAACAACATATCCCAGCTGTTCTGTGTAGAATGTAATGTCACATAAGGCTGCAGAGCAACCTAATTCTGCAGAGCAGCATGTTCTTTAAGAACGCAGAGCATCATGTCACATAGCGCCGCAGAGCAGCATGTCCTGTAAAGCCGCAGAGCAGCATGTCCCAAAAGACCTCAGAGCAATGTACTGTGCAGAGGATTGTATCTCGCATTGCAGAGCAGCATATCCTGTGCAGAGCAGCATATCCTGTGCAGAGCAGCATATCCTGTGCAGAGCAGGTAAAGCCCTGTAATACAGATATTCTTTTCCACTATATTCTGGAAATAGAAACTGGACTTGCCTCCGCTCCGAGCTGGAGAGACATGGTCTTAGATGACGCGGCGCAGACTGGCCACTGGACAACAACCTGGTGGCCCTCAATGGCCAGGGGCTGGAGAAACTGGTGTATTCCCCAATTTGGCCCATGTAAGGCCAGAAGTCCTCACCCTAAGTGGTCCAGAGCAGCAGTCATGGCCTCTCAAAAGGGTTTCTGTTACCGGCAGTGTGGGGTGATCAGGAGGCCTTCCTGTGCCAATTTCCTGGGCAGCTCGGCGTCCCCCTGGCAGCTCAGCCTCCCCCCCGGCAGCTCGGCCTCCCCCCCGGCAGCTCGGCCTCCCCCCCAGCAGCTCAGCCTCCCCCCCCCCGGCAGCTCGGCCTCCCCCCCGGCAGCTCGGCCTCCCCCCCAGCAGCTCAGACTCCCTCCCCCCCGGCAGCTCGGCCTCCCCCACCGCAGCTCGGCCTCTCCCCCAGCAGCTCAGACTCCCTCCCCCCCCCCGGCAGCTCGGCCTCTCCCGGGAGGCTCGGCCTCTCCCCCGGCAGCTTAGCCTCCCCCTTGGCAGCTCGGCCTCCCCCCCCTTGCAGCTCGGCCTCCCCCAATGGCAGCTCGGCGAGTGCGGCTCCCTCCGACGCTTTAAGGGATTTATCGCGGTTTTTACTCTATATTATGGTACAACTAAAACAATTGATGAGAAACGCGTCGCCTCCTCCTCTGCTGCCGCCGCCGCCTCCTTCGCCGCCGCCGCCTCCTCTCAGCGAGATGGAACGGATATTCCGTTCTGTTATTATTATGTTGTGACCTGGAAATAGATGGAATTTGGGGGGGGGGGTCTGAGACGAGTGCCCACATCTTATATATCAAAGACATAGAAAGGGCGTGGCCATCTGATGATGCGCTCTGCTCCCTGTTGCATTTCAGTGATGCGTTGGGGTGATGACTCCTCCCACAAAAGGGGTGAGGCCACACCAGACTGCTCTGCAGGCCTTGTCGACTCATGTCTGCACATCTCAGAGTACAGGGGTCGGCAACCTCAGCCCTCCCCATGTTTTGGATATGCATTTCCCATGAGGCTCTGCCAGATGAATGAGTGGTTGAGCATCATGGGAGATGTAGTCCCAAAACATCTGGGCGGCCAAGATTGCTGAGCCTGGTCTTATCAGAAGGACGAGCACACAGTACAGTGAAGACACAACTGCCACATGTAATCGCGTGATTGTTGTGTGTTCGGTGTTCCTGTGGGTCCCAGGACGCGGGGAGAGAGCCTGGGACGGTGGGACGGGTGCCCATAACCGGGTTATTTCACTGCGTGCGGGATCTCACACACACACAACGCCGCAGCTACGCAACGAGGAACGGACGCACAATACGATGCACGTGGCGCAGCACTGAGTGCAACGACGGATACTATGATGCAACATGTAACACAAAAGAGCAGCACCTCCAAGCCGTGCAGGGTCAGGTGTGCTTCATGCAGCGCAACGCTCAGCGCAACGCTCTGCAGACCGCTCGCCCTCACAGCAGCTCCGCAACATACATGGTGGGAAGACATTAGACCGGCAGCGGCGCGGATACAGAATCAGCATATATACACACGTATATAGAGAGATATATGTATGTATATCCGTGTAGAACAGACGCAGGGCGGGGGCTGAGGTATAACACATCAGAGAGGCCACTCCCGTCAGGAAGCTTTATTTTTTAACCCCCTGAAAACCAGGACCCAGTGAAGACATTTACGGCATGCTATGGGAATGTGTCACGGCAACGCGCCGTAGCCCGGCCTGGCGTCCAGGGGGGTAAGAGGTGCAGGTGCAGCTAGTCCTTTTAATTGCACATTCAGTGTTTTGTAATAATGTCTCAGGGCCGTCACAACTGGCCCCCGGGGGGGGGACGGACTGGACGGACGGACGGACAAATCCTCGTCCGGCTTGAAGACGCGGCCGTCACAGGAGGAGGAAGTGCAGGAACCGACTCCAAGTGCCCTTTCAGTGGTCAATAGATCTCCATAGCAGCAATGCAAGGTGACCCCGGGGGGGTCTGTTATCCCAGGAAGGAAGACTCCCCCGCCACCCCGAAAAAATAAATAAATCCAGAATAGAAGGTTTTAGTAACGGGATAAAAAAAATCTAAGATTGGGACGAATCATGCTACGAAGATACTCGGTATCACTATAGAGCGCAGGGCTGGAAAACGGCAGAGCTTTCGTTAGTCTGTGCATAGAGATACTCAGCATCACTATACTGTGCATCGCGTGGCCCCTCGTGCGGAGCCAGGGACGCGGAGCCAGGGACGCAGAGCACGATCTTTTTCAGTATCAATATACCCAGCACAGCGCCCCTGCCTCAATATAAAGAAACCGAGAATCCGTGTACAGCAGCGTGTGCGCAGTGTATAGAGGTACGTGGGCGCCGCCTCGGCACGGCGTGGCATCATTATGTGGGTACCGGTGATTTTACGTCACTGCGTGGTGGATCAGTGCACACACACCGCATCACTATACAATATGCTGTACATGACATCATCGTGTACATACTCATGCGATGCTGCGGGCTCGGTGGCTGCAGCAGCTGATGCTCAAGTCCCAGAAAGAGGAGTCTGTGTACATAGATAAAGCATCAAGAGGATCCGCAGCAGGAGTGGACAACTGGTCTCTCAGCAGGTCTGGGACGGCTGGAGAGGGGCCTGGACCAGCGGTGATCCCGCGCGTCAGATTTTGCTGTTTTCCAGGTGAGAATCGATGTGTTTGATGAGGACGTCGTCCGGGTAACCGACGGGAAAGGCCAGTTGGCAGAGAGGACAACTTCTAACCTCGGAGTCCACGGTTTCCATCAGGAGCTGAAGGAGAGAGATAATATGTCACTAAAAAACCTCCAGAGCGAGACGGTACCTTCACCCCATGAAGCGTCAATCTGTCCGTGCCAGGTCTCCTCGCTACGACCATTACTGGTATCTTCATCCAGCCGCACTACCTGGAAGCTCAGCACGTGCAGTGCAGTGATACCTCACCGGACTCCAGGTGCTACATTGTTATGCCACCGGAGCTAGGAGCCAGAAGAAGACCCGCGCTGGCTCTGCCAGGTCTGGATTATTAGCCACCCGTTTCACACTGTGTCGCTCCACTCCTGCCTTACAGGGGTGGTAGGTCTGGAAACCTCTCAATGAGAAATCCACCCCTGGTCTTCCACCTGCTCTGAACCTGAGGTGGACCCACTACTACTGCTGAGGAACCTGTCCTCCTGTGTGAGCCCTTTCATCCAATACCTGTGCACTGGTTGGATTCCATGGTGTATTCTGGATCCTGAGCTTCCCGGGACGCCTCTTGCACTGTATCCTTACGCTGCTGCCCCTCTGCTTCCAAACCTCCAGAGTGCCCAGTCTCTTATGTCCCGTGTGCCCCATCTCTCATGTCCCGTGTGCCCCGTCTCTCATGTTCCCTGTGTGCCCCTTCTCACGTGTCCCGTGTGCCCCGTCTCTCGTGTCCCCTGTGTGCCCCGTCTCTCATGTCCCGTGTGCCCCGTCTCTCATGTCCCCTGTGTGCCCAGTCTCTTATGTTCCGTAGGCCCCGTCTCATGTGTCCCCTGTGTGCCCAGTCTCTTATGTCCCGTGTGCCCCGTCTCGTATGTTCCCTGTGTGCCCCGTCTCTCGTGTCCCCTGTGTGCCCCGTCTCTCATGTCCCCTGTGTGCCCAGTCTCTTATGTTCCGTAGGCCCCGTCTCATGTGTCCCCTGTGTGCCCAGTCTCTTATGTCCCGTGTGCCCCGTCTCGTATGTTCCCTGTGTGCCATCTTCTGTGCTCCCCAGTGTGCCCAGTCTCCTGCAGCCCGTGTACCCAGACTTTTATGTCCCCCATGTCCTGAAGAAAGCCTCCTAGATGGATTGAAACGTTGACTTGTTACTATGTTTTAATGGATTAAATAAAAGTTACGTATTTTTTTGCTGAATGTCCTGGAGCGCCGGCACATTTAATACGTTGACGCTTGTGGGCAAGTTTAAGGCACCGGCCAAATAAGATAACAGAAGCTGGAGCGCAGGATCGCTTGAGATGAGAATATATATATAATTTTATAGGGCCATATTACATAGTTGGTGCTAACTTAACCAGAGCCATTATAGCCTATGGAGGTTTTAAGTTTACAACTGCTCTAGGGGCCACCGGCTTCCCAGCTCCTGGATTGGTCAACTCCTGGTTTAATGAATTAGCCCCCCCCCCATGCTGGGAAGATTAATCCCCCCCCCGCATGCTGGGCAGATTGAGCCCCTCCCATAATGTCTGCCCCCGCTGCACTCATCCTCACATTGATGGACGGCCAGGACTGTGCGTGTTCTGCCCGGGAATACGATGCTGACATTCTCCTGTTTGCCATGTCAGGGATGGGGAACCCGGCACAGAATGATGCACAACGCACTGCTCCAGGCTCCGGGCTGGGGGGCGACGGGGGGCTCCACTCATCCTCATCAGATGATTGCTGCGGGGGGTCCCGGAAGCAAGGTATGGTTGGGGGGCTACCAGCATACCCCTCATTGTAGGAACGCTGCTTGGGAAGTGTGGCAGTGCCAATGGGCATCCAGAGGGAGCGCGGAGCTCTTGGGTACAAGGTGGTCTCGCTAATCTCAGAGTAACTCCTCCGCGCCTGGAAGGACGCCTTTGCCTGGTTGGCAGCAGGTTTAGGATATGAACCCTCAGCGATTCCTGGGGAGGGACATGTTGTAGGAACTGGGGATCGCCGTGATGGAGAGGAAGGGGGTACAGGGGAAAGGCGCTGGTGGGCAGGGGACTGGGGTACTGGGGATCTCCTCTGGAGGACCGGGGACGGGCACTGAGGGACTGGTGAGCGGCGCTGTGAGGATGGGGAGTGACGGAGAGAGGACGGAGAGTGGCGAAGGGGACAGGGAGAGTGTCGGAGAGGAGGAGATTGTCTCTGACCTGAAATGGGAAAACAAAGGATTCAGAAAACATTGAATTATAAACATTAATTATCAGCATATTTTGTACTCCAAGGTGCATTACAATGTAACATGGAATATTAACCCCTCTGGATACAATGTATCATGGAATATTAACCCCTCTGGATACAATGTAGCATGGAATATTAAACACCCAGATACAATGTAACATGGAATATTAACCCCTCTGGATACAATGTAGCATGGAATATTAAACACCCAGATACAATGTAACATGGAATATTAACCCCTCTGGATACAATGTAGCATGGAATATTAAACACCCAGATACAATGTAACATGGAATATTAACCCCCAGATACAATGTAACATGGAATATTAACCCCGGATACAATGTAGCATGGAATATTAAACACCCAGATACAATGTAACATGGAATATTAACCCCCAGATACAATGTAACATGGACTATTAACCCCTGATACAATGTATCATGGAATGTTAACACCCCTCAGGATACAATGTAACATGGAATATTAACCCCGGATACAATGTAACATGGAATATTAATGCAACGGATACAATGTAACATGGAATATTATCGTCTCGGGTTACAATGTATCATTGATTATTAAACCCCGGATACAATGTATCATTGATTATTAAACCCCAGATACAATGTATCATTGATTATTAAACCCCGGATACAATGTATCATTGATTATTAAACCCCAGATACAATGTATCATGGAATATTATCCCTTTGGTAGACATCACCAATTGTCAAACAATGTACTAATTACCAATAGCTCTTGCTGTTATGAGGCCAGTGTTTTGCATTATGTAACAGCCTTCACACTGTCTGTCATTGTAAGATTTTGTTATATTGCTGGCGTTTGGATTTATTTAAATGGATACAATATATTTGTATACACAGATTGGGTCCAACATCTGCTATTGTGTTTGTTTTATACTTTGTAACTGAACACATTTTCCTGCTTTCCTTCCTTCTTTACCCTGAGATATGTGTGTCACCCCGGGGATCCAGCACTGGGCTCTAATCACAGTTTACCGCTGGCCCTCTGGGGACACACACACACACACACACACACACACACACACACACACCTCCCAGTGCTAAGCGGGCGGGGAAGCCGTGTTATGCTTCAAACCCCATCTGCAATTGATTCTCTTATATTCCCAACTTGCACCGCTTTAATTTTCCCCACGAGGATAAAAAATATACAGTAAATAATAAAGACAAGCTGTCATGTTTAGTGAATGCAGCGCAATGTCACGTCCTTACCTGCCTGCTCCTCCAATAATTCCCTTAGGATCCGGCTTTGTAACGCCGTCAAGTCTCTTAAACGATACAGTTCCTCTGTCAGTTCCGTATACGCCAGGGCCAGGTTCACCCTAATAAACAACATCAATAATAATATTGAGGATTTGTCTCAGTGCCTGTTTATACAAATTCTTTCAGAACAGCAAATTCACCACAAAATCCCTTTAATGTTTTACAGGACCTCACAATTTGTGTCAACCTAAAATCTAAGCAGGACCTGCCCACACCGTCTGTGCCAAATTAAAACTGTCCGGCAGCTGCATTAGGGTGTATTTGTAAGTAACATTATTTAAGGCTCTGCGCTTTTTTCTGAGCAGCCGATTTGATACGGACAGCCTTGATTGGACCTGCGAGAGCCAGGACGGGGCGTCCACAGCATTTTCTGTTTCTTTTTGAAAGAATCTCAGTGAGGAGTGAGAGAGATTCCCGGAGTCTCCCCTTTGGCTTCCAACATGCTCTATGAGGTTACAGCATTGCTACATTTGTTTTGGACTTTATATTTTCATGCAACATATGAAACATACATCTATCACTGTGCACCATCTTCTGTCCTGTGAACTCTTCCAACCAGCAGCTCAACCACCGCAACATCAAAAGAGGCCAAAAAAACCTCACATTCTGTTCCTACAGCCCCACTCTATCCCTTGCCAAACAAGCAGCTTCAAGTCACCCCACTCCGCTTAGATTGTAAGCTCACATGAGCAGAGTCCACTTTTCTTTTCCGTGTCAGACTTTATTATTAATATTATGTTGCTTTTGTCTTGCCCTTTGTACAGCGCTGAGGAATATGTTTGCACTCCCTAAATTATTGCGATTGCTTATAAAGGTTTGCATATTTATTTATTTGTATCAAGGAATTTGTTTGGCCAACGATAGAGCAGGGCGGAGTCACCCCCGGGACCGGATTTACAGGTAGGCAAAGTAGGCATGTATCTTCAGTAGCATAACACAGGTATGCCTTGCTCTGTATAAAAAGTAAAAAGAAATTGTGTATATATATATATAAACACACACACACTATATATCGCAAACAAGTACATATATATATATCTTATTTTTTAAGTTTGAATTTATTAAAAAAAATGTTTGTTTTACAGAGCAAGGCACCTGTGGTGGACACCTTTCTTTGTAAAAGTAAAAATAAAAAAAATGTCAAATAATATTTTATATCATTATTGATTTTTTATTATATTTGTTTATTTATTTTGTCTTTTTTTTTTAATTTATTTATTTATTTTACACAATAATTTTTTTTGTTTTACAGAGAAAGGCAACTTTCGTGGTGGGCACCTATCTCTATAAAAAAAAAATATATACTATTTACTCATTTATTTATTTTTATGTTTGTATAGATTTAGAGAGGAAGGCTCCCTCGCTGTCTACTCAGGTCTCTTTGAACCCTATGCCAGCCTACCCATCACTTTGTCTCACTGCCACCTCATTATCAACCCCTGTGCCTGCCTGTAGGGAGGAGCGTTCGGTTCGGATCAGTTCGGAGTTCGATTCGAACATCACCCGTTCGGCTGTTCGTCGAACTACGAACATTTCTGCGTGTTCGCCGCATGTTCGCCCACAATGCACTTTTCCACTGGCCTGAAGCTTGTAATTGGCTACAGCCTTGCACCTGACCACAGGTCAGGTGCAAGACAGGTGCAAGACTATGGGCAAATTTTGCCCAATCATGGGCTCACAGAGCTAAGTCCAGCAGCACACTATATAAGGCGTCCCTGCCTGCAGCCCCAGCGTGTGTGTTTGCAGGAGTGAATCAGAGAGGAGAGGAGATTGTTCGGTCAGGGTGTATCAGTGACGTTGTAGGAGATTTCTGGGAGTTTGAATCTGTCTTGGCACTGCCAGGCTATCAGGGACAGTGTGTATCAGTGAGTTATAGCATTGTTCTGGAAAATCTGTATATCTGTATATACAATAACACAGTTTAATCAGAGTTAATCGGTTTATCTATTGAGAGTTGAATCTGGCTGTTGCCAGCTATCAGGGTGTTGCAGCCTGCAGGAGAGGAAGTGACTCAGAGAGAGAGAGTAGAGGACATTGGCAGCCTTGCAGGGAAAATATCAGTAAAATCGCCGACTTATATCAGAGTTCTGTATATCTTTAATCTATATATCACTCACCATGTCAGACCAAAAAGGACAGGCAGACGCTCCCAGACACCGATAAGAGGGCAAGCAGCCTCTGTGTCGGAAGGCAGTGCCCCTGGTCGTCGTGGACATGGTGCATCCTCTGCAGGGGCAAGCTTGTCCTTTCTAACTGGCGCTGGCCGTCTTAAGCAGCAGCAACATACAGAGGACTTGCAGGATTGGCTAACCAGGCCATCCTCATCCTTCGAGTCCTCTGCCAGCCAGGCTTGTAGTGGTTTACAGTCCACCTCAGCTGCCAAAGCATCTAATGCAGCCTCCATGTCCACAGCTACTCCTGCCGTAGCCTCACCAACATACACGGAGGAGTCACCATAATTTAGCCCAAAAAAAAAATCACTAAACTTGTTCTGCGGGTCCTAAAACGTCTCCTCTTTTCATACAGGCTGCCGCCCCAAGCAGTTGTTTATGAATAGATTAAAGGAAAACCATTTACCGTCATTTGAAATGTCATTCTTTTGTTTTTAAATGTTTCTATACATCCTACAAATCCGCCACTTCACGGGCAGGTTATGGGGACCTCCTAGGCACGATATTTTAAGGAATTTTTTGTTTTTATTCTTAACCTTTATTTCATGGAAAACTCCCTGTTCCTTTAAAAACTTTTTTTTTTAAACTTTTTGTCCTTGTTTCCTGTCCCCCAGGGCACTACCCGGACCCCCATACACCTTTTATGGCAAATATCTAGCATATATGCCCTCTTGGAGGACACTCTAAAAATCGAACGTTCGGGTCCCATTGACTTGCATTGAGTTTGGTTCGTGTTTGCGTTTGAACTCGAACTTTTGAAATTGTTCGAGTTCGAATGCGAATCGAACACGGGGGCGTTCGGCTCATCCCTACCTGCCTGTGCCCCATACCTAGCATTCCCTTCAAATTACTGCCTCCCAATATGCATTTTGTTTTTGCGGGGGCTCCTCCACATTTCTGTGCCCACAGACTTTCGAGATGTAAATCCGGATCGGGCTGCCCCAACTGAATGCGGGTTCTCACAGTCTTTCCCTCGTTTCCACTGAAGGCACTTTGTGTCTCTTCATGTATCAGACGCTCGATACGGATCATGGAATTGTGAGATTCTAAGGACAAACAAACAAAACGTTGCCAGTGATAATCCCATAACCGCGCCGTTACCTCCATGGCTGCATTATTCTCGCCGACGCTCCCCGTGTATCCGCGAAGCAAACCTTTCTGACTATTTTTAGTGAAACATTTTGCAGGATTTCAGAATTCACAGAGTTTTCTATATAAAGTTTCTCATGTGGGCGTCTGTGCGAATGTTACATAGTTATATATGCGTATGTGTGTTTTTTTATCTCCATGGGGACCCATTGTAATAAACCAGAGGATCCCGGTGTATGTGACGGAGGGAGGATATTTACCATAAGTAACCGAAACACAACGTCGGTCGGTAACAAACAATCGAGAAATGAAACGTGTATGATAAACTCTAAGGGGGTTATTCACTAAGCAGTGAATCGGGGAACAATTAGTGAAAATACAGCTTTGGGAATAGATGAATTGCACATAAATTGCAGATTCAGCAAAATTCACCGTTCGGTGCAATCTGGCGCTTAGTGAATAACCTCTTAATAAAGTGATCGTGTTGTGAAGATGTGTGGCAGATGCTCATCGCACGGTTTCATCTCGCTGGCACAGACTGGGTTAATGCTCTTTTGGTGGATGGAATAAACGACTGGTGTTTTGAGCTGTACAGTGAAACCGCGCCCGGGGGAGGCAGGAATACGCCCTACAAGACCATCTTCATACCATGAGCTGGTCTAGGAGGACTCGGGCGCGGAGTGGGAGAGATGTGTTCAGTGTTTTGGATACTGTTACCATGTTCATAAGAGAAACAACAATGTATCCCTATGGCGGATTAAACTAAATGCTAGCATTGAGAGCCACTGGAATAGCTGAGCTCCCCCTTAAAACACCACACACACACACACACACACACACACACACACACACACACACACACACACACACACACACACAGATTTGTGATTAGTTGCAGATTAATTAATCCTGTAAACCTTTTTAATTTACAGCTTCCAGTGGAGTTTTGTGCGTTTTTGAAGCTCCTAATCTGCCGGCTCCTCTCATGGAGGCGGCCATGTTTTCTACTTCCTCTCTTTTGAGGGAGGGATTAAACATCTAAGCTGTGTGATTGACAGCTCAGCCTGGGATGGCTCGGCGGTGAAGGGGTGTGTTCAGATAGCAAGGAGGCTTTTAATATTAACTCTGAAAGGCTGAAAGGTTTTTGTACCCCATCCCACGGCTGACCTGCATTGCAAAACTACTACACACACAAATATATATACTGTATATACACACAAACAAGTAGTTTTATATACCCCCCTTCCCAAAAAAAAAATCGATATTTCTTTAGCTGACAATTTTAGGGGAATCACAGCAGTGTAGTGAAAGTTTAACAGCTGAATCTTACTGAGCATCCAGCATCCCTATCTGTTCAGAAGATCTGGGAGTCATTTGTAAAAGCTCTGAGTCTGTAGGGATGTCTAGTTCAGCTTCATATGTGGGGGGAGGGAAGGAAAGATACAAAATATCACACAATGGATGCATCCAGTGACACAACACAAAATATCACACAATGGATGCACCCAGTGACACATATAGAGGGAAATATCCCACAATGGATGCACCCAGTGACATATATAGAGGAAATATCACACAATGGATGCGCCCAGTGACACATATAGAGGGAAATATCACACAATGGATACGCCCAGTGACACATAGAGGGAAATATCACACAATGGATGCGCCCAGTGACAGAGGAAAATATCACACAATGGATGCACCCAGTGACACATATAGAGGAAATATCACACAATGGATGCACCCAGTGACATATATAGAGGAAATATCACACAATGGATGCGCCCAGTGACACATATAGAGGGAAATATCACACAATGGATGCGCCCAGTGACACATATAGAGGGAAAGATCACACAATGGATGCACCCAGTGACATATATAGAGGAAAATATCACACAATGGATGCACCCAGTGACACATATAGAGGGAAATATCACACAATGGATGCGCCCAGTGACACATATAGGGGAAAATATCACACAATGGATGCATCCAGTGACACATATAGGGGAAAATATCACACAATGGATGCACCCAGTGACACATATAGGGGAAAATATCACACAATGGATGCATCCAGTGACACATAGGAGGAAAATATTTTCTAAACATACAAGAGAAAAACAAATCACATGTAAGATATCAGCAACATAAAATAAACACAGTAAGGACATTTTTTGGGGGTACCGGCCCTGTAAAAAGATTTTTTCAGTTTGCAGATAGGTGATGGATGGTAGATTTACTTAAATGCGCTGTGTTAGCAGGATAACACTCCCACAGGCAGCGGCGTCTGATCCTCCCGTATCAGTATCATTAAATATTATTGAGCAAAACATTGTTTTCGCTCATCATTGATTATGTTACATGTTTGTCATAAGGCGTCACAGAATCTGTTGGCGCTATATAAACACTGTAACTAAACGAGGCTGTTTTAACGTCCATTCTGCAAATTTCTCCGTTTACTAAAATCGTTTTTTGTTTTTTTTATAAAGAAAAAAATAAAGTAGTGTTATTAATTGTTATTTTCTCAGAAAATCACCTCCTGATTTGGTAACGAGCGCCTCGGACGGCTTCCTGGAAACCGAGGATATTCACTTTCTGCCTACCAGGAAATCTGAGCGCGTGGCTCTCGAACATCACAAGAAACCAAAAAGCAGCAGCAGCAGCAGCCGCCGCCGCCTCGGCTGAGGAGTCTGTGTGTAAGATGCTTCATACACCAGGGAACCGGCAACGTCTTGTAACGCATCAAGCCTAATAAAAAAGGCTGAAATGTTGCCGGTACCACAGTGCAGTGATAGTTCCAAACTGAATATCCCACGATGCTCAGCCAGCCTTAAGTGTGACTAAGCATCATGGGATGTGTAGTTCCAAAAAAATCAATAAAATAAAAATCAAAAGGGGGGGGGGGCCTCCCCAGTATTGTCCTAGAGATTAAAGCATCCAATAAAAAATACTTCAGTAGAGCCGGCGAGGGCTGCGACTTATTGGTCTCTTGCTCTTCCTTCTGGATGTGGCAAAATCTGAGTATCAAGTGCACCGTGGAGCGGATCTGCCCCTGAGTGTCATCTAAACCCCTTTTATTCTTCTTGACTCTAACATAGCAAGACAGGGTCACAAAACTGATACCGTTCTATGAATATATCAAGAAGATGTCCAGCGCACATATACACGACTTCAGGGAAACTAGCGCCCAGTGTGAAGGAAAAATAAATTCTATATAATAAGTGTAGACTGGATCAACACGGCTTCACCAGATGCCAAAACCTGCAGAGTATATAGCAGAACGTAATGATACCTTTTTTATTGCACCAACGTTATCATTACGCGCTGCTATACTCTGCAGGTTTTATATATATATATATATATATATATCACTAAGCGCTGCTATATATATAAAACCTGCAGAGTATATCACTAAGTGCTGCTATACTCTGCAGGTTTTATATATATATATATCACTAAGTGCTGCTATACTCTGCAGGTTTTATATATATATATATCACTAAGTGCTGCTATACTCTGCAGGTTTTATATATATATATATCACTAAGTGCTGCTATACTCTGCAGGTTTTATATATATATATATCACTAAGTGCTGCTATACTCTGCAGGTTTTATATATATATATATCACTAAGCGCTGCTATACTCTGCAGGTTTTATATATATATATATATATATATATATATCACTAAGCGCTGCTATACTCTGCAGGTTTTATATATATATATATATCACTAAGCGCTGCTATACTCTGCAGGTTTTATATATATATACAGTGGCAAGAAAAAGTATGTGAACCCTTTGGGATTACGTGGAGTTTTGCATGAATTGGTCATAAAATGTCTCTGATCTTCATCTAAGTCACAACAATTTGAAAAACACAGTCTGCTTAAAATAATACAACACAAACATCATATGTTTTAATGTTTTTATTGAACATAACATGTAAACATTCACAGTGCAGGGTGGAAAAAGTATGTGAACCTTTGGACTTAATAACTGTTTGACCCTCCTTTGGCAGCAATAACCTCAACCAAACGTTTCCTGTAGTTGCAGATCAGACCTGCACAAAGATCTGGAGTAATTTTGGATCCACTCCTCTTCACAAAACTGTTTCAGTGTAGCAATATTCTTGGGATGTCTGGTGTGAATCGCTCTCTTAAGGTCATGCCACAGCATTTCAATTGGGTTGAGGTCAGGACTCTGACTGGGCCACTCCAGAAGGCGTATTTTGTTTTGTTGAAGCCATTCTTTTGTTGAATTACTTGTATGCTTTGGGTCATTGTCCTGTTGCATCACCCATCCTCTGCGGAGCTTCAGTTGGCGGACAGATGGTCTTACGTTTTCCTGCAAAATGTCTTGATAAACACTGGAATTCATTTTTCCATTGTCCCGGGATGGCCCAGCACCCTCAGCCAGGGGCGGTGCAGTGACAGTGGGGACATGGACACTTGGGTGTGGTGGCACGCACCCCGTTTACCAGTATTTTTATTTAGATGTGACATTGTGTGGTGTTAATAAAGTGTTCCCCGTTGGTTTATGGTGTAATGTATTTTCCCTTTGTTTGCCTTGCTCGCCGCCATTTTCCGATTCTTGTGGCGCAGTTGGAATTCTCGTTTCGGAAAATGGCCGATTCGAACCATCCGGTTCGAATCGTAAAATGGCCGATTCGGACCATCCATCCGGTCCGAATTGGCGACTCCCTGAAGGCCAAGGGCCAATGGGTCCTGGGAGGGCGGGCAAGGAGTCCCATTGTATTCTAATTGTGTGCAGAGGTAATAAATGCTTGGACTGTAAACAATAAAGCCAGATTCTGCAGTGCATTCAGCTTTGACTGGTGTGACTTTATTCTCCACCGTATTTTCGTGATCTGAGTGTCCCCCGCGGCCTCAGAGTACGGTGCCCACTCGGATACGATCCGAATCGAGCGCTCTGACCCTGCATCGAGTATCAGGGCAGAGGCGCTGCTCAGGAAGATTCGGTTTCAGGAAGACGGAGATCCGAACCGAACGGCCCAGCCGGGAACCGCGCTTCGGCATTGCGGTAAGACCCGAACTCTCCACTGGTCCCGCCATATCCGAAACTCCCTCCCATACCGATCCGAAGCCTCCAGTCCCGATCCGACCCGCCATCCCTTCCCGACTCGAAACCTCCACCGCCCAAGATCCGAAGAGACACCCGCCCCCGGATCGGAAACGTTTCCCGCATAAGATCCGAAACGTTTCCACATAAGATCCGAATTTCTCCGCGGCTGCTAGGGCCGATTCCCACAGGCGTCCCACACCCGCAAGGTCAGGGAACCAGTTGCTCGGGACGCTGAGTGCTGCGCGGCTCAGTGGTCGGACTGGTTCTAGGCAGGGGTCCCCTCCACCGCCCGCTAACCCTACCCTAGGGTCACGCCAGGCCGCACGAGACGCCGAGTGTGCGCCACTCGGTAGTCGGGCCAGCGGTAAGCGACGGGGTCACGCAGATAGAGCACACCCGCAGGCGGAACAACATCTCCATTCCGTCATACTGGTGGCAGCGGTGGGATCGCTCTCTGCAGACCCCAGGGGGACCCTCATCATGATCAGGTATACTGCCTACAAGCGGGACGTCCTGCGTGGGATGCTGGAGAATCGGGGCGGTGTCCCGGGCTCCAAGAGTCGGGAGACCCTGATAGAGGAGTTGAGGAGAATGGATCAGGAGGAGGCGTTCGCGGCGTTGCCCGCGGACCCAGTACCGGCTGCCGTCCCCGCTGAGGCCGAGGATAGTGAATTCTGCCGGAAGATGCGGGAGCGGATCTCCATGATGGGTCCGGCCCCATCGGAAGCGGAGCTGAGGAATCTGGGTCGGGAACTCGGTCAGGAAGAGGAGAGGGAGAGAGAGCGGGTGCACGAACTGCGGCTGGCCGAAGTGCGAAGCCGGCGGAGTAGCCGCTCGCCATCGGACCGATACTCCGGGCGGAAAGTGCCGTTCCAGGCGTTCAAGGAGTTCCGGGAAGCCGAGGAAGAAATCGAAAGCTATCTCCAAGACTTTGAGCGCCTGTGTCGGGTGCATGAAGTGCACCGGGCCGACTGGATCCGGATCTTGGCGAGTAAGCTGACCGGTCGGGCCGCCGAGGCCTATCGTACGGTGCCGGACGACGAGGCCACCAGCTACTCGCACGTCAAGCAGGCGCTGCTGAGTAGATATGCCGTGACCCCTGAAGCTAGCCGGACGAAGTTCCGGAATTCTCGCCGGCCCAGTGGCGCCACCCACGTGGAGTGGGCCCATCGGCTGCAGAGGGACCTGCGCACCTGGCTCTCGGGAAGCCAAGCGGAGACGGTGCCGAGATCACCCAACTGCTGCTGCTCGAGCAGTTCTTCGAGCACACACCCTCCGCTATCCGAGAGTGGGTGCGCGACAAGAAGCCCCATACGGTGCAACAAGCGGCCACCTGGGCCGACGAGTACACGGACACCCGGAAGTTGCCGGGGGGGAGCGGACCCTGGCCAGCCGTCCCGTTTTACCCGCCCCACTACCTCCACCACCTCCACCACCAGCGGTCCGGGCGCCAGTAGCACGGGCCCCCAGCCGGCCCACCAACATGGCTAACGTCCGCTGTTACGGGTGCAACCAGGAGGGGCACTACAAACAACATTGCCCCAACCGCCCGGAATTGACCCGGCCGGCCGGCAGGCCATCGCCGGCGGCCCATTGTTGCGACGCCGGAGCTCCGTGGCCGGAGGCCCCGGAGGAATGGTGGAGCAGTTGCACGAAGCCGACCCCGTGCAAGCCGCCGCGGATGACAACCGCCGACACCACCGCCAGGCGGTGTGGATAAACGGGCGGCCCGCTGAGGGGCTGCGAGACTCCGGGGCTACCATCACCCTGGTCCGGCCCCACTTGGTCCCGCCAAGCGACCGCCTGCAGAGCACTGTAGCAGTACGGGTGGCGGGAGGAAAAGTGCTCCGGCTCGAGACGGCCCGGGTGCACCTGGACTGGGGGAACGGGGAGAAGGAGGTGCGGGTGGGGTTGCTGAGACAACTGCCGGCCGAGGTGCTCCTGGGGAATGATTTGGGGCAGCTCATTTCCGCTTACTCCACAGATGCAGCTACCCCGGTTACCACTAGGCAACAGAGCCGACGACAAGACAGGGGCGCTCCGAATGGGACCCAGGTGAGACCTCCACCAACACCATCCCGACCTCCCAAACCTCCCCGACCTCCGCGACCCCCCAACCATTACCGACCTCCCCGACCCCCCCGACAGCCAAAACCCCAGGACCTTCCCGACCTCCCAGACCGCCATCACCTCCCCGACCTCGACGGGACCCGATTCTTCCCCCTCCGCCTGTCCTCCCTTCCCCGTGGAGTACCCCGGAGACGCTGCGCCACCAGACGCAAACCGACCCCACATTACAGGGCTACCGGGACCGAGCTGGTCAGGGCCTGGACGGCCAGGGGAAAGACAAGGTGGAGTGGGAGGATGGGCTGCTGTACCGTTACACCGTGAGGGAGGGGGCCAAGAAGAAGCAGATTCCGCAGAAGCAGCTGGTGGTGCCGCAGGGACCCAGGCAGGAGCTTCTGCGCTTGGCCCACGACATTCCCCTTTCAGGTCACTTAGGCCAGACGAAAACCCGGCACAGGTTGGCGCGCGCGTTTTACTGGCCTCGCCTTAGCAACGACACCCGCGACTATTGCCGCACCTGCCCAGTTTGCCAGAAAGCTGGGAAGGCTGGGGACCATCCGAAGGCGCCCTTGCGGCCCATGCCCATTATCCAGGAGCCCTTTAGCCGGGTGGCGGTTGACATCGTAGGGCCGTTGCCACGGCCCAGTGCCACCGGTAAGAGGTATATTCTTACCGTAGTGGATTATGCCACCCGGTACCCCGAGGCTGTGGCCTTGGCCAACATCCAGGCGGACACCGTAGCGGACGCGCTCCTCAGGGTGTTCACGAGGGTAGGGTTTCCCCGAGAAATCCTATCCGATCAGGGTACCCAGTTTACCGCTGAGCTCACCCAACAGCTCTGGCGTCTCTGTGGCGTTAAGGCGCTGCACAGCGCCCCGTATCACCCCCAGACCAACGGGCTGTGCGAGCGGTTCAATGGGACCCTGAAGCAGCTCATCCGGGCCTTTGTGCATGAGAACAGGGACTGGGAGAAGTATCTTCCCCACTTGCTGTTCGCCTACCGGGAGGTTCCGCAGGAATCCACCGGTTACTCACCCTTTGAGCTGCTATATGGACGCCGGGTGCGAGGTCCCCTGGATCTGGTTAGGGCTCAGTGGGAGGGGGCGCCGGAGGAGGACGGAGTTCCCGTGGTGGAGTACGTCCTGAAGCTGCGGGAGCGCTTGGCGGACCTCCAGGGGTTCGTGCAGGAGAACATGGAGACGGCCCAGGCTCAGCAGAAGGCGTGGTACGATCGCGCTGCGTGCAGCCGCTCGTTCTGTGTGGGACAGAAGGTTCTGGTGTTAAAACCACAGCGGCAGAACAAGCTGCAGGCGGCCTGGCAAGGTCCCTACAAGGTGGTAACCCAGCTGGGGGATACCACCTATGTGGTTGTTAGCTGCGCGGACACCAGAATCCAGCGGACGTTCCACGTCAATATGCTGAAGGCCTTCCATGAGCGGCCAGAGACGGTGGACGCCATATGCGCGCCGGCGGCCGAGGAGATGGAACCCTTTCCCTTGGAGGAACTCCCGGGGGTAGCCAAGCAGCCTTCCGGGGTGGAGCAGGTGCAGCTGGGGGAGGAGCTAGGGCCCGAGAAACAGGCGCAGGCGCGGCAGCTGCTTCTCGCCTATCCGGGGGTTTTCTCGGCCCTCCCGGGATATACGGACCAGGCCGTCCATCAGGTGGACACACCCGGTCAGAAACCACTCCGACAGCCCCCTACCGGCTCCCGGAAGCAGTTCGCGAGTCCATGCGGGCCGAGATCCGGGAGATGTTGGAGCTGGGGTCATTGAGCCGTCGGCCAGCCCATGGGCGTCGCCCGTGGTCCTGGTGCCCAAAAAGGACGGTACCACCAGGTTCTGCGTCGATTATCGGCGGATAAACGACTGTACTATTACGGACGCTTATCCGATGCCCCGAGTCGACGAGTTGCTAGATCAGATCTCCGGGGGTCATTTCCTGACCACGGTGGATCTGTGCAAGGGGTATTGGCAGATTCCCCTTGCCGAGGAGGCGACCCCGAAGTCGGCCTTCATCACCCCGTTCGGCTTGTACCAGTTTCGAGTCATGCCGTTCGGGATGAAGAACGCCCCTGCTACCTTCCAGCGGTTAATCGATCGCCTCCTCGATGGCCTCCAGGGATTCGCTTGCGCGTACCTGGATGATATAGCCATCTATAGCCAGACCTGGGAGGAACATCTGGAGCATGTAGGGACTGTCCTGGGCCGGATTAGGGACGCCAACCTGACCCTAAAGCCGGAGAAGTGTAAGGTGGGGATGGCCGAGGTGCAGTATCTGGGCCACCGGGTGGGGTGCGGGATACAACGGCCGGAGCCCGCGAAGATAGAGGCTATCCTGGATTGGCCCACCCCGGTGACCAAGACCCAGGTCCTCGCCTTCCTGGGTACCGCGGGGTACTACAGAAAATTTGTACCCCATTACAGTGACCTGGCCAAACCCCTGACTGATCTGACCAAGAAATCCCTGCCCCGCCAAGTCCTGTGGTCCCCGGAGTGCGAACAGGCCTTCCGGCAGCTGAAGGCCGCCCTGACCCAAGCGCCCCTGCTGGCAGCTCCCAACTATAATAAACGTTTTATTGTCCACACAGACGCGTCCATGTTCGACTGGGAGCTGTCCTGAGTCAAGTGGGGGACGACGGGGGGACCATCCGGTGGCGTTTATTAGCCGGAAGTTGTTGCCACGAGAGGTGGGGTATGCTGCAGTGGAAAAGGAGTGCCTGGCCCTGGTCTGGGCCCTACGGAAGCTCCAACCCTACGTCTACGGTCGGTCCTTCACCGTGATGACCGACCATAACCCCTTGGTATGGCTCAACCGAGTGGCGGGGGAGAACGGCCGCCTGTTGCGGTGGAGCCTGGCTCTCCAACCCTTCAACTTTTCCATCCAATATCGGCCCGGGTCGCAGAACGGTAACGCAGATGGGTTATCGCGACAGTCGGCCCGGGAACCAGGGGATTGGGGAGCCCCGACTACCTCGGTACGACCCGGTGGGGTCCAACCGAGTGCGTCGGACCTTGGGGAGGGGGAGGAGTGTCACGGGATGGCCCAGCACCCTCAGCCAGGGGCGGTGCAGTGACAGTGGGGACATGGACACTTGGGTGTGGTGGCACGCACCCCGTTTACCAGTATTTTTATTTAGATGTGACATTGTGTGGTGTTAATAAAGTGTTCCCCGTTGGTTTATGGTGTAATGTATTTTCCCTTTGTTTGCCTTGCTCGCCGCCATTTTCCGATTCTTGTGGCGCAGTTGGAATTCTCGTTTCGGAAAATGGCCGATTCGAACCATCCGGTTCGAATCGTAAAATGGCCGATTCGGACCATCCGGTCCGAATTGGCGACTCCCTGAAGGCCAAGGGCCAATGGGTCCTGGGAGGGCGGGCAAGGAGTCCCATTGTATTCTAATTGTGTGCAGAGGTAATAAATGCTTGGACTGTAAACAATAAAGCCAGATTCTGCAGTGCATTCAGCTTTGACTGGTGTGACTTTATTCTCCACCGTATTTTCGTATCTGAGTGTCCCCCGCGGCCTCAGAGTACGGTGCCCACTCGGATACGATCCGAATCGAGCGCTCTGACCCTGCATCGAGTATCAGGGCAGAGGCGCTGCTCAGGAAGATTCGGTTTCAGGAAGACGGAGATCCGAACCGAACGGCCCAGCCGGGAACCGCGCTTCGGCATTGCGGTAAGACCCGAACTCTCCACTGGTCCCGCCATATCCGAAACTCCCTCCCATACCGATCCGAAGCCTTCCAGTCCCGATCCGACCCGCCATCCCTTCCCGACTCGAAACCTCCACCGCCCAAGATCCGAAGAGACACCCGCCCCCGGATCGGAAACGTTTCCCGCATAAGATCCGAAACGTTTCCACATAAGATCCGAATCTTTCTCCGCGGCTGCTAGGGCCGATTCCCACAGGCGTCCCACACCCGCAAGGTCAGGGAACCAGTTGCTCGGGACGCTGAGTGCTGCGCGGCTCAGTGGTCGGACTGGTTCTAGGCAGGGGTCCCCTCCACCGCCCGCTAACCCTACCCTAGGGTCACGCCAGGCCGCACGAGACGCCGAGTGTGCGCCACTCGGTAGTCGGGCCAGCGGTAAGCGACGGGGTCACGCAGATAGAGCACACCCGCAGGCGGAACAACATCTCCATTCCGTCATATCCATCAATGACAACAATCCGTCCAGGCCCTGAGGCAGCAAAGCAGCCCCAAACCATGATGCTCCCTCCGCCATGTTTTACAGTGGGGTGAGGTTTTGATGTTGGTGTGCTGTGCCTTTTTTTGTCCACACATAGTATTGTGTGTTTTTTCCAAACAACTCAATTTTGGTTTCATCTGTCCACAGAATATTTTGCCAGTAGAGCTGTGGAACATCCAGGTGCTCTTTTGCAAACTTCAAACATGCTGCAATATTCTTTTTGGACAGCAATGGCTTCCTCCGTGGTGTCCTCCCATGTACTCCATTCTTGTTTAATGTTTTCCTTATTGTAGATGTCTCAACAAAAATGTTAGCATGTGCCAGAGATTTCTGTAAGTCTTTAGCTGACACTCTAGGATTCTTCTTTACCTCATTAAGCATTCTGCGCTGTGCTCTTGCAGTCATCTTTACAGGACGACCACGCCTAGGGAGAGTAGCAACAGTGCTGAACTTTCTCCATTTGTAGACAGTCTGTCTTACCGTGGACACATGAACATCAAGGCTTTTGGAGATACTTTTGTAACCCTTTCCAGCTTCATGCAAGTCAACAATTCTTGATCGTAGGTCTTCTGAGAGCTCTTTTCTGCGAGGCATGGTTCACATCAGGCAGTGCTTCTTGAAACCAGTAAATCCAAAACTGGTGTGTGTTTTTAAAGGGCAGGACAGCTTTCAGCAACACATCCAATAATATCACACTGATTGGACTCAAGGTTGGCTCACTCCTGGCTCCAATTAGCTCTTGGAGAAGTCATTAGGCTAGGGGTTCACATACTTTTTCCATCCTGCACTGTGAATGTTTACATGTTATTTTCAATAAACACATGAAAACATATAATGTTTGTGTTGTATTATTTTAAGCAGACTGTGTTTTTCAAATTGTTGTGACTTAGATGAAGATCAGAGCACATTTTATGACCAATTCATGCAAAACTCCACGTAATCCCAAAGGGTTCACATACTTTTTCTTGCCACTGTATATCACTAAGCGCTGCTATACTCTGCAGGTTATATATATATATATCACTAAGTGCTGCTATACTCTGCAGGTTATATATATATATATCACTAAGTGCTGCTATACTCTGCAGGTTTTTGATATATTTATTTATTTATAAAGGATTTTACCAGGAAGGATACATTGAGATTTGTCTAGTTTTCAAGTATGTCCTGGGTTCAAGAAAATTGAAGTGTTACAGCTACACACTGGCGTCGTAACGTGGGGGCGGGGGGTGCGGCCCGCATCAGGTGACACCCGCCTTTAGGGTGACACCGTCACCCTAAGGGCGGGTGTCTCACCCTCCGCCGCGTATTCGCTCCCTGCAAGTGTCCGAAGCATGCAGCTTCGGCGCTCGCCTGGAGGAAACACATCACCAGCCAATCGCGGCTGGTCACGTGGCTCCCCCAGGCGAGCGCCCAAGCTGCGTGCCGCCGGACGCTCAGAGGGAGCGAACACGCGGCGGAGGTGAGCTGGGGCATATCCATGAGGAGCTGGGGCAGTATCCATCTGTTGCATCTGCTGGGGCAGTATCCATGAGCTGGGGCATTATCCATGAGGTGCTGGGGCAGTATCCATCTGTTGCATCTGCTGGGGCAGTATCCATGAGCTGGGGCATTATCCATGAGGTGTTGGGGCATATCCATGAGCTGCTGGGGCAAATCCATGAGCTGCTGGGGCAAATCCATGAGCTGCTGGGGCAAATCCATGAGCTGCTGGGGCAAATCCATGAGCTGCTGGGGCATATCCATGAGGTGCTGGGGCATATCCATGAGGTGCTGGGTGCATTATCCATGAGCTGGGGCAGTATCCATGTGCTGGGGCAGTATATCCATGAGTTGGGGCAGTATATCCATGTGCTGGGGCAGTATCCATGTGCTGGGGCAGTATATCCATGTGCTGGGGCAGTATATCCATGTGCTGGGGCAGTATATCCATGTGCTGGAGCAGTATATCCATGTGCTGGGGCAGTATATCCATGTGCTGGGGCAGTATATCCATGAGCTGGGGCATATCCATGAGCTGGGGCAGTATATCCATGAGCTGGGGCAGTATATCCATGACCTGGGGCAGTATATCCATGAGCTGGGGCAGTATATCCATGTGCTGGGGCAGTATATCCATGAGCTGGGGCAGTATATCCATGTGCTGGGGCAGTATATCCATGTGCTGGGGCATATCCATGAGCTGGGGCAGTATATCCATGTGCTGGGGCAGTATATCCATGCGCTGGGGCAGTATCCATGAGCTGGGGCAGTATCCATGAGCTGGGGCATATCCATGTGCTGGGGCAATATCCATGAGCTGGGGCAAAATCCATGAGAGGAGCTGGGGCACAATCCATGAGAGGAGCTGGGGCATTATCAATTAGAGCAGCTGGGGCAGTATATCCTTGAGCTGGGGCAGTATATCCATGAGCTGGGGCAGTATCCATGAACTGGGGCATATCCATGTGCTGGGGCAATATCCATGAGCTGGGGGCATATCCATGAGCTGGGGGCATATCCATGAGCTGGGGCAAAATCCATGAGCTGGGGCAAAATCCATGAGAGCAGCTGGGGCATTATCAATGAGAGCAGCTGGGGCAGTATATGCATGAGAGCAGCCAGGGCAGTATATCCATGAGAGGGGCTGGGGCAGTATATGCATGAGAGGAGCTGGGGCAATATCCATGAGAGGAGCTGGGGCAGTATATCCATGAGAGGAGCTGGGGCAGTATATTCATGAGAGCAGCTGGGGCAGTATATCCATGAGAGGAGCTGGGGCAGTATATCCATGAGAGGAGCTGGGGCAGTATATTCATGAGAGCAGCTGGGGCAGTATATCCATGAGAGGAGCTGGGGCAGTATATCCATGAGAGGAGCTGGGGCAGTATATCCATGAGAGGAGCTGGGGCAATATCCATGAGAGGAGCTGGGGCAATATCCATGTGTGCTGGGGGCAGTATCCATGAGAGCTGGGGCAATATCTATGTGTGAGCTGGTCTGGGGCAATATATCCATGTGTGAGCTGGTCTGGGGCAATATATCCATGTGTGAGCTGAGGCGCAATATATCCATATGTGAGCTGGGGCAATATATATCCATGAGTGAGCTGCTGGGGGCAATATATAACTGTGAACTGGGGCAATATATCCATATGTGAGCTGGGGGCAATAAATATCCATGGGTGAGCTGCTGGGGACAATATATATCCAGAGCTGCTGGGGGGAATATATCCAGAGCTGCTGGGGGCAATATATATCCATGTGTGCTTTCACTGCCTTCGAACAGGCAACGTACTTGCTGGCAGTTGGCAAAAAGTTGTATGAGCATATGAGAGAGCTCCACAGCAATAAACCTCACAGTAATGTGCGCTGTGTGTATGAGCATTCAGTGTTATATGGGAGTACTGATTTAGGAGTAAGAGTAGTTAAAAAAAATCTGTAAAACTCGGGGGGGTGACACCATAAGTTACCGCACCGGGTGACACCAACCCTAGTGACGCCACTGCAGTTACAGAAATACAAAGTATTACAATGCAAGATATTGAAAAACAATACAAATATACAGATTAACACAGAAAATAAATATGTAGGAAATATTGTCACTAGGTTACATGTTTACAGGTGCATTCTGTATTGAGGTATGTTAGTAAGGAGCTCTTGAGTGACTTAAGACTGGGGGAAGATTTGATGGTGTCTAGAGGTTATTCCATAATTGCGGTGCTCTGTAGGAAAATGAGGATCGAGCCACTTTCTTTTTGTATTGTGGTATTGCAAGTAAGGTGCCGGTCCTGGATCGGAGGTTATAGGTTGAGGGAGCTGCTGGGGGAAGCAGTCTATTCAGGTAGGGTGGCAGCTTCCCAGAAATGCTCTTAGACACCAGGCTGGAGAGGTGAAGGGTGCGTTTAGACTCCAGCGATGGCCAGTTTAGCTCTTTTAACATGTCACAATGGTGGGTCATGTAGTTACATTGTAATGCAAAGCGGCAGAAGGAGTTATACAATGTGGTAAGTTTCTGAAGGTGTGTTTGCGGGGCGGCTGCATACACTACATCTCCGTATTCAATAGCCGGCATAAGCATTTGTTGTACAATCTGCTTTCTTACCGCAGGGCTCAGGCAGGATTTGTTTCTGTACAGGGCACCTAGTTTGGGTTAGAGTTTAGATGAGAGTTTTTCGATGTGGGGCCAAAGGATAGATTAGGATCCAACCACATACCTAGATATTGGAGAGAAGTGACTGTGGTCAGCATGTCATTTGGTTTTGTCCCAACACATAGATGGGGATTTTGCAATTTGTGTAGTTTAGGTTTTGTTCCAAAGAGCATCGTTACAGTTTTGTCAGTATTTAAAAAAAGTTTGTTGTGTTTGATCCACTTTTCTACCTCTGTGAATTGTTCTTGCAGCACGGCCTCCAGCTGCGGGAGATTTGATTTGCTGGTATAGATTACAGTGTCGTCTGCGTACATATGTACAGTTGAGGCTTTGCAGACGTTGGGCAGATCATTTATGAATATTGTGAATAGTAGGGGGCCTAGTATTGAGCCTTGGGGTACACCACAAGTGACTGGGAGCGGGAGGGAGGAGCTGCCAGAAATTGACACATATTGTGATCGGTCGGATACATATGATTGAAACCAGGTTAGCGTGCGATCACCAATGCCAGAATTTTTAAGTTTTTCTAACAAGATGCCATGGTCTACTGTTTCAAAGGCCTTGGCAAAATCAAGGAAGATGGCTCCAGTTAGGTTTCCTTGTTCCATCCCAGCTTGGATATCATTGCTATCTCCTGTCACCTTTGATTTCCTCTCTGGTATAATTGAGATCCCATTCAGTAAATCAATCATTGTTGCTGGGTTCTATCGCCCACCGAGCGCTCCAGTGCACTCCCTCTCTGACATATCTCAAATCCTTAATAACCTACTTGCCCAAAACCAAAAAAGTGAACTGCTGGTCCTCGACGATTTTAATACAGATTGGCTAAATCCAAAAAACAATAAACACTGCACACTGTTTAAAACTTTGCAGCTAACTCAATTAATCTCCTCCCCCATTTGCATTAATATGAAAAGCCCTAACCATACCTTGCTGGACTGGATTCTCTCCTCATCTCCTGATAGAATACAGGAGGCAGGCGTTCTTGCTAATAGCTTTAGTGACCATTGTCTAGTGTACTGCGTGCGCAAAATAAAAGCCTTGAAATATATCACTAAGACTACCCTAGTAACATACCTCAATACAAAATGCACCTGTAAACATGTAACATAATGACTTTATTTCCCTCATATTTATTTTTCTGTTAATCTGTATATTTGGTCTTGTGTTAATATCTTGCATTTTACTATTTTGTGTTTCTGTAACATTTCAATGTTCTTGTACCCAGGACATACTTGAAAACGAGAGAAATCTCAATGTATCCTTCCTGGTAAAATCCTTTATAAATAAATAAAGCGCTGCTATACTCTGCAGGTTTTATACAGTCAGGTGCAGAAATCTTGGGACATGGACACAATTGTAACATCTTTGGCTCTATACACCACCACAATGGAGTTGGAATGAAACAAACACAATGTGCTTTAACTGCAGACTGTCAGCTTTAATTTGAGGGTATGTACATCCAACTCAGGTGAACGGTGTAGGATTTACAGCAGTTTGCAGATGTGCCTCCCACTTGTTAAGGGACCAAAAGTAATGGGACAATTGGCTTCTCAGCTGTTCCATGGCCAGGTGTGTGATATTCCCTCATTACCCCAATTACAATGTGCAGATAAAAGGCCCAGAGTTCATTTCAAGTGTGCTATTTGCATTTGGAATCTGTTGCTGTCAACTCTCAAGATGAGATCCAAAGAGCTGTCACTATCAGTGAAGCAAGCCATCATTAGGCTGAAGAAACAAAACAAACCCATCAGAGAGATAGCAAGAACATTAGGCGTGGCCAAAACAACTGTTTGGAACATTTTCAAAAAGAAGGAATGCACCGGTGAGCTCTGCAACACCGAAAGACCCGGGAGACCACGGAAAACAACTGGTGGATGACCGAAGAATCCTTTCCCTGGTGAAGAAAACACCCTTCACAACAGTTGGCCAGATCAAGAACACTCTCCAGGAGGTAGGTGTATGTGTGTCAAAGTCAACAATCAAGAGAAGACTTCACCAGAGTGAATACAGAGGGTTCACCACAAGATGTAAACCATTGGTGAGCCTCAAAAACAGGAAGGCCAGATTAGAGTTTGCCAAACAACACCTAACAAAGCCTTCTCAGTTCTGGAACAAGATCCTATGGACAGATGAGACCAAGATCAACTTGTACCAGAGTGATGGGAAGAGAAGAGTATGGAGAAGGAAAGGAACTGCTCATGATCCTAAGTATACCACCTCATCAGTGAAGCATGGTGGTGGTAGTGTCATGGCGTGGGCATGTATGGCTGCCAATGGAACTGGTTCTCTTGTATTTATTGATGATGTGACGCTGACAAAAGCAGCAGGATGAATTCTGAAGTGTTTGGGGCAATATTATCTGCTCACATTCAGCCAAATGCTGCAGAACTCATTGGACGTCGCTTCACAGGGCAGATGGACAATGACCCAAAGCATACTGCAAAAGCAAGCAAAGAGTTTTTGAAGGGACAGAAGTGGAATGTTATGCAATGGCCAAGTCAATCACCTGACCTGAATCCCATTGAGCTGCATTTCACTTGCTGAAGACAAAACTGAAGGGAAAATGCCCCGAGAACAAGCAGGAACTGAAGACAGTTGCAGTAGAGACCGGGCAGAGCATCACCAGGGATGAAACCCAGCGTCTGGTGATGTCTATGCGTTCCAGACTTCAGGCTGTGATTGACTGCAAAGGATTTGTAACCAAGTATTAAGAAGGGAAAGTTTGATTTATGATTATTATTCTGTCCCATTACGTTTGGTCCCTTAACAAGTGGGGGCACATCTGCAAACTGCTGTAAGTCCTACACGTTCACCTGAGTTGGATGTACATAGCCTCAAATTAAAGCTGACAGTCTGCAGTTAAAGCACATTGTGTTTGTTTCATTCCAACTCCATTGTGGTGGTGTATAGAGCCAAAGATGTTACAATTGTGTCCGTGTCCCAATATTTCTGGACCTGAGTGTATATATATCACTAAGCGCTGTAATACTCTGCAGGTTTTGGAAAAGGAATAAAAGGAGCCGGGGTCCTGGGTTTTCTAATACAAAGATATATATAATTCTAAGGGACTTCCAGGGTCAGACAGAGGAGCAAGTACTGGAGGCCGCCCGACCAGACACCGTGCTGGCTGACGAGGTATGAAAGGCTACAGTGGTGGTCAAAGTGTCAATAACCAGCGACCAGAACATCACTAAGATGATACATGAGAGGCGGACACGTACCAAGGGCTGAAAGGATGTGGGAAGTGAAGGCAGTAGTTGATCCACTTCTATAAGAGCAGTCAGAGTTTTAAGACCTCTGTCAGGAGAGCGGCTTTAGCAGATTTAAGGGGTTAATCAGTAAGTGGTGAACTTGCAACCGAACAGTGAATTTCACCATACGTTGCAATTTCGTGGCACTTCGTCTATTCACTAAACTGTCAATTCACCAAATACTGGTCTATTGTGTTGTCCAGGCTACCTGAGATAAGAGCTGGTGGCTGAATGAGGTAAAACAGGGAGCTTAAAAGTCTTCCCCAGACATACTTGAAAACGAGAGAAATCTCAATGTATCCGCCCTGGTAAAATCCTTTATAAATAAATAAATAAAAGTCTCCCCTGGTGATGTCCTTTGAATACATCCCACACAATACAATGATGTGAGTCGGTGACTGAACCATTCAGTCCATTCTATGACCAAAACCACACAGTGAGGAGCAAGTGACACATATAGAGGAAAATATCACACAATGGATGCGCCCAGTGACACAGAGGAAAATATCACACAATGGATGCGCCCAGTGACACATATAGAGGAAAATATCACACAATGGATGCGCCCAGTGACACATTGAGAAAAATATCACACAATGGATGCGTCCAGTGACACATATAGAGGATGCTTATGCCGGCTATTGAATACGGAGATGTAGTGTATGCAGCCGCCCCGCAAACACATCTTCAGAAACTTACTACATTGTATAACTCATTCTGCCGCTTTGTGCTACAATGTAACTACATGACCCACCATTGTGACATGTTAAAAGAGCTAAACTGGCCGTCGCTGGAGTCTAAACGCACCCTTCACCTTTCCAACCTGGTGTTTAAGAGCTTTTCTGGGAAGCTACCACCCTACCTGAATAGACTGCTTCCCCCAGCAGTTCCCTCATCCTATAACCTCTGATCCAGGACCAGCACCTTACTTGCAATACCACAATACAAAAAGACAGTGGCTCCATCCTCATTTTCCTACAGAGCATCGCAAATATGGAATAACCTCCCAGACGCCATCAAATCTTCCCCCAGTCTTAAGTCACTCAAGAGCTCCCTATTAACATACCTCAATACAGAATGCACCTGTAAACATGTAATACAGTGACTATATACAGAATGCACCTGTAAACATGTAACACAGTGACTATATACAGAATGCACCTGTAAACATGTAACACAGTGACTATATACAGAATGCACCTGTAAACATGTAACAGTGACTATATACAGAATGCACCTGTAAACATGTAACACAGTGACTATATACATAATGCACCTGTAAACATGTAACATAGTGACTATATACAGAATGCACCTGTAAACATGTAACATAGTGACTATATACAGAATGCGCCTGTAAACATGTAACAGTGACTATATACAGAATGCGCCTGTAAACATGTAACATAGTGACTATATACAGAATGCACCTGTAAACATGTAACATAGTGACTATATACAGAATGCACCTGTAAACATGTAACATAGTGACTATATACAGAATGCGCCTGTAAACATGTAACAGTGACTATATACAGAATGCGCCTGTAAACATGTAACATAGTGACTATATACAGAATGCGCCTGTAAACATGTAACAGTGACTATATACAGAATGCGCCTGTAAACATATAACACAGTGACTATATACATAATGCGCCTGTAAACATATAACACAGTGACTATATACAGAATGCTCCTGTAAACATGTAACAGTGACTATATACAGAATGCGCCTGTAAACATGTGACACCCAGTGACACATAGAAGAAAATATCACACAATGTATGCGCCCAGTGACACATATAGAGGGAAATATCACACAATGGATGCACCCAGTGACACACATAGAGGAAAATATCACACAATGGATGCGCCCAGTGACACATATAGAGGAAAATATCACACAATGGATGCGCCCAGTGACACATATAGAGGGAAATATCACACAATGGATGCACCCAGTGACACATATAGAGGGAAATATCACACAATGGATGCACCCAGTGACACATATAGAGGGAAATATCACACAATGGATGCGCCCAGTGACACATATAGAGGGAAATATCACACAATGGATGCGCCCAGTGACACATATAGAGGAAAATATCACACAATGGATGCGCCCAGTGACACATATAGAGGGAAATATCACACAATGGATGCGCCCAGTGACACATATAGAGGGAAATATCACACAATGGATGCGCCCAGTGACACATAGAGGGAAATATCACACAATGGATGCGCCCAGTGACACATATAGAGGAAAATATCACACAATGGATGCGCCCAGTGACACATATAGAGGAAAATATCACACAATGGATGCGCCCAGTGACACATATAGAGGGAAATATCACACAATGGATGCGCCCAGTGACACATATAGAGGAAAATATCACACAATGGATGCGCCCAGTGACACATATAGAGGAAAATATCACACAATGGATGCGCCCAGTGACACATAGAGGGTAATATTTTCTAAACACACAAGAGAAAAACAAAAACACATGTAAGATATCAGCAACATAAACACAATAAGGACATTTCATTTTTTTGTGTTTCTGGCCCTTTAATAATCTTCATATTTTATAGAATCCTGTTTATCAAAACTTATGGATATTAAATAAATATAAAATTCCACAAAGACAACATTTAATGGACAACAATGTCAATAATGCAATATTGTGATTTATGCACAAAAACACCAGAAACATAAAAAATACAAAATAAATAAAATAATAAAATTGCCTGAAAAGCCGCGGTTTTCTGTGACCGGGATAATGCTCTGCATTGCACATTAATACTGGTTTAATCGGAGCCATCGCAGACGGTCGTTACCTGTTTGTGTATTGGAGAGTCTCCTGTGCGCTCACATTGAGAAGCTGCTCCGTTACATACAGGATTCTCGATGATGCTTCGTGACAAGTCAGTGCTGAGATTAGTGAACGTCAGCCCTAATTAATTCAGCCGTGACCTCTTTTAGTCTCTGATCAGGCCAAACCATCACACAAACTACAAAACCCCAACCTCAGCTCTAAACCCTAACCCGACACGTTGTGTGCGCTGAGCTCGCTGCGATGGTAGACAGGATGAAATGACACAGAAAACCTGCACACACATAGAACACACGTCAATGGCCTGGGACACCCGTATAGACAAGGGTTTGCCAAAAAACTCCCCTCCATAGAAAACTCATTGACTGTTACTCCAGACTGTGACCCGCGTGATACAAGAAGGGAACACCAGAAGAATAAGGAGATATTTTGAGTCATTGGTATCTGAAGTATCTGAGGTTTGGTAGCAAAAGACCATCATTTAAATATAAAGATATATATATATATGACACCAAATCCATCACACACTGGATTGTTAATATGGATCTGGTGTCAGATCTCCTCAACAACAAAACTGAAACAGAATGACAGTTTGTCCTTCCGTGAATTTGGACTGAGCTCAGTACAAAGTGACCTTGTATTGTGGGATCACACTGTAATGAGCTCAGTATACAGTGACCTTGTTTTGTGGGATCACACTGTAACGAGCTCAGTATACAGTGACATCGCATTGTGGGATCACACTGTAATGAGCTCAGTATACAGTGACATTGCATTGTGGGATCACACTGTAACAAGCTCAGTATACAGTGACATCACATTGTGGGATCACACTGTAATGAGCTCAGTATACAATGACATCGCATTGTGGGATCACACTGTAACAAGCTCAGTATACAGTGACATTGCATTGTGGGATCACACTGTAATGAGCTCAGTATACAGTGACATTGCATTGTGGGATCACACTGTAACAAGCTCAGTATACAGTGACATCGCATTGTGGGATCACACTGTAACAAGCTCAGTATACAGTGACATCGCATTGTGGGATCACACTGTAACGAGCTCAGTATACAGTGACATTGCATTGTGGGATCACACTGTAAAGAGCTCAGTATACAGTGACATTGCATTGTGGGATCACACTGTAACGAGCTCAGTATACAGTGACATCGCATTGTGGGATCACACTGTAACGAGCTCAGTATACAGGGACATCGCATTGTGGGATCACACTGTAATGAGCTCAGTATACAGTGACATTGCATTGTGAGATCACACTGTAATGAGCTCAGTATACAGTGACATTGCATTGTGGGATCACACTGTAAAGAGCTCAGTATACAGTGACATTGCATTGTGGGATCACACTGTAACAGCTCAGTATACAGGACATCGCATTGTGGGATCACACTGTAAAAGCTCAGTATAACAGTGACATTGCATTATGGGATCACACTGTAATGAGATCAGTATACAGTGACATTGCATTGTGGGATCACACTGTAATGAGCTCAGTATACAATGACATCGCATTGTGGGATCACACTGTTAATGAGCTCAGTATAACAGTGACATTGCATTGTGGGATCACACTGTAATGAGCTCAGTAATACAGTGACATTGCATTGTGGGATCACACTGTAATGAGCTCAGTATACAGTGACATTGCATTGTGGGATCACACTGTAATGAGCTCAGTATACAGTGACATTGCATTATGGGATCACACTGTAATGAGCTCAGTATACAGTGACATTGCATTGTGGGATCACACTGTAATGAGCTCAGTATACAGTGACATTGCATTGTGGGATCACACTGTAACAAGCTCAGTATACAGTGACATTGCATTATGGGATCACACTGTAATGAGCTCAGTATACAGTGACATCGCATTGTGGGATCACACTGTAACAAGTTCAGTATACAGGGACATCGCATTGTGGGATCACACTGTAACAAGCTCAGTATACAGTGATATTGCATTGTGGGATCACACTGTAGTGAGCTCAGTATACAGTGACATTGCATTATGGGATCACACTGTAATGAGCTCAGTATACAGTGACATCGCATTGTGGGATCACACTGTAACGAGCTCAGTATACAGTGACATCGCATTGTGGGATCACACTGTAACGAGCTCAGTATACAGTGACATCGCATTGTGGGATCACACTGTAACGAGCTCAGTATACAGTGACATCGCATTGTGGGATCACACTGTAATGAGCTCAGTATACAGGGACATTGCATTGTGGGATCACACTGTAATGAGCTCAGTATACAGTGACATTGCATTGTGGGATCACCCTGTAACAAGCTCAGTATACAGTGATATTGCATTGTGGATCACACTGTATGAGCTCAGTATAGAGTGACATTGCATTATGGGATCACACTGTAATGAGCTCAGTATACAGTGATATTGCATTGTGGGATCACACTGTAGTGAGCTCAGTATACAGTGACATTGCATTGTGGGATCACACTGTAACAAGCTCAGTATACAGGGACATCGCATTGTGGGATCACACTGTAACAAGCTCAGTATACAGTGACATTGCATTATGGGATCACACTGTAATGAGATCAGTATACAGTGACATTGCATTGTGGGATCACACTGTAATGAGCTCAGTATACAGTGACATTGCATTGTGGGATCACACTGTAACAAGCTCAGTATACAGGGACATCGCATTGTGGGATCACACTGTAACAAGCTCAGTATACAGTGACATTGCATTATGGGATCACACTGTAATGAGCTCAGTATACAGTGACATCGCATTGTGGGATCACACTGTAACAAGTTCAGTATACAGGGACATCGTATTGTGGGATCACACTGTAACAAGCTCAGTATACAGGGACATCGCATTGTGGGATCACACTGTAACAAGCTCAGTATACAGTGATATTGCATTGTGGGATCACACTGTAGTGAGCTCAGTATACAGTGACATTGCATTATGGGATCACACTGTAATGAGCTCAGTATACAGTGACATTGCATTGTGGGATCACACTGTAATGAGCTCAGTATACAGTGACATTGCATTGTGGGATCACACTGTAATGAGCTCAGTATACAGTGACATTGCATTGTGGATCACACTGTAATGAGCTCAGTATACAGTGACATTGCATTGTGGGATCACACTGTAACGAGCTCAGTATACAGTGACATTGCATTGTGGGATCACACTGTAATGAGCTCAGTATACAGCGATATTGCATTGTGGGATCACACTGTAGTGAGCTCAGTATACAGCGATATTGCATTGTGGGATCACACTGTAGTGAACTCATTATACAGTGACATCGCATTGTGGGATCACACTGTAATGAGCTCAGTATACAGTGACATCGCATTGTGGGATCACACTGTAATGAGCTCAGTATACAGTGACATTGCATTGTGGGATCACACTGTAATGAGCTCAGTATACAGTGACATTGCATTGTGGGATCACACTGTAATGAGCTCAGTATACAGTGACATTGCATTGTGGGATCACACTGTAATGAGCTCAGTATACAGTGACATTGCATTGTGGGATCACACTGTAATGAGCTCAGTATACAGTGACATCGCATTGTGGGATCACACTGTAATGAGCTCAGTATAACAGTGACATTGCATTGTGGGATCACACTGTAATGAGCTCAGTATACAGTGACATCGCATTGTGGGATCACACTGTAACAAGCTCAGTATACAGTGACATTGCATTATGGGATCACACTGTAATGAGCTCAGTATACAGTGACATCACATTGTGGGATCACACTGTAACAAGTTCAGTATACAGGGACATCGCATTGTGGGATCACACTGTAACAAGCTCAGTATACAGTGATATTGCATTGTGGGATCACACTGTAACAAGCTCAGTATACAGTGACATTGCATTATGGGATCACACTGTAATGAGCTCAGTATACAGTGACATCGCATTGTGGGATCACACTGTAACGAGCTCAGTATACAGTGACATCGCATTGTGGGATCACACTGTAACGAGCTCAGTATACAGTGACATCGCATTGTGGGATCACACTGTAACGAGCTCAGTATACAGTGACATCGCATTGTGGGATCACACTGTAATGAGCTCAGTATACAGGGACATTGCATTGTGGGATCACACTGTAATGAGCTCAGTATACAGTGACATTGCATTGTGGGATCACCCTGTAACAAGCTCAGTATACAGTGATATTGCATTGTGGGATCACACTGTAGTGAGCTCAGTATAGAGTGACATTGCATTATGGGATCACACTGTAATGAGCTCAGTATACAGTGATATTGCATTGTGGGATCACACTGTAGTGAGCTCAGTATACAGTGACATTGCATTGTGGGATCACACTGTAACAAGCTCAGTATACAGGGACATCGCATTGTGGGATCACACTGTAACAAGCTCAGTATACAGTGACATTGCATTATGGGATCACACTGTAATGAGCTCAGTATACAGTGACATTGCATTGTGGGATCACACTGTAATGAGCTCAGTATACAGTGACATTGCATTGTGGGATCACACTGTAACAAGCTCAGTATACAGGGACATCGCATTGTGGGATCACACTGTAACAAGCTCAGTATACAGTGACATTGCATTATGGGATCACACTGTAATGAGCTCAGTATACAGTGACATCGCATTGTGGGATCACACTGTAACAAGTTCAGTATACAGGGACATCGTATTGTGGGATCACACTGTAACAAGCTCAGTATACAGGGACATCGCATTGTGGGATCACACTGTAACAAGCTCAGTATACAGTGATATTGCATTGTGGGATCACACTGTAGTGAGCTCAGTATACAGTGACATTGCATTATGGGATCACACTGTAATGAGCTCAGTATACAGTGACATTGCATTGTGGGATCACACTGTAATGAGCTCAGTATACAGTGACATTGCATTGTGGGATCACACTGTAATGAGCTCAGTATACAGTGACATTGCATTGTGGGATCACACTGTAATGAGCTCAGTATACAGTGACATTGCATTGTGGGATCACACTGTAACGAGCTCAGTATACAGTGACATTGCATTGTGGGATCACACTGTAATGAGCTCAGTATACAGCGATATTGCATTGTGGGATCACACTGTAGTGAGCTCAGTATACAGCGATATTGCATTGTGGGATCACACTGTAGTGAACTCATTATACAGTGACATCGCATTGTGGGATCACACTGTAATGAGCTCAGTATACAGTGACATCGCATTGTGGGATCACACTGTAATGAGCTCAGTATACAGTGACATTGCATTGTGGGATCACACTGTAATGAGCTCAGTATACAGTGACATTGCATTGTGGGATCACACTGTAATGAGCTCAGTATACAGTGACATTGCATTGTGGGATCACACTGTAATGAGCTCAGTATACAGTGACATTGCATTGTGGGATCACACTGTAATGAGCTCAGTATACAGTGACATCGCATTGTGGGATCACACTGTAATGAGCTCAGTATACAGTGACATTGCATTGTGGGATCACACTGTAATGAGCTCAGTATACAGTGACATCGCATTGTGGGATCACACTGTAATGAGCTCAGTATACAGTGACATCGCATTGTGGGATCACACTGTAACAAGTTCAGTATACAGGGACATCGCATTGTGGGATCACACTGTAACAAGCTCAGTATATTGCTGCGCCTGTATCACTCTGTATCTATTCATCTATTGCTGCGCCTGTATCTCTGTATCTATTCATCTATTGCTGCGCCTGTATCTCTGTATCTATTCATCTATTGCTGCGCCTGTATCTCTGTATCTATTCATCTATTGCTGCGCCTGTATCTCTGTATCTATTCATCTATTGCTGCGCCTGTATCTCTGTATCTATTCATCTATTGCTGCGCCTGTATCTCTGTATCTATTCATCTATTGCTGCGCCTGTATCTCTGTATCTATTGTTGCGCCTGTATCTCTGTATCTATTCACCTATTGCTGCGCCTGTATCTCTGTATCTATTGTTGCGCCTGTATCTCTGTATCTATTCACCTATTGCTGCGCCTGTATCTCTGTATCTATTGCTGCGCCTGTATCTCTGTATCTATTCATCTATTGCTGCGCCTGTATCTCTGTATCTATTCATCTATTGCTGCGCCTGTATCTCTCTGTATCTATTCATCTATTGCTGTGCCTGTATCTCTCTGTATCTATTCATCTATTGCTGCGCCTGTATATCTCTGTATCTATTCATCTATTGCTGCGCCTGTATCTCTCTGTATCTATTCATCTATTGCTGCGCCTGTATCTCTGTATCTATTCATCTATTGCTGCGCCTGTATCTCTCTGTATCTATTCATCTATTGCTGCGCCTGTATCGCTCTGTATCTATTCATCTATTGTTGCTCCTGTATCTCTCTATTGTTGCGCCTGTATCTCTGTATCTATTCATCTATTGCTGCGCCTGTATCGCTCTGTATCTATTCATCTATTGTTGCTCCTGTATCTCTCTATTGTTGCGCCTGTATCTCTGTATCTATTCATCTATTGCTGCACCTGTATCTCTCTGTATCTATTCATCTATTGCTGCGCCTGTATCGCTGTATCTATTCATCTATTGCTGCACCTGTATCTCTCTGTATCTATTCATCTATTGCTGCGCATGTATCTCTGTATCTATTGCTGCACCTGTATCTCTATATTTATTCATCTATTGCTGCACCTGTATCTCTCTATTGTTGCGCCTGTATCTTTGTATCTATTCATCTATTGCTGCACCTGTATCTCTCTGTATCTATTCATCTATTGCTGCGCCTGTATCTCTGTATCTATTCATCTATTGCTGCGCCTGTATCTCTGTATCTATTGTTGCGCCTGTATCTCTGTATCTATTCATCTATTGATGCGCCTGTATCTCTGTATCTATTCATCTATTGCTGCGCCTGTATCTCTGTATCTATTCATCTATTGCTGCGCCTGTATCTCTCTGTATCTATTCATCTATTGCTGCGCCTGTATCTCTCTGTATCTATTCATCTATTGCTGCGCCTGTATCTCTCTGTATCTATTCATCTATTGCTTCGCCTGTATCTCTCTGTATCTATTCATCTATTGCTGCGCCTGTATCTCTGTATCTATTCATCTATTGCTGCGCCTGTATCTCTGTATCTATTCATCTATTGCTGCGCCTGTATCTCTGTATCTATTAATCTATTGCTGCGCCTGTATCTCTGTATCTATTCATCTATTGCTGCGCCTGTATCTCTGTATCTATTCATCTATTGCTGCGCCTGTATCTCTGTATCTCTGTATCTATTGTTGCGCCTGTATCTCTGTATCTATTCACCTATTGCTGCGCCTGTATCTCTGTATCTATTCATCTATTGCTGCGCCTGTATCTCTGTATCTATTCATCTATTGCTGCGCCTGTATCTCTGTATCTATTCATCTATTGCTGCGCCTGTATCTCTCTGTATCTATTCATCTATTGCTGCGCCTGTATCTCTCTGTATCTATTCATCTATTGCTGCGCCTGTATATCTCTGTATCTATTCATCTATTGCTGCGCCTGTATCTCTCTGTATCTATTCATCTATTGCTGCGCCTGTATCTCTGTATCTATTCATCTATTGCTGCGCCTGTATCTCTGTATCTATTCACCTATTGCTGTGCCTGTATCTCTGTATCTATTCATCTATTGCTGCACCTGTATCTCTGTATCTATTCATCTATTGCTGCGCCTGTATCTCTGTATCTATTGTTGCGCCTGTATCTCTCTGTATCTATTCATATCTATTGCTGCGCCTGTACTCTCTGTTCTATTCATCTATTGCTGCGCCTATCTCTGTATCTATTCATCTATTGCTGCGCCTGTATCTCTCTATTGTTGCGCCTGTATCTCTGTATCTATTCATCTATTGCTGCGCCTGTATCGCTCTGTATCTATTCATCTATTGTTGCTCCTGTATCTCTCTATTGTTGCGCCTGTATCTCTGTATCTATTCATCTATTGCTGCGCCTGTATCTCTATATCTATTCATCTATTGCTGCACCTGTATCTCTCTGTATCTATTCATCTATTGCTGCGCCTGTATCTCTGTATCTATTCATCTATTGCTGCACCTGTATCTCTCTGTATCTATTCATCTATTGCTGCGCATGTATCTCTGTATCTATTGCTGCACCTGTATCTCTATATTTATTCATCTATTGCTGCACCTGTATCTCTGTATCTATTCATCTATTGCTGCGCCTGTATCTCTGTATCTATTCATCTATTGCTGCGCCTGTATCTCTCTGTATCTATTCATCTATTGCTGCGCCTGTATCTCTCTGTATCTATTCATCTATTGTTGCGCCTGTATCTCTGTATCTATTCATCTATTGCTGCGCCTGTATCTCTCTGTATCTATTCATCTATTGCTGCGCCTGTATCTCTGTATCTATTCATCTATTGCTGCGCCTGTATCTCTGTATCTATTCATCTATTGCTTCGCCTGTATCTCTCTGTATCTATTCATCTATTGCTGCGCCTGTATCTCTCTGTATCTATTCATCTATTGCTGCGCCTGTATCTCTGTATCTATTCATCTATTGCTGCGCCTGTATCTCTGTATCTATTCATCTATTGCTGCGCCTGTATCTCTGTATCTATTCATCTATTGCTGCGCCTGTATCTCTGTATCTATTCATCTATTGCTGCGCCTGTATCTCTGTATCTATTCATCTATTGTTGCTCCTGTATCTCTCTATTGTTGCGCCTGTATCTCTGTATCTATTCATCTATTGCTGCGCCTGTATCTCTCTGTATCTATTCATCTATTGCTGCGCCTGTATCTCTGTATCTATTCATCTATTGCTGCGCCTGTATCTCTGTATCTATTCATCTATTGCTGCGCCTGTATCTCTCTGTATCTATTCATCTATTGCTGCACCTGTATCTCTCTGTATCTATTCATCTATTGCTGCGCCTGTATCTCTGTATCTATTCATCTATTGTTGCTCCTGTATCTCTCTATTGCTGCACCTGTATCTCTCTGTATCTATTCATCTATTGCTGCGCCTGTATCTCTGTATCTATTCATCTATTGTTGCTCCTGTATCTCTCTATTGCTGCGCCTGTATCTCTGTATCTATTCATCTATTGTTGCTCCTGTATCTCTCTATTGTTGCGCCTGTATCTCTGTATCTATTCATCTATTGCTGCACCTGTATCTCTCTGTATCTATTCATCTATTGCTGCGCCTGTATCTCTGTATCTATTCATCTATTGCTGCGCCTGTATCTCTCTGTATCTATTCATCTATTGCTGCGCCTGTATCTCTGTATCTATTCATCTATTGTTGCTCCTGTATCTCTGTATCTATTCATCTATTGCTGCGCCTGTATCTCTGTATCTATTCATCTATTGCTGCGCCTGTATCTCTCTGTATCTATTCATCTATTGCTGCGCCTGTATCTCTGTATCTATTCACCTATTGCTGCGCCTGTATCTCTGTATCTATTCATCTATTGCTGCGCCTGTATCTCTGTATCTATTCATCTATTGCTGCGCCTGTATCTCTGTATCTATTCATCTATTGCTGCGCCTGTATCTCTCTGTATCTATTCATCTATTGCTGCGCCTGTATCTCTGTATCTATTCATCTATTGCTGCGCCTGTATCTCTGTATCTATTCATCTATTGCTGCGCCTGTATCTCTATATTTATTCATCTATTGCTGCACCTGTATCTCTGTATCTATTCATCTATTGCTGCGCCTGTATCTCTGTATCTATTCATCTATTGTTGCTCCTGTATCTCTTTATCTATTCATCTATTGCTGCGCCTGTATCTCTGTATCTATTAATCTATTGCTGCGCCTGTATCTCTGTATCTATTCATCTATTGCTGCGCCTGTATCTCTATATTTATTCATCTATTGCTGCACCTGTATCTCTGTATCTATTCATCTATTGCTGCGCCTGTATCTCTCTGTATCTATTCATCTATTGCTGCGCCTGTATCTCTGTATCTATTCATCTATTGCTGCGCCTGTATCTCTCTGTATCTATTCATCTATTGTTGCTCCTGTATCTCTGTATCTATTCATCTATTGCTGCGCCTGTATCTCTGTATCTATTCATCTATTGCTGCGCCTGTATCTCTGTATCTATTCATCTATTGTTGCTCCTGTATCTCTGTATCTATTCATCTATTGCTGCGCCTGTATCTCTGTATCTATTCATCTATTGCTGCGCCTGTATCTCTGTATCTATTCATCTATTGTTGCTCCTGTATCTCTGTATCTATTCATCTATTGCTGCGCCTGTATCTCTGTATCTATTCATCTATTGTTGCTCCTGTATCTCTGTATCTATTCATCTATTGCTGCGCCTGTATCTCTGTATCTATTCATCTATTGCTGCGCCTGTATCTCTGTATCTATTCATCTATTGTTGCTCCTGTATCTCTGTATCTATTCATCTATTGCTGCGCCTGTATCTCTGTATCTATTGCTGCACCTGTATCTCTGTATCTATTCATCTATTGCTGCGCCTGTATCTCTGTATCTATTCATCTATTGCTGCGCCTGTATCTCTCTGTATCTATTCATCTATTGCTGCGCCTGTATCTCTGTATCTATTCATCTATTGCTGCGCCTGTATCTCTGTATCTATTCATCTATTGCTGCGCCTGTATCTCTCTGTATCTATTCATCTATTGTTGCTCCTGTATCTCTGTATCTATTCATCTATTGCTGCGCCTGTATCTCTGTATCTATTCATCTATTGCTGCGCCTGTATCTCTGTATCTATTCATCTATTGCTGCGCCTGTATCTCTCTGTATCTATTCATCTATTGCTGCGCCTGTATCTCTGTATCTATTCATCTATTGCTGCGCCTGTATCTCTGTATCTATTCACCTATTGCTGCGCCTGTATCTCTGTATCTATTCATCTATTGCTGCGCCTGTATCTCTGTATCTATTCATCTATTGCTGCGCCTGTATCTCTCTGTATCTATTCATCTATTGCTGCGCCTGTATCTCTTTATCTATTCATCTATTGCTGCGCCTGTATCTCTGTATCTATTAATCTATTGCTGCGCCTGTATCTCTGTATCTATTAATCTATTGCTGCGCCTGTATCTCTATATTTATTCATCTATTGCTGCACCTGTATCTCTGTATCTATTCATCTATTGCTGCGCCTGTATCTCTGTATCTATTCATCTATTGTTGCTCCTGTATCTCTGTATCTATTCATCTATTGCTGCGCCTGTATCTCTGTATCTATTCATCTATTGCTGCGCCTGTATCTCTTTATCTATTCATCTATTGCTGCGCCTGTATCTCTGTATCTATTAATCTATTGCTGCGCCTGTATCTCTGTATCTATTCATCTATTGCTGCGCCTGTATCTCTGTATCTATTCATCTATTGCTGCGCCTGTATCTCTATATTTATTCATCTGTTGCTGCACCTGTATCTCTGTATCTATTCATCTATTGCTGCGCCTGTATCTCTGTATCTATTCATCTATTGCTGCGCCTGTATCTCTGTATCTATTCATCTATTGTTGCTCCTGTATCTCTGTATCTATTCATCTATTGCTGCGCCTGTATCTCTCTGTAACCATCTACCAGTATCCGTCTGTCTGTATTTCTGTATCTCTATATCTCTTTCTGTATTGACCAGTCTGTACATCTGTCTGTCCATATAAACCGGCTCCTAGTAGAGTGACGTTTGTGTCTGATGTCGAAGCCGCCTTGTTGTGGTTTGTGATATCTGTGTGCTGATCTGTGGGTTACACACATACTGTGGCCTTGGCTTGTGCTGTACCCACCCTGTGCTCGCCTGTACGTGCGCTGCAGGATATACACACGGCTATAAATACCTTCATGCTTTTATATTTCGCAGAAAAGTTAAAATAACTGGTCAGCAGCGAGAGGAAAAGCGATGTGCACGGGGGTGGGGGGGTCCGGCCAGATCGACAGATAAAGGCGTCAATTAGAGACAACCCCCCCCCCCCCCGAGGATGATCATTAAAAAGGCTCCATTTCAGCTGCTTTAAAAAAGAGTTTAATTTTATTTACGGGACAAATTCCCAAAACCTAAACTGAAAGTTAAATGATCAGGTGCTTTAAAAACACACACACGCACAATGCTTATATATATATATATATATATATATATACAGTTGCAAGAAAAAGTATGTGAACCCTTTGGGATTACGTGGAGTTTTGCATGAATTGGTCATAAAATGTGCTCTGATCTTCATCTAAGTCACAACAATTTGAAAAACACAGTCTGCTTAAAATAATACAACACAAACATCAGGGTTATTCAGAGAGCGTGAAAAGCAGGAGAATGACTGGAGAATGAAAAATTCTAGGTCAAAATAGCCAAACCAGAAAAAGTCTCCCTTTCATCTCACTTTCCAAATCGGCTATTTTGACCTAGAATTTTTCGTTCTCCTGCTTTTCACGCTCTCTGAATAACCCTGTATGTGTTTTCATGTGTTTATTGAATAGAACATGTAAACATTCACAGTGCAGGGTGGAAAAAGTATGTGAACCCCTAGCCTAATGACTTCTCCAAGAGCTAATTGGAGCCAGGAGTGAGCCAACCTTGAGTCCAATCAGTGTGATATTATTGCATGTGTTGCTGAAAGCTGTCCTGCCCTTTAAAAACACACACCAGTTTTGGGTTTACTGGTTTCAAGAAGCACTGCCTGATGTGAACCATGCCTCGCAGAAAAGAGCTCTCAGAAGACCTACGATCAAGAATTGTTGACTTGCATGAAGCTGGAAAGGGTTACAATAGTATCTCCAAAAGCCTTGATGTTCATGTGTCCACGGTAAGACAGACTGTCTACAAATGGAGAAAGTTCAGCACTGTTGCTACTCTCCCTAGGCATGGTCGTCCTGTAAAGATGACTGCAAGAGCACAGCGCAGAATGCTTAATGAGGTAAAGAAGAATCCTAGAGTGTCAGCTAAAGACTTACAGAAATCTCTGGCACATGCTAACATTTTTGTTGAGACATCTACAATAAGGAAAACATTAAACAAGAATGGAGTACATGGGAGGACACCACGGAGGAAGCCATTGCTGTCCAAAAAGAATATTGCAGCACGTTTGAAGTTTGCAAAAGAGCACCTGGATGTTCCACAGCACTACTGGCAAAATATTCTGTGGACAGATGAAACCAAAATTGAGTTGTTTGGAAAAAACACACAACACTATGTGTGGAGAAAAAAAGGCACAACACACCAACATCAAAACCTCATCCCCCACTGTAAAACATGGCGGAGGGAGCATCATGGTTTGGGGCTGCTTTGCTGCCTCAGGGCCTGGACAGATTGTTGTCATTGATGGAAAAATGAATTCCAGAGTTTATCAAGACATTTTGCAGGAAAACATAAGACCATCTGTCCACCAACTGAAGCTCCGCAGAGGATGGGTGATGCAACAGGACAATGACCCAAAGCATACAAGTAATTCAACAAAAGAATGGCTTCAACAAAACAAAATACACCTTCTGGAGTGGCCCAGTCAGAGTCCTGACCTCAACCCAATTGAAATGCTGTGGCATGACCTTAAGAGAGCGATTCATACCAGACATCCCAAGAATATTGCTACACTGAAACAGTTTTGTGAAGAGGAGCGGTCCAAAATTACTCCAGATCGTTGTGCAGGTCTGATCTGCAACTACAGGAAACGTTTGGTTGAGGTTATTGCTGCCAAAGGATGGTCAACCAGTTATTAAGTCCAAAGGTTCACTGCCAAAGGAGGGTCAACCAGTTACTAAGTCCAAAGGTTCACATACTTTTTCCACCCTGCACTGTGAATGTTTACATGTTCTGTTCAATAAAAACATGAAAACACATAATGTTCGTGTTGTATTATTTTAAGCAGACTGTGTTTTTCAAATTGTTGTGATTTAGATGAAGATCAGAGCACATTTTATGACCAATTCATGCAAAACTCCACGTAATCCCAAAGGGTTAACATACTTTTTCTTGCAACTGTACATATGTGTGCATTGGCTCCAATAGTTTTTTAAGGATATATTTTGTTATTCAAAGACTATCAGGGTTATCCAAAGAGATTCGAAAAGTCACTGCAGGTTCGGTGACTTTTCGTTCTCTTCAATTCGGTTCGTGTTGCCGATCCCATTTCGGTGACCCTGCGGTGTATTCAGCAAGCACCACAGGGTCCCCGAATTGCAGGGAAAGGCTGCCGCAAACCTGCCGAAAACTCACCGCACAACCCAGCGAATGCACGCCGAAAACCTGCAAAAACATCTGGATTAACCCGTCGAAGACGCCGAAAAAACCCGAGCAGGAGCCGATCACACGCAGCGAAGCTGCCGGAAAAAGCCGAGAAAAAGCCGACACCGCAGACAGAGGGAGGTGAATAAATTAGCAAAACAGTTTGTATAAATGTGAAAGTGAAAAGCTGTTTGCAAAGAAACTACTGAGCGAAAATGTCTGAAATTTGCATATGAGGTCCAGGGAATGATAATAAAAAGGGCTGTTGCAGAAAAAAGAAGAAAAAAAAAATCGGACTTTTAAAAAAAAAAAATTAAAAATTTTGAAAAATGCTTAAAATATCCTAAAAAATCTATAAATACAGAGACTCTTTACTGCAGAATTTTATAATGAACGGTTTATTAGATATTGGATTAAAACAGGAATATTTTTAACATTGAAGCCTATGGGATTCGCCTGAATTAACTTGCCGAATTAAACCACCGAATGGCAGGGCATTAGGGGACCCTTTCACTGCTGGTTTTCGTTCTCCGAATAGACGAAGCATTGCTTCTCTATGGGGATTCACTGCCCTCGAACAGGCACCGAACAGGCACCGTATTTGCAGGCAATTCGGCAGGATTTGGCGAATTGCCTGCTCTCTGGATAGCCGAATGGCCAGGAAAGGGAACCGAACTGATTTTCAGCGTTCGGTTACCTTTCTCAAGCAATTCGGATCTCTTTGGATAACCCTGTATGTTCTATATTTAAGAGCTAAAATTTGAATAATTGTGTAAAAAAAAAAAAAATCACACTCACACACACACACACACACACACCTCAGTGGTAAATCTGTGCTAAAGCTTCATATCACTTTCCTTAGACTATTGTGTCTCTGTACCCCCATTCTGTACCTCAGCCCCTCCCAGTGTCTCTCCGACCCCGTTGTGTTGCTCTGCCCAACAGCCCCCCTATTATGACATCACAGCCGTAGATCCTTACTGACCGCCTGATGCGCCGCTGCTCAGATCGCCATTCCTTTTTTTTTTTTAGATATTCCTTTCAGACGCCGCTCTCGGCCTCTGTCCATTTCGTTTCAATTTCCGCAGAAAATACTCACCTTTTCTTCCTCGCAGAACGTACCGACATCATCGGTGACCGGCAGACAGGAAATTCAAAATCCCGGCTGCCTGGTGACGCGTGTGCGGACGGGGGAATCTCTTGCACCTCACACAGCAAAGTCTGACATACGGCACCGGAAGGAGGGGGGGGGGCTCCACGCGGCCTGAGCAGTTTAGGGAGGGGGCATTGCAGAGGAAACGACATCATGTGCAATTTAGTCAATACTACCCCAAAAGGGCAGCCAGGACGGTCATGCCAAGGAAGCCTCTTCTGCACAAGATATCATTACACCTCCCTGACGAAGCCCAAATTAGGCTGAAGCAATAACCAGGGGTCGCTGTACCTGTGGGTGCCGGGACTGGGCAAAGGGCAGGCGATTAATCCCCATTATTGGGTCTCCGCGCTCAACCAGTGGCATCGCTCCATGGGTAAAACAGATGTGCCTGGTGCCCGTGTATCGGCTATACCCCTTGATGCTGCCCGTCTGAGGCCCGAAAAGATGGTGGTGGGGGGGTGTTACTGTATCTCCAGGCAGAGGAGGCTTCCTTGGCATTGCAGTTTTGCAGTTCTGGCCTCCCTTGTGCGTGTATGGATCCAACGTGATGGCACCAAGTCAAGCCAAAATCTACAAGACGTGAACGGGGACAGACCGCAGGGCAGGCCGCTAGTGAGGATCCCCATCCGCCGTGCCCTGTCAACACAGTTTGGGTCTGAATTTCACGTGTGCTTCTATAATCAATCAATAAGCGTCAGCTCTTGGGATTAGGACGGGACTCCAAGTTGCCAGATGGGGCCAAAACCACCACAGAGCAGAAGGTGCAGCTACAATGTAACTGTGTGCGTTTACATTATTACTTATCGCTACTCGTCCCATCGCTTTGACCTCACAGATTAACACAGGTGACATCATCACGCGTTTTAATGAGCGCCAAGCGTCCCATCACGATACAGAAAACGCACAGTGAACCTTTGCCTTTATAAGTGGTTCTGCTGTTTGAATCGGTGACGCGCGAGACACGCTTCCTGTAGATCTTTTATTCTGAAGGTTTGGGGATATATTTGTATTATTGCGCTGGAGTTTTATTATATCGAGTGGGGGCGACTTGGCCGACGCGCGCTCCCGACGCCTGTCATACGGCCAGGGACACAGAAATAAATACTGCAACAGCAGCTCAGGAAACCAGCTGCGTAGTGCAGAGCAAACCCACAGCGTGGGGGAGGGGATCCGTGTGATCCACGAGGGGGCTGCGTGACTAATGGGGGGGGATATGACTAATGGGGGGAACTTTGTGATAAGAGTTTTAATATAACACACGTGGGCAAAGTGTGGGGGGACAACATCGAGGACAGCGGTATCGAGTCACATACACACACACACACACACACACTCTGATAAAAGGCACTGCTGCTCTTCTTGGTTCTTTGAAATAGATTTTCTCAGTTTATCATCAAGTCAATGTTTAATTTAAGTTTAAGGTAAATGTTCAGGAGATAAAAAAAAAACCACGTAAAACACATACATATATACATACTTGAAAATGAGAGAAATCTCAATGTATCTTTCCTGGTAAAAATACTTTATAAATATCTATGTTCGCTCGATCACCTGTTATTTTGTATCAGTATTATTCTCCAGCTGTTCCATATTGTGATACGTTTCCAGTTCATTATTTGGATTTATTAAATCTTTCGCCAATTCTGAATTAATTATTATTTATTATAAAAAAAAAAAGGATAAAATAAATGGACGTTTACGTTGATTTTTTTCCATACATTTTCTCGTTGAGAAACTAACGAGATTTTACAGAAAATTATTTTCTATAATCAAACAGGTATAATCTGTGTTATCGCCGCTGTACTCGTTTCATTTTATGTGTCTCGCTGTGCAGATATCATTAATCTTTAACACTAAATTATTTTAAATCGGGTTTTCTTCGCTTTGACATTTAAACCCGATTTTATTTTCTACTATTTTTTAAATGCACGAAAAGGTTTGACGCGCGAGATGGAAACGCGGAGGTCCGCGTTATATATAATGTAAAGACTTAAAAACTTTTAATGTGTCAGCTTCTGTTTAAACACTTTTTAACCCTTTACAGATTCTAACAACTCTCAAGATTTCAACAGCTGGTAACGCATTGCAGATTTAATACAAGGATTTTAACCCTAAGCACCGTTAAAAAATTATGTCAGTGGTGTAAAATATATATATCTCCTCTAGACTGTAAGCTCCCGAGGTGGTCCCTCAACACATTGTTTCTGTTCCTATGTTTGTTTGTAATTTTGTCTCGTCCCAATTGGTTATTGTAAAGCGCTGCAGAAACTGTCGGCGCTACAGAAATAATAATATTATATACACACAGGTTTGTTTTGTTTAACAAAGTCTGTTGCAAATCTTATAAAGTGGTAAAAAAAGAATATAGATCTACATAGACACACACACACACACACACACACACACACACACACACACAGATAAAAGTCACTGATGCTGTTTGTTCTTTGAAGTAAATTCTCTCTTTTTCACTTTATCATCAAGTCTATGTTTCAGTTTGTTAAGTTGAACTTTCAGGAGTTTGATGTAAGAATGGGAATTGCTGACACAGCGAGAGAAACACACAATAAGGCAGCCCCGGGGAGTAGCTGTATATATTATTCTATAAGCATTATTGTATCTGTTTGCTGAAATGGAGCAAAAGGCCTTTTACTAATATATGCAGAAAAAAAAACAACAACAACAATATACTGGACGCAAACAGACGTGTGTGTATCTCCAGTGTTATTAATGTATCCTCATTGCGGGGTTTTAATTTAGTGGCGTGCTCGGAGTCTGTATCTGTCTTGTTGTATACATTGGTCTCAGTAGCGTCTTATATAAAATACATGTTACGGTTTGAGAGCAGACTCTCCCGGTGCTGTATGTGTGTAAGCTTACAATCTAAATCAAAACACACTTCATACAATGTATATACTGAGCTTATGAAAAAGAACCAAATACAACACCGCAAAGTCACACTTAAGCGAAGCGACACCTAAAGAAACACGAGATTCTCAGCAGATAAAGCGCAGAAATAAATAATAACATGCCAGGGCACCCCGGGGTCTCACAACCTGCAGCTGCGTCACTTTGCACTTACTGACATTTCTTCTACAAAAGAAATGATGTGTTTTAAAAAATCAAAATGATCTATATTAGTAATAATTGTGTGATCAGGAGCCGTTCGGGGACTTTTCAGAGTGAAATATCTTTTCCCAAAAAGGTAACGCGGCTTTTATGCAAAACAGCAAACGTATCCCAAGATTTCTGAGCTAAATACTTTTTAAAACCCCCGATTAAATGTTTAAACGTGTAATAAACACTATTTATACATAATAAGTGAGGTTTGTGCATATTAGATTTATTTAAGTTAGAGACACTTACGCACAAACACACACGTCAGCGTGTGTGTGTGTGTGTGTGTGTGTGTGTGTTTTTATGTTATATAAAACTCTGTTAACTCTGTATTAATATAGATTTATAAACAGCAGGCAGGATTACAGGACGGGGATTTAGTAATTATATTATCACATTCTGTATCCACGTACCCACTGCTTAAACCAGATGTTCTTAAAATATTTAAATGACACGTTATTAATTGTTGCATTGTGTGTTTATTGTTACGAAAAGATAGTTATATATGGGTCGTGTCGAGGGGGACTGCGTGGGAACTCGGTTCATCCACTATTTTTGCAGACGGAACAGAGTTCCCATTGATCCCCCTAGATTATAAAGCTGGTTTTCAAGGGTTTAAAATATAGGATACATTTTATATATATATATATATTATCAGATTTGAGTGTGTGGTTATATTAATTACAAACTGATAATTGGGACAGAAATCTTGGGGAGTTTCCATAATTTATCATTTTAGGACTTGACTGACGACACACACACATCCACCCCTGTGTGTATATGTCCATATACAGTATATATATTACATACACACACACTTATATATACATAAAACAAACAAACAAAAAGGACAGGGATATATATATATTACATACACACACATCATGCCAGAAAGGTTGCATTCAAACCAAACATGCGTTTTATACACACACACTGACACACACACCCTTGTGTGTATATGTCCATATACAGTATATATATTACACACACACACACACATCTAACATCCCCAGGAGGTAAACCCATGCTCTGACCTGATATCCAGGACACGCTCCTCTCTGAATGTCTGCACACAGTGACAATCCCCCCGGGTACTCACACAATACAAGCCCCCCGCATCGATCTTGGGTAAAACCTGCAGTTTATGTTGGTATTAGCTGGTGCCGTCTCCTGCGCGTCGTCGCCTCTGCCGCCCGGGCACACACAGGCTGCTGTAACTCACACCTATTTTCACGCTCCCCTCCCCGGGTTACACTTTCTGCTATTAATATAATAAACGTGAAACGTCAGGAAGCCTCGACCTACACCTATTAATACAGAGGTGTGTGTGTGTGTGTGTGTGTGTGTGTGTGTCCGGGCGAGAAGAGGCGACACTCGATACAATCAGCTCTTAAATAAAAATAATAAAATAAGACGCACAATAAGTGAAGGTGATAAAACATAGAGGGGTTCGGGGGAAGGTGAGGGCAGCTGGAACACGAGGCTTTGTTGTGCTCTCGCACCAGTTCTCAAAACTCTGTGCCCTGCGGGAAACTCGGGGCAGAAACAAAGTCTCCCCACGCACTGCTTAACGTTACATTGTTTCTCTATAGGTTTGCGACGGACGCGCCTCGCCCTGTATTTAGACTGAACGCAACCTGAGACTCATGGCACAAAGCTTCCCATCTCTTACTACACATACTGAGAAAAATACGTATCTGGTCAGCGCGAATTGGTAAGACGCAAGGGATATATGGGTAAATCTTGTTAGAGTTTCATCCGTAGAGGTTCAACATATGGAAGAAGAAAAACTATATTGGTGCAGTATGTTATGACAAAATGAAACAAGATGTACATAAGGAAAATTCCCACTCACAAATATAGAGCCCCAACACTGGCTCTGAGTGGGGAAGTGCCTTTGGGTTATTTCTCTGAAGGTGTTCACAGGAAACCCACTCCTTTCCTTTGTTGTTACTCGTGGTTCTCTCAGTATGGCGAATATATAAAAAAGACACCAAAAGAGATCTCTGTGCGTATCTGAATTACAATGGTAGGAAATAAGAAACTCCCATCGGAGTGTTAACTCACATTCGGTGGAGCTAATTCTAGCTCAAGGTATGCGCCTATGGGTTTCGTGTGGTCAACCCAAAAAAAACAAAAGGATGCTGGAGTACGTTCTTTAAAATTTAATAAAATTAACAAAAGTTAAAATAAAGACAATAAAGGGTCCAGGACGCGTTTCACCGCTATCACGGCTTCTTCAGCTGGTGTCATGACACCAGCTGAAGAAGCCGTGATAGCGGTGAAACGCGTCCTGGACCCTTTATTGTCTTTATTTTAACTTTTGTTAATTTTATTAAATTTTAAAGAACGTACTCCAGCATCCTTTTGGTTTTTTTTGGGTTTGACCACACGAAACCCATAGGCGCATACCTTGAGCTAGAATTAGCTCCACCGAATGTGAGTTAACACTCCGATGGGAGTTTCTTATTTCCTACCATTGTAATTCAGATACGCACAGAGATCTCTTTTGTGTCTTTTTTATATATTCGCCATACTGAGAGAACCACGAGTAACAACAAAGGAAAGGAGTGGGTTTCCTGTGAACACCTTCAGAGAAATAACCCAAAGGCACTTCCCCACTCAGAGCCAGTGTTGGGGCTCTATATTTGTGAGTGGGAATTTTCCTTATGTACATCTTGTTTCATTTTGTCATAACATACTGCACCAATATAGTTTTTCTTCTTCCATATGTTGAACCTCTACGGATGAAACTCTAACAAGATTTACCCATATATCCCTTGCGTCTTACCAATTCGCGCTGACCAGATACGTATTTTTCTCAGTATTTGTTCTTGGTTTGGGGGAAACCACTACTTTCTGGTCGAGCTGGGTATTGGGTATATCACTTTGTTCTGGGCGCTTACCATCTCTTTTCTCTTACTACACATAACTTTACAACACAAAGTAAAGCTACACATGGGTCCTGGCGTCACGTCGCCACCTTGTGGCTGCAGTGAAAACTGCGGCTGTAAAAGAAAATAAATAAAAGTCTTTTATCGGGAGAAATGTACAATACCAGACCCTGTGGAACGTGGACCCTGTGGAACGTGGACCCTGTGGAACGTGGACCCGGTGGGACGTGGACCCGGTGGGACGTGTCGCTGCAGCACGTTCTGTAATTGCGATCTACAGTTTGACATATTTTCCAGATATAAAAGCTTCTTTGTTACGGAGAAGGATGCTGAGGGGGGCCTCTTCTTAGGAGCCACCGGTCAGAGCTCAGAAGAAGAAATGTGGTCCTTGTCCAGTCTGTTGGCCACTGATAGGAATGAGTAGCCTGGGCAGAGATGGTGAACCTTGTCACCGCAGAGGTTTTTGAAAGATATGTTCCTTGAGGCTTAGTCAAGCAGAAGGCTGGCTGAGCATCATGGGAAATGTAGTTCGGAAGAATCTGGGGTGTCACGGTTTATCATCACCGACCTAGGATTTCTGAAAACAATATTTATGGAGCTTGATAAGAGCAGAATCACGCCGAGCGCAGGGTCACGCAGAGCGCAGGATCACGCAGAGGGCAGGATCACGCAGAGGGCAGGGTCACGCAGAGGGCAAGGTCACGCAGAGGGCAGGGTCACGCAGAGGGCAGGATGACGCAGAGGGCAGGATGACGCAGAGGGCAGGGTCACGCAGAGGGCAGGATGATGCAGAGGGCAGGGTCACGCAGAGGGCAGGGTCACGCAGAGGGCAGGATCACGCAGAGGGCAGGGTCACGCAGAGGGCAGGATGACGCAGAGGGCAGGATGACGCAGAGGGCAGGATGACGCAGAGGGCAGGGTCACGCAGAGGGCAGGATGACGCAGAGGGCAGGGTCACGCAGAGGGCAGGATCACGCAGAGGGCAGGATCACGCAGAGGGCAGGGTCACGCAGAGGGCAGGACCACACAGAGAGCAGGACCACGCAGAGGGCAGGACCACGCAGAGGGCAGGATCACGCAGAGCGCAGGGTCACGCAGAGGGCAGGGTCACGCAGAGGGCAGGGTCACGCAGAGGGCAAGGTCACGCAGAGCGCATGATGACACGCAGAGGGCAGGATCACGCAGAGGGCAGGGTCACACAGAGGGCAGGGTCACGCACAGCGCAGGGTCACGCAGAGCGCAGGGTCACTCAGAGGGCAGGATCACGCAGAGGGCAGGATCACGCAGAGCGCAGGATCACGCAGAGCGCAGGATCACGCAGAGGGCAGGGTCACGCAGAGCGCAGGGTCACGCAGAGCGCAGGGTCACGCAGAGGGCAGGGTCACGCAGAGCGCAGGGTCACGCAGAGGGCAGGGTCACGCAGAGGGCAGGATCACGCAGAGGCAGGATCACGCAGAGCGCAGGATCACGCAGAGGGCAGGGTCACGCAGAGGGCAGGATCACGCAGAGGGCAGGATCACGCAGAGCGCAGGATCACGCAGAGGGGCAGGATCACGCAGAGGGCAGGATCACGCAGAGGGGCAGGATCACGCAGAGCGCAGGATCACGCAGAGGGCAGGATCACGCAGAGCGCAGGATCACGCAGAGGGGCAGGATCACGCAGAGGGCAGGGTCACGGAGAGGGCAGGGTCACGCAGAGGGCAGGGTCACGCAGAGGGCAGGGTCACAGAGAGGGCAGGGTCACGCAGAGGGCAGGATCACGCAGAGGGCAGGACCACACAGAGGGCAGGACCACACAGAGGGCAGGATCACGCAGAGGGCAGGATCACGCAGAGGGCAGGACCACGCAGAGGGCAGGACCACACAGAGCGCAGGACCACACAGAGGGCAGGATCACGCAGAGGGCAGGACCACACAGAGGGCAGGATCACGCAGAGGGCAGGATCACGCAGAGGGCAGGATCACGCAGAGGGCAGGACCACACAGAGGGCAGGATCACGCAGAGGGCAGGATCACGCAGAGGGCAGGACCACGCAGAGGGCAGGATCATGCAGAGGGCAGGATCACGCAGAGGGCAGGATCACGCAGAGGGCAGGATCACGCAGAGGGCAGGATCACGCAGAGGGCAGGATCACGCAGAGGGCAGGGTCACGCAGAGGGCAGGGTCACGCAGAGGGCAAGTTAACTCTGAGGGACACCGAGCAATCGTTGAAGTCTGGATCTTGTGCAGTTCTTTTGGGACTTTTTTACAATAGTCACACTTTGGCTTTATTGTATCTCTATTGTAATGCCATGAACACCCTCACATGCCACAAACACCCTCACATGCCATGAACACCCTCACATGCCACAAACACCCTCACATGCCACAAACACCCTCACATGCCACAAACACCCTCACATGCCATGAACACCCTCACATGCCACAAACACCCTCACATGCCATGAACACCCTCACATGCCATGAACACCCTCACATGCCATGAACACCCTCACATGCCACAAACACACCGTCACATGCCATGAACACCCTCACATGCCATGAACACCCTCACATGCCATGAACACCCTCACATGCCACAAACACACCGTCACATGCCATGAACACCCTCACATGCCATGAACACCCTCACATGCCATGAACACCCTCACATGCCACAAACACACCCTCACATGCCATGAAAGCCCTCACATGCCACAAACACACCCTCACATGCCACAAACACACCCTCACATGCCACACACACGCACTGTATTCTGATCATCTCACCATTTCCAAAAACAAAGAAGAAGCATTGATTTTGTTTCTTGTTACGGTGAATCCGCGCAGACGCCGCGGCTTCCGTTTATTGCTTGATTTGTCCGGTAACGGTTTATCAGTATGAAATTTATTCACTTGATACAATGAGTCTGATTTAACGTTTCCTCTATCTGGGGATTGGAGGGATGGGGTCACTTGTCACATATTGCCCTCTGCTGTCTACAAGACGAAGTCACACGAGCCCAGGACAACGACATTTCAATGTTACGGCAGCACCACGGAATGTCTCAGTCAGGGGAGAAAGCGATGGCTGCTGCTTTGAGGAAAGATGTCACGTGTGACTTAATGATACAAACAGAAAGTGATACAGAGCAACAAAAGACACCAAACAATTCCGGGAAGAAACGCTCAATGTCACCATTTAAAGTCCTAGGAATTCAATGGACGCTCGCGCACTAACATTCCTGCAGACATGATATAACGACGTCATGGTAACCACGCTGATAAATATGTATCTAATTAACACGATGTTACTTTGTAATCATGAAACAGGAATAAAGTTTCACTTACTGGTCATCTCCGACCGCCTTTAGCCAAGCCATCTCGCGCTGCGTCTGCCTCGTTACCAGCTCCTGCAGTCACAAGGACACATGGACAGGATTTAATAAAACGCACTGCGATACAAAGCACGACGAGCGTGTGACATCATAACACACGGGAAGAGCATGCCGAGCGTGTGACATCATAACACACGGGAAGAGCATGCCGAGCGTGTGACATCATAACACACGGGAAGAGCATGCCGAGCGTGTGACATCATAACACACGGGAAGAGCATGCCGAGCGTGTGACATCACAACATACGGGACGAGCATGCCGAGCGTGTGACATCATAACATACAGGAAGAGCATGCCGAGCGTGTGACATCATAACACATGGGAAGAGCATGCCGAGCGTGTGACATCATAACACATGGGAAGAGCATGCCGAGCGTGTGACATCATAACATACGGGAAGAGCATGCCGAGCGTGTGACATCATAACATACAGGAAGAGCATGCCGAGCGTGTGACATCATAACACATGGGAAGAGCATGCCGAGCGTGTGACATCATAACACATGGGAAGAGCATGCCGAGCGTGTGACATCATAACATACGGGAAGAGCATGCCGAGCGTGTGCCATCATAACATACAGGAAGAGCATGTCGAGCGTGTGACATCATAACATACGGGAAGAGCATGTCGAGCGTGTGACATCATAACACATGGGAAGAGCACGCCAAACGTGTGACATCATAACACATGGGAAGAGCATGCCGAGCGTGTGACATCATATATTATCAGCTAGAACGTTCTATGTGTTATTACTTCCTTTGATTAAATAAATAAATGATAAGTGGTGACTCGGTCCCCCTGAAATAAGATGTATTTTATTTACAGCAGCAACGTTTCGGCTGAGCAAGCGCCTTTCTCAGCATAATTACTTCCTATGAAGTCACTGCCGATGACAAACACAAAAAATGTGAAACAATCACAGAATGTCCTCGCTGCAGCCCAAACCCTGGCTGGGATCCTCCAACACAGGAAACCCAACCAACCGGAAACCGAGCCCTGCGTGTTCAGCAAAGGAACGCCAAGCCGGGACTTGCGGAGCCGCAACGTCACAACACAGAAATTCATCACCGTATCCTGAAACATTACATAAAAAAATAACAGCACAATAAAGTGAATTGTAGCGCTCACTCCCGGAGGAGCCGCTGAATAAACCTCGGGTTAGTCTCACCGCACTAGGAAATAACTATACACCAGCACTGTTGTGGATTTTTATGTATTATATTCTTTACTGATCCCAATAAAGCAGCATATAATACGTATATACGGTATTTAAATGACAAGAATTCGTAACGCAGGAAAAACACGCGGCGGCAAAAGAAACAGTTAACCCCCTCAGTTCTGGAGTGTAAGTCCCGTGAATAATAGCTCAAAATTGTGTATGTGTATTGTCTCGGGTACCCGGGTACTGTATTCAACTGGCCAGTGAATGAAACAAACAATCTTCGACTAGTCACGTTGGGGCCCTGTGGATTTAAACAATACTGCAGCGTGCGTTTCTTATTTGGGAACTGCGGCCTGGGAGGCCTCTCACCCATCCGATAGACGAAACTGTCCAGCATCCGATCAAAGATCTTCTCTGCTGTGTACTGGGACTCTGTGCCACTGGATCTGCTCCCTGCTTGCCGAATCTCCGCAACTGGAACAACGATCCACCGCCTGCACTCCCAATCAATCAGCGCGGTCTCCTAACTCGGGGTCCAGCCGGAACCAGCTTGTCATCCAGACCTCTCAGCGCTGCATAGGTAGGTTTCAGCACGGTCACTGTCCCGATCTCCAGCACCAGTGAGGCAGCGTCTATACTCCGGCCTGGTCGTGATCCTTGACAGCTCTCACGTGCGTCCTCCACCTTTCACCGCTCCGCTCACTCTGACCTTGCCTTCCACAAGGCCGCTGATCTCCTTCCTCCTCCTATTCCACCCCCTTTCTGTCCTCCCGCAAAGGATGATGGTAGGTGTAGTTCCGTTTTTGTCGAGCATAGTCCACTACGTCTCTGTCTCCCTCTGGTGGCCATAATAATTAAATGCAGCAGAACACAGTCTCTAAGGCAGCGCTACACTCTCCCCCCTTGAACTCTTATGTATCTGTTACACTTCCTTGGAGAGACCCAACATTTCAGTATTTACATTAAGCAATACATTCAGGCTCAGTAGCAAACATATAATGGGTCAGATATACATCCTCAAGCTGACTCATGTTCCTGACTACCTCAGCTAGCATAGCAGACACTTCAGGCAGTCTTCGCACAGTGGTAACAGCTTCTTCAGTGCTATGTCCCGGTGAATCGTAGGTGAGTCTCTGAGGGGGCCGGATAGAACGTTTGGACTCCGGTTCAATCATCTCCTCTTCGGGTGGAAGTGCCACATTTACTGGCTCAATTCTCTCATCTACACCTGGAGCAGACACCTCCTCTGAGTATGAGCCTTCCAGTGAAGGCTCAGAACTATAATCTATGGACGCATCTTCTGGAACTACAGGAACTTCCGAAGTCTCAGGTACTTCAAATCTAAATTCAGGAGCCTCAGGCCTCAGGTTACTTTCCCACCGTTCAGAAACTGGAATGACTTCTTCAGGCTCAGGCGAGCGCACCCAGTCCAGACAAAAACTTCCTTCCTCACTGTTCTCTTCACTTTCTTCAACAACCCGTGACTGCTGAGACCGAGTAACAGGAGCCGAGCGAGGAACAGGTGGGTTCGGCAAAGAAAGTTCGTCTCCAACTGGTATCCTTAGAGCTTCTCTCAAAGGCAACAAATGATTTCGGTGCCAGTTCTTTAGAGGCCCGGCCTTTCCATCCGGCCGGATTTGGTAAACTGGCAGACCAGGCAGTTGCTTGCAGACAATGTAAACTTGAGAACTCCATCTATCCGCCAGCTTATGCCTTGCAGAAACACCCAAGTTCTTCAACAAAACCCTATCACTGGGTTGTAGATCCTGTATACGAACTCTCAAGTCGTAGTTTCTCTTATTCCTCCGTTCTCTGTTTCCTGAGGTCAAACGGGCCCGTTCAAACGCAGAAGCCAAATTTTTCTGAAGCTATCCACATAATTTTTATGAGAGGCCACAGATGTCTGATCAAGAGATAGTCCAAATGCCAAGTCAACCGGCAGCCGAGCTTCTCTTCCGAACATGAGACGGTAAGGTGAGTATCCAGTAGCGTCACTCTCCGTACTGTTATACGCATGTACCAGCATAGCTATGTGACGACTCCAATCTTGCTTCTCTCTGTTGGACAGTGTCCCCAACATATTCAATAGCGTGCGATTAAATCTTTCCGGTTGAGCATCACCTTATTTATTTTATTTATTTATTTATAAAGGATTTTACCAGGAAGGATACATTGAGATTTCTCTTGTTTTCAAGTATGTCCTGGATTCGAGAACATTGAGTGGTTACAGAAATACAAAATAGTAAAATGCAAGATATTAACACAGGACCAAATATACAGATTAACAGAAAAATAAATATGGAGGAAATAAAGTCATTATGTTACATGTTTACAGGTGCATTTTGTATTGAGGTATGCTAATAGGGAGCTCTTAAGGGACTTTAGACTGGGGGAAGATTTGACGGCGTCTGGGAGGTTATTCCATATTTGCGGTGCTCTGTAGGAAAATGCGGATGTAGCCATTTTCTTTTTGTATTGCGGTATTGCAAGTAAGGTGCTGGTCCTGGATCTGAGGTTATAGGATGAGGGAACTGCTGGGGGAAGCAGCATATTCAGGTAGGGTGGTAGCTTCCCAGAAAAGCTCTTAAACACCAGGTTGGAAAGGTGAAGGGTGCGTCTAGAGTCCAGCGATGGCCAGTTTAGTTCTTTTAACATGTCACAATGGTGGGTCATGTAGTTACATTGTAGCACAAAGCGACAGAATGAGTTATACAATGTAGTAAGTTTCTGGAGGTGTGTTTGCGGGGCGGCTGCATACACTACATCTCCGTAATCAATAGCCGGCATAAGCATTTGTTGTACAATCTGCTTTCTTACCGCGGGGCTCAGGCAGGATTTGTTTCTGTACAGGGCACCTAGTTTGGGGTAAAGTTTAGATGAGAGTTTTTCGATGTGGGGCCAAAAGATAGATTTGGGTCTAACCACATACCTAGGTATTTGAGAGAGGTGACTGTGGTCAGTGTGCCGTTTGATTTTGTCCCAACACATAGATGGGGTGTTTGCAATTTGTGTAGTTTAGGTGCAGTTCCAAAGAGCATTGTAACCGTTTTGTCAGTATTTAGAAAAAGTTTGTTGTGTTTGATCCACTTTTCTACCCCTGTGAATTGGTCTTGCAGCGCGGCCTCCAGCTGCGGGAGATTTGGTTTGCTGGTATAGATTACCGTGTCGTCTGCGTACATGTGTACAGTTGAAGCTTTGCAGACATTGGGCAGATCGTTTATGAATATTGTGAATAGCAGGGGGCTGAGTATCGAGCCTTGGGGTACACCGCACGTGACTGGGAGGGGAAGGGAAGTGCTGTCAGAAATGGACACAAATTGAGACCTGTCAGACACATATGATTGGAACCAGGTTAACGTACTATCACCAATACCAGAGTTTTTTAGTTTTTGTAATAGGATGCCATGGTCTACTGTGTCAAAAGCCTTGGCAAAGTCAAGGAAGATGGCTCCAGTTAGATTTCCTTGTTCCATGCCCGCTTGGATATCATTACAAACTTTTAAAAGGGCGGTTGTAGTTGAATGGTTTGGACGAAAGCCTGATTGATCTGGGGTTAAATAGTTCTGATACGGATAATAATCACGTAATTGAGTGTAGACACATTTTTCCAGAATTTTTGACATTACAGGGAGCAGTGATATCGGGCGGTAGTTGGATACCAAAGTATTGTCTCCACTCTTATGGATAGGTACCACCCTTGCAGTCTTCCAGAGTTTGGGTATGTATCCAGTTGCCAGTGATTCATTAATCAGGGTTGCGACAGGTTTAGCAATTGCTGGTGCACTGATTTTCAGCAGCATTGCTGGGATTTGATCAGGTCCACCTTGGGGGTGATAGGAATTCAAAAGACCCGAACTACTCCATAACAGTTCCAGCAATTGCCCAACAAGTCGGCTCGCAAAGTCTCTGCCCTGATCCGAGTGGATTCTCCTTGGTAGGCCATAGTGAACAAAAAACTTCTCCATCAAAACCTTTGCCACCGTAGGAGCGCGTTGGTCTTTAGTAGAGAAAGCTTGGGCATAACGGGTGAAATGATCAGCCACTACTAGAATATTTCCCTGCCCACTAGCATCAGGCTCTAAGCACAGGAAATCAATGCACACCAAATCCATGGGTCCTTGACTTTGCAGGTGGCTCATTTGAGCAGTTCGGGTTGGTAGGGTCTTTCTCTGAATACACCTCAAACACGAATGGCAGTAACTTTCAACTTCAGATCTCATACAGGGCCAATAAAATCTGTCTCGCACCAGTTTAAAAGTTCTCTCTGCACCCAAATGTCAATGGTCATCATGCAATGCTCTCACCACACTCTCTCTGTGCTTGGTTGGGAGGAACAACTGTTGTGTCTCTTCAGCACTGTTCGAGGGGTCCCTTCGGTAGACCACCCCATCCAACATCTTCAGCTGCTCCCATTCTTTGTATACCAATCGGGCTCCTTCTGGGGAATTTGTCAGTAGAATTTCCCTTTGACCCGCGTTTATAGCCTTCACTGTCAAAGCAATCAGAGGATCTCCAGCCTGATCGTCTCTCAGGGCCTGTTTCGAGAGAGTAGGTAGGCTTTCATCCCTCAGCTGTGTAGGATTACAATAAAGCTCTGGAACAGCCGCAGCCATAACTCCTATAGCTTCTGCTTCAACTGCTCCCTTGACCCGGCGCTCTGCCCCTTGACATAAGGCTTGCACCCCATCTGGAGTCAGCTGAGTCTATTCTGTAGTGTAGGGTCTTCTTGACAAAGCATCTGCATCTCGGTTATTCACTCTGGGGCGATACTTAAGGCTGAACCGAAACCCTGACAAAGCGGCCAACCACCGATGTCCCGTTGAATCCACTTTCGCAGTAGTAAGGACGTACGTAAGAGGATTGTTGTCAGTCTTTATCAAAAATGTAGCCCCATACAGATAATCTTTCAGCTTGTCCACTACCGCCCACTTCAAGGCTAGGAACTCTAATTTGTGGGTAGGATAGTTCTTCTCTGAAGGCGTAAGGCTTCGGCTCACATACGCTACAGGCCTCAACAATCCATCATATAGAAACATAGAAAAACATAGAAACATAGAAAAATGTCGGCAGATAAGAACCTTTCGGCCCATCTAGTCGCCCAATTACATGGATACTTTACCTGGATTTATCTTTTGTTTAGGATAGCCTTATGCCTATCCCATGCTTGCTTAAATTCAATTACTGTTTTGGCCTCTACCACTTCTACTGGAAGACTGTTCCATGTATCCACCACCCTCTCAGTAAAATAATGCTTCCTGATGTTACTTTTAAACCTTTGCCCCTCTAATCTAAGACTATGTCCTCTTGTTTTGCTACTTTGTTTCCTTTTAAATATACTCCCTTCCTCTACCTTGTGGATTCCCTTTACGTATTTAAATGTTTCTATCATATCTCCTCTGTCTCGTCTTTTTTCCAAGCTGTACATGTTAAGATCATTAAGCCTTTCCTGGTAACTTTTCTCCTTCAAGCCGTACACCATTTTAGTAGCCCTTCTCTGAACTCTCTCTAAGATGTCTATATCCTTCTGGAGATACGGTCTCCAGTACTGCACACAGTACTCCAAGTGAGGTCTCACCACTGCTCTGTACAGTGGCATGAGCACTTCCCTTTTCCTACTGCTAATACCTCTCCCTACACAACCAAGCATTCTGCTAGCATTTCCAAGCATTCTGCCAGCATTTCCAAGCATTCTGCCAGCATTTCCAAGCATTCTGCCAGCATTTCCTGCTGCTCTATTACATTGACTACTTACCCTTAGATCCTCTGAAATAATAACCCCTAAATCCCAACCCTCAGATGTTGAGGTTAGGACTGTATCAAATATTCTATATTCAGCCCTTGGGTTTTTACGTCCCAGGTGCATTATCTTGCACTTATCCACATTAAAACTCAATTGCCACAACTCCGACCATTTTTTTAGTTTACCTAAATCATTTGTCATTTGGCTGATCCCTCCAGGAACGTCAACCCTGTTGCAAATTTTTGTGTCATCAGCAAAAAGACATACTTTTCCATTAATACCTTCTGCAATATCACTAATAAAAATATTAAAGAGAATGGGTCCAAGTACTGACCCCTGAGGTACCCCACTGGTAACAAGACCTTGCGCCGAATAAACTCCATTTACCACAACCCTCTGTTGTCTGTCACTCAGCCACTGCCTAATCCATTCAACAATATTGGAATCCAAGCTCAAAGATTGCAATTTATTGATAAGCCTTCTATGCGGAACAGTATCAAAAGCCTTACTGAAATCTAAATAAGCAATGTCTACTGCACCACCTGTGTCTATTATTTCTGTTACCCAATCAAAAAAATCAATAAGATTAGTTTGGCATGATCTCCCTGAGGTAAACCCATGTTGTTTCTGATCCTGTAATCCTGTATAATTCTGTGTATATTCCTGGTATAGGACTCCCCCTAGACCTTCTCTGCTGGCATCCACATGCAATTCGTACGGCTTATGAGGATCAGCGTAAGCCAGGACGGGAGCTCGAGTCAGACTCTCTTTCAACTTCATAAAAGCACTTTCACATGGATTAGTCCATTCTTCTTGGATGGATTCTCGAGCCTTCCTTGGCCCTTGAGCCGACGAACTTTGATCAGAGGCCTTGGAGCCTTCTTCCACTTCTTTCTGTAGGAGCTTATTCAAAGGTTGAGCTATCTTAGCAAATCCTCCTATGAATCTTCGGTAATATGAATAGAACCCCAGGAAAGATCTGAGCTCAGTAACATTTCGGGGTCTAGGCCAGGAAGCTACAGCCTTCAACTTTCGAGGATCCGTCGAAACACCTTCCGCCGAAACAACAACATGTCCCAGGTACGTAACGGAAGGTAAGCAGAATTGACACGTCTCCAGAGACAGTTTCAACCCTTCTTCATGGAGCCGCTTCAAGACCTTCTCCAACCGCTGCTCATGTTCTTCCAAAGTCTTCTCGAACACAATAATATCATCTAGATACACTAACACTTCTATCAAGTTCATATCCCCGACTGTCTTCTCCATTAACCATTGGAACGTGGCGGGAGCCCCCGTAAGGCCTTGAGGCATTCTGTTGAACTCAAAGAACCCCAGTGGGCAGATGAACGCAGTCTTCTCTTTGTCCTCAGGATGCATTGGTATCTGGTGATACCCACTTCGCAGGTCTAGTACACTAAACCATTTTGCTCCAAACACTGTAGGGCAGTGTCTATCTGAGGAGTGGCATATTGATCTGGGATGGTTCTCTGATTTAGCGTGCGATAGTCTATACATAAACGGATAGAACCATTCTTCTTCCGAACCATCACTATTGGAGAGGCATACGGACTCCTGGACTCTTGAATCACCTTAGTCCTCTGTAGTTCATTCAGCTGTTCTCGTAGATCATCCAAGTCTCCCAATGGAACTCATCTTGACCTTTCTCGAAACGGCTTATCTTCCTGCAGTCGAATGCGATGCTCAGTACTCTTAGCTAATCCCACGTCGAACTCATCCTTCGAGAACAAGTCCTTCCATTTTAGAATCTGGGACTGAAGTCGTTTCTTCCATTCAGGTGAGATGGGAGCGTCTTTAGGATAGAACCTTTCATCTGGAATCTCTTTATTCACTCCTCCCCTAAATCGGTAGGAGAGAGAGGCGTAGCGGACGCTACTTGCCCGATGGGCATTCGTGCTTTCAGGATCACTGGAGAATCAGACACATTACACACACAAACTGAAACTCTTCCTTGTGTTCGTTTCAAAGCTCTTGTAGAGATTATCTCAGGGATTACTTCTACTCCGGCCTCATTCCCATGACGGAGATCAGTTTCCAGTACCACATAAGGACCCGGTTGTGATCCGTTCAACTTGACTGAAGCCCGGAAACTCGCCACTTCTCCTGATTGCAGAACCTTCTCTGTTCCTCCCAATCTCCACAGACGCCCCACTTCGGCAGTTGCCCTCTGTTCTTCGACCAATCGTTGATAGACCGGATGTAACATTGGATGTACTCCTCTGGCAGAACCTTCTTCCATCACTATGGGAGTCAGAAGACATCTCACCAGATCAGTATTCGTCCCCACTATCATAGAACTTCTGCTGGCCCCTGAAGGGCAAGGACATACAATGGCCAATGCATCACAACCTCCAGACTGTCCGATGACCTCGGATCCAATTTCTAACTTCACCTGTAGATATCCATCATAGGGAAGCTTCTCAGTTCTGATACACCAGATCTCAAGGTCCTTTAATTCCTTTAAAAGGTATGTGCTTCAAGTGTTTCTCGTAGAAGTCTCGATAGATCAACGTCACTTGAGCCCCCGAGTCTAACAGAGCTTTAGTGTAGACTCCCTCCACTTGGATTGAAACGATGGGAGAAGGACCTATCAGCTGGTCAGGAAACTTGTTTGTAGCCGCAGGAGGTATAGACCCAGTTCGCTGTACCCTAGCCTTCTTCTTGATTCGTGTAGGTTTTGGGTGTGCATTTCTTTCCCATGACATAGGACCGGATACTAAGGGAGTAACTCTTTCATTCCTGGTAGGCTCAGCATTTAGCAATGATCCGGGCCCTCTCGACCTTTCGGTTCTGGCTTGAAATTTGGAGCGGTTTTCAACCATTGGGCACCTAGCTTGCTCCTTCACTTGGGCCCTCTGGCGTTTCCCGCCTGTGAGGTAGATAGCAGCCCTTCCAAGGCCTCTGTCAACTTCGGATCCATAGACGTCCCACGAATCATCTTCAGTTTGCAAATATTCGTTATGCCTCACGGGTTGTGCGTAAGCTCTTTCTCCTCTCCTTAAAGACTTTTCTTCTAGCAGAGCTTCTTCCTCTCTGACAGCTCGAATCAGTTCCAGGTATTTCAATCCTCGGTTACCTTCTCTGGTTCTCAGCTGTAGCATCACCGGATCTAGAGGTTGAGAGCCCCTCAGGATCTGCTGTATTCGGATTTTATCTATTGTGGCTAGTTCGGCCCCTTTCTTTAGAAGTATCTGGTGCAGAATCTTATCTAGGCGCCTCATATATTCAGTCATCTTCTCACCTTTCCACTGGTAGGTACGTTCGTATTGGTACATGAGTTCAGTAGCCTTTTCTGTTCGCCCAAAGACTTCCTGTAGTACGTTTAGGTAATCTAAAGCAGTACAGTCTTGCTTACTCAACTTCAGGTTTCTTACAGCCTCTGACGCAGGTCCCTTTAAGCTCTCAGTAATTCTTTGCTTCTTCTGCGCTTCAGGGACGTCCCACTCATCCAGAGCCTGCATCGCCTGTTCTACCCATTCTTCGAAGGTTTCTTCTCCCGCCAGAGTTGGTACGTTTACTGTGAAATTCCTCAACCGTCGATGACCAAAGTTAGTGTGAGGAGGGCTTGTTCTTTGACATTTAGCCAGCAGATCTCCAATAGCCACTATAAATTCAGGCCCGATCATGGCCAGCGGGAACTGGGAGCGGGAACGCCACGTGGCGCACTTGGCTGAATCAGTTGAACTTTCACATCGTCCGTCAGCTTCGCGCTCGCGCCCTGAAAGCACACTGGAACACCCTTTCTCCACGCAAAAAGAACATATGCGTGAGAAGTATCTGGGTTCGCTTTAATGTCCAGAATTAACCCCCGATCTGGTGTCAGCGCGGCCACGGCCCGGCGAATCTGATCTTCGGCCCAAGTGTCTGCAGGAATGTCCATGACTATGCTTAACCCTATCTGGCTATTGTGCTCCTCACACCATTTGTGTCATGCCTGCTGGTGCTCCTGCAGTGCGGCCTTCCCAACAGAGAGGGCGCCAGTCTCTGAATCAGGCCACTTTGAATGCCGCACCTGGTCAGGGATCTAGGCCTTTAAATATCAGTCACTGACTGTGCTCTGAGCCCTGACGTGGTTATTTCTAGCCCTCAGCGCGTGTCTATAGCTCCTGCATATTGGTTTTCTGGTTTGACTTCTGGCTTGTATATTTGACTGTGTTTTCTGTGATTATCCCTTGGCTTATGTTTATCTCGTGTACCGACCTCTGGCTGGTTATTACTACGATATCTCTCCTGTCCCTGATCTGTACTTCTATATATTTTAGATTAGTACCTGGCCATTCTAAGGACCAGCTTCTCAGTTTCAGGGTGCTTTCTTGCCTTTCTGGGTTTTGTCTGCGTGCTGGGTGACTCTATATCCTTACATTACGTCAGGGCCATGGACCCTGCAGACATTGCCCAGCAGCTTGCTGCTTGCTGTTCTCATATAAGGGAGGCTGATGACAAGATGTATCATTTAGCAATGTTGCTGGAAACGTTCTTGGAGAATACAGATTGCGTGCAGTCTCCTTCACCTGCTCCTATAACCCATTCTGACACTTCTATGGTTAAATCCACTGTTCCAGTGCAAATGTTGAGCCTCTGTTACTTTCAGCGGTGAGGCTGCTGCCCCGGTGCGCATGTTGTCCTCTGTTTCAGCGGTGAGGCTGCTGCATGCAGAGGATTTCTGAATCAAATTGATGTATGTTTTGAGTTAAATCCTCATGTGTATAACTGACAGAGCTAAAGTATGTGTTCTTTTTAACCATCTCAGAGACAAGGCCTTAGACTGGGCTACTGCATTATGGGAGTCTAAAAATCCCATAATAAATAACTACGAGGAATTTGTTACCACCTTAAAAAGTGTGTTTAACCCTTCCAGAAAAACTAATTCTGCTATTAAACAGTTAATGAGGTTAAGTCAGGGAGACAGGACTGTGTTGGAATATGCTGTGGATTTTCAGATGCTGCTGCTGAGGTTAATTGGGATAATGAAACTCTGGTGTCCTGTTTTCTGGAGGGTTTGTCTGACTAGTTAACCCTTGCTATTACAGCAAGAGATCTTCCTGGGAATCTGAATGATCTAATTCCTTTCTGTATGGAGATGGAAGACCAAATCAGGAACATGTGTAAAACAAAAGCGCAACCTAATAGGTTAATGCCGTGTGTGTCTCCAGAGTTTAACCCTGCTGCATCTGACAACCCTGTACCTCAACCAATACAGTCTGGAGAGATTAAACCCTCAGAGGAGAGGGGACTGGTATCAGAGGTTATGACATGGTCTCCTTCTGTCTATAAAAAGCGTTGTTTCTTTACTATTATGATTGAGGTGGGTTCCTCCATTATTCAGGTAGATGCACTTCTTGATTCAGGGGCAGAGGACAATTTTATGGACACCACTTTTGCATTGGAGAAAGGGATTCCCTGTGTGGAAAAAACCCCACCTATAGCTATTCGTGCTATAGATGGCAGACCCCTTTCCAACCCTTAAATTTCTAAGGAGACCAGTCCCATTTCCATGTCTGTAGGAGTTCTCCATAAAGAGACTGTGGTATGCCAACTCCTATCATCTCCTTCATGTCCTGTTGTTTTGGGGTATCCTTGGCTACATAAACACAATCCAGTCATAGACTGGAGAAGAAACACTGTTCTGTCATGGAGCAAGTCTTGTTTTGATTCATGCATGATTCCTGTCAAGTCTGTGCACACCATAAATGTACCCACGGCTGCTCCTTTATCTGTATTGGTTCCTATACAGTATGAGGAGGTCAGGGAGGTTTTCAACAAAGGAGGGGCTGAGACTTTACCTGATCATAGACCCTATGATTGTGCTATTAATCTTCTTCCTGGCACTTTTCCTCCCAAGGGACGAGTGTATCCTCTGTCTCAACATGAGAACCTCATATTGGAGGAGAAACATAAAGGATTCCCTTGCTAAGGGCTTCATACGGAAATCCACATCTCCTGCTGGTGCTGGGTTCTTTTTTGTCTCTAAGAAAGAAGGTGACTTAAGGCCTTGCATAGACTTTAGGGGATTAAATAAAATAACTGTGAAAAATGCCTATCCCATTCCATTGATTGTGGAACTCTTTGACAGGTTAAAAGGTTCCCAGATCTTTTCTAAGCTTGACTTAAGAAGCGCGTATAATTTGGTGCGTATTAAAGATGGTGATGAATGGAAAACCGCTTTCAATACCAGATCTGGTCACTACGAGTACCTTGTAATGCCCTTTGGGCTATGTAACGCTCCAGCTGTGTTCCAGGATTTTATAAATGATGTTTTGCGTGATTTCATACACGACTGTGTCATCGTGTATTTGGATGATATACTTATTTACTCACCTGATCTCGCTACTCACCACTTGCAGGTTAAAAAGGTTCTTCAGACGTTGTTGAACAATGGCCTTTACTGTAAATTGGAGAAGTGTCTCTTTGACCAACCTAAGTTAGCATTTCTAGGTTATGTCATTTCCGAAGAAGGATTTTCCATGGACCCGGCTAAACTTACTGCTGTTACTGACTGGCAATGTCCTATAGGGCTAAAAGCTATTCAGAGATTCATAGGGTTCGCCAACTACTACCGCAGGTTCATACTCAATTTCTCCACAATACTGGCACCCATTACCAATATGACCAAGAAGGGAGCTAATACCCGTATTTGGTCCCCTGAAGCCGTTAAAGCCTTTGAGACTCTTAAAGAGGCTTTTTCTACGGCCCCTATACTTGTCCACCCTGATCCAAGGAAGCCTTTCATCCTAGAGGTTGATGCCTCCAAGACAGGAGTAGGAGCTGTTCTCTCCCAAAGAGAATACCATGACCAACCACTCAAGCCTTGTGGCTTCTTTTCCAAGAAATTATCTAGTGCTGAAGGAACTATGATATCGGTAACCGAGAACTCCTGGCTATCATTTCTGCTTTGAAGGAGTGGAGACACCTACTCGAAGGAGCTCCTACTCCCACTATGATTCTGACTGACCATAAAAACCTGACCTTTATTGCCGATGCCAAAAGACTGTCATCCCGTCAAGCCCGGTGGTCTATGTTTTTGAGTCACTTCAATTACATAATCACCTATAGGCCCAGTAACAGAAATGCTAAGGCAGACGCGCTTCCAGGCAATTTGAGGTCACAGAACAGTAAGATGGACCAGTTGAGTCGATTGTTCCTCTGGAGAGAGTAGTGGCAGCTACTCATCTCACCCTTACTTCTACACTCCTTACTCGTATCCAAGCTATGCAAAGTACAGCTTCCCCTGAGACTCCTTCTGACAAGTTGTTTGTTCCTGACGCAGAAAGAAAGGAACTACTCTCATGTTATCATGCCTCCAGGGCAGCCGGTCATCCTGGTATAAAAAAGGACATTGTCAGCCCTTACACCAATGTACTGGTGGCCAGACATTGCCAAGGATGTGAGGGAATATATACAGGCATGTGTGGTATGTGCACAATCCAAAGCCTCTACTCAATGTCCTGCAGGGCTATTGCAACTACTAGCCATCCCTGACAAACCGCGGTCACGTATTTCTATGGATTTCATAGTAGATTTGCCACCTTCTGAAGGGCATACAGTGATTTTGACCATTGTTGATCGCTTTACTAAAATGGTTCATCTGGTTCCTTTCAAGAAATTGCCAACATCTAAAGGTCTAGACAACATATTTGCCAAAGAGGTATTCAGATTGCATGGTTTGCCTCATGAAATTGTCTCTGATCGAGGTCCCCAGTTCATTTCTAGATTTTGGCGAAATTTCTGTTCACAGTTTGGCATTAAAGTATTATTTTCTTCTGCTTATCACCCACAGTCCAATGGAGCTGCCGAACGTGCTACTCAGTCTAGTGAGAACTACATTCGTAGCTTCTCTTCTCAAGGGCAGGATGATTGGGTTTCTTTACTTCCTTGGGCTGAATTTGCCCTGAACAGTAATGTGAATGCCTCGTCTGGTCACTCCCCGTTTTTTGTTGCCCATGGTTTCCAGCCTACCTTTTTGCCATCCCCTAGTTCTGACACTGGTCTTCCTGACTTGGACTCCTATGTTCAGTCTCTTCATAAAGTGTGGACTTTGGTACGTTCCAACCTCTGTCACGCTGCAGTCCAACAGAAGACCTATGCAAATAGGCATAGGCGGATGGGTCCTTCCTATGTTCCAGGCCAGAGAGTCTGGTTGTCTACCCGTAACATTAAGTTACGTGTGCCATCGATGAAATTTGCTCCGCGGTACATTGGTCCATTCAAGGTCCGAAGACGTATCAACGAAGTCAGTTGTGCGATGGACCTACCTCGTACCCTCCGTATACCGAATACCTTTCACACCTCCTTGTTGAAGCCCCTTCTGTGCAATCGGTTCACCACTGTCATTCCTCGACCTCATCCTCTACTGGTCCAGGGACAAGAAGAATTTGAGGTCCAGTCCATTGTTGATTCCCGTCATTCCCGTGGTGGTCTTCAATATTTGGTGCACTGGAGAGGGTATGGCCCGGAGGAACGCTCATGGGTTCCGATTTCTGATCTCCATGCCCCCGTCTGGTCCATGCCTTTCACCGCTCTCATCCCACTGCTCCGGGATCTCGGCGCCCGGAGGTCGCTCGTGGAGGGGGGGTACTGTCATGCCTGCTGGTGCTCCTGCAGTGCAGTCTTCCCAACAGAGAGGGCGCCAGTCTCTGAATCAGGCCACTTTGAATGCCGCACCTGGTCAGGGATCTAGGCCTTTAAATATCAGTCACTGACTGTGCTCTGAGCCCTGACGTGGTTATTTCTAGCCCTCAGCACGTGTCTATAGCTTATGCATATTGGTTTTCTGGTTTGACTTCTGGCTTGTATATTGACTGTGTTTTCTGTGATTATCCCTTGGCTTATGTTTATCTCGTGTACCGACCTCTGGCTTGTTATTACTACGATATCTCTCCTGTCCCTGATCTGTACTTCTATGTATTTTAGATTAGTACCTGGCCATTCTAAGGACCAGCTTCTCAGTTTAGGGTTTTTTCTTGCCTTTCTGGGTTTCGTCTGCGTGCTGGGTGACTCTATATCCTTACAATTTGACAGCAGTGTCTGGATCAATAATTAACCCTTTAATTGCGGTATCTACAAAGACTGGAATCCCGGACAAGCCCCCACGTGTAGCGCTCACTCCCGGAGGAGCCGCTGAATAAACCTCGGGTTAGTCTCACCGCACTAGGAAATAACTATACACCAGCACTGTAGTGGATTTTTATGTATTATATTCTTTACTGATCCCAATAAAGCAGCATATAATACGTATATACGGTATTTAAATTACAAGAATTCGTAACGCGGGAAAAACACGCGGCGGCAAAAGAAACAGTTTACCCCCTCAGTTCTGGAGTGTAAGTCCCGTGAATGAATAATAGCTCAAAATTGTGTATGTGTATTGTCTCGGGTACCCGGGCACTGTATTCAACTGGCCAGTGAATGAAACAAAACAATCTTCGACTAGTCACCGTTGGGGCCCTGTGGATTTAAACAATATTGCAGCATGCGTTTCTTATTTGGGAACTGTGGCCTGGGAGGCCTCTCACCCATCCGATAGACGAAACTGTCCAGCATCCGATCAAAGATCTTCTCTGCTGTGTACTGGGACTCTGTGCCACTGGATCTGCTCCCTGCTTGCCGAATCTCCACAACTGGAACAACGATCCACCGCCTGCACTCCCAATCGATCAGCGCGGTCTCCTAACTCGGGGTCCAGCCAGAACCAGCTTGTCATCCAGACCTCTCAGCGCTGCATAGGTAGGTTTCAGCACGGTCACTGTCCCGATCTCCAGCAACAGTGAGGCAGCGTCTGTACTCCGGCCTGGTCATGATCCTTGACAGCTCTCACGTGCGTCCTCCACCTTTCACCGCTCCGCTCACTCTGACCTTGCCTTGCCTTCCACGAGGCCGCTGATCTCCTTCCTCCTCCTATCCCACCCCCTTCCTGTCCTCTCGAAAGGATGATGGTAGGTGTAGTTCCGTTTTTGTCCAGCATTGTCCACTATGTCTCTGTCTCCCTCTGGTGGCCATAATAATTAAATGCACCAGAACACAGTCTCTAAGGCAGCGCTACAGAATCGTGAAACCTAATTAATCCCCAGATTCAAACGACAAATCGCTCCACACGTCCAGGTGATGCCATCCTTATAATATTTCTTAACCCCTTCATTCCCAAAATGGAATCAACTCTATATACACTGTAATACATTGAAAAGCAAAAATCAATAGCAAATCAATACCCCATTACATAGCTTTTTAAAAAAGAAGATTAGTGCGCCCCCTGTGGAGAAATGCAAATCACAGTTGTATTACTCTCCTTTTCAACCTTTATCTTACTGTAAACAAGCTACAAGAGCAGCTCTCACGCCCATTGTTACAAAAAGCTCAACAACCTTTACTGCAGCATTTCAGCAGCCAGGGATAGGTCAGAATACAGGGAGACCTGTGGGGTCAGTCACTGCTGTACAGGGATAAGATTCAGGGGGTTATAATGAGTGTAAATCCCTGTACAGTACAGATACAAGGTGTTGCTGTAATTGCCATACACGGGCATTATGCGGCACATACAGATACAAGGTGTTGCTGTAATTGCCATACACGGGCATTATGCGGCACATACAGATACAAGGTGACGCTGTAATTGCCATACACAGGCATTATGCAGCACATACAGATACAAGGTGTTGCTGTAATTACCATACACAGGCATTATGCAGCACATACAGATACAAGGTGTTGCTGTAATTGCCATACACAGGCATTATGCAGCACATACAGATACAAGGTGTTGCTGTAATTGCCATACACAGGCATTATGCAGCACATACAGATACAAGGTGTTGCTGTAATTGCCATACACAGGCATTATGCAGCACATACAGATACAAGGTGTTGCTGTAATTGCCATACACAGGCATTATGCGGCACATACAGATACAAGGTGTTGCTGTAATTGCCATACACAGGCATTATGCAGCACATACAGATACAAGGTGTCGCTGTAATTGCCATACACAGGCATTATACAGCACATACAGATACAAGGTGTTGCTGTAATTGCCATACACAGGCATTATGCGGCACATACAGATACAAGGTGTTGCTGTAATTTCCATACACAGGCATTATGCAGCACATACAGATACAAGGTGTTGCTGTAATTGCCATACACAGGCATTATGCAGCACATACAGATATTGCATTGCTAATAATCTCATTCTGATCACTACAAACCCCCAAAAGCAGGAGATCTCACCATTTTATTATCTGTCTGCAGCACATTTACTGCATCTGCCTGTATGCTGATAATGCAGACCCTGTGTAAGTAGGGGATCTCACCATTTTATTATCTGTCTGCAGCACATTTACTGCACCTGTCTGTATGCTGATAATGCAGACCCTGTGTAAGTAGGAGATATCCCCATTTTATTATCTGTCTACAGCACATTTAGTGACACAAAGGCCATTTCTGCCTGTATGCTGATATTACAGACCCGTGTGTCATTGTGCCAGATAAGGGACAACGTCTTTAGTTTAGAACTTTTCATCCCAGTGATATTTATGTAAAGGATAAACCGATACATGAAAAATTTAAAAATGAGCAAAGTTACATCAATTTTTTACATTTCTCAGAATAACAATTTCTGAGCAAAATCTCTGTTTTACCTGCTATTTAATTGTTAACTTTGCATCCCGTGCTTCAAATAAATGTTATGATAAAAAAATTAAAAAGTGTTTGGTAGTGAAGGGGTTAATCCCCTGGGATTTACAGGATTTTATATTTTGTTTGTGAATACATTACTCGGGCCCCGAGCCGTGTCTCCCTTATTTACCCGTTAGTCGCCCTATCCCTGAGCGCGGAAATCGAGGCTTCCAGTAAATACGCCGTGGCGCAGGCTACAGATAACATCCTGAGGGTAAACGCGCCTCCAGGCCGAGCTCATCCCGGAGAGTTTATTTATGGTTCAGCTCCTGATCTGCAAATTAATATCTGCTCCCCTGCGGAATTACTAGAACATTCCGAATGATGCCGTTATGCAAACACACACACACAGCGCTATAACACGCAGTAAGGACATGTGGTGTGACACTAAGGGCTCTATCCCAATCCTTGGCTGTCGTTAAAAGTCCGACACTAAAAGAAAAATCGTGCGCTGGTCGTTTTAACACTTAGCGTCTCGCTTTTAATGTCCGTATTCCATCCAAGACGCTAAAGTCGGCCGCAGATGTTAAAATCTATCAGCGAGACGTTGTGCAGTGTGTGAAGCTGTGAAATTACCAGCTGGCGCTGCTGAAAGCAGATGCTGGCGTAGCTAACGCTCATTAACCCCCTGTGTATCTCAGCCCTGGTGTAAACGTAGCCAGAGCCGTAACAGCTCCATAGACGTCACCCGCTCAGGGAAGTTACCCCAGGGTTTTCGTGTCGTTAGGAGCGTCACACCAGCTTTTAGGAGAGGTTACGTTTCCCAGGTTTACATCCAGACGTTGCATTTATTCAGCACCTTGGTATAGGTCGCTATTCTTGCATTATGTAACGACTCGCACGTCCCGTGTTAAGTACAGGAGACGCAGACTACAGTAAGGAATGCGAGCCGCGGGACGCCGAGTACAGTAAGGAACGCGAGACGCCGAGTACAGTAAGGAACGCAAGTCACGGGACGCCGAGTACAGTAAGGAATGCAAGCCGCGGGACGCCGAGTACAGTAAGGAACGCAAGTCACGGGACGCCGAGTACAGTAAGGAATGCAAGCCGCGGGACGCCGAGTACAGTAAGGAACGCAAGCCGCGGGACGCCGAGTACAGTAAGGAACGCGAGCCGCGGGATGCCGAGTACAGTAAGGAACGCGAGCCGCGGGACGCCGAGTACAGTAAGGAACGCGAGCCGCGGGACGCCGAGTACAGTAAGGAACGTGAGCCGCCGAGTACAGTAAGGAACGCAAGTCGCGGGACGCCGAGTACAGTAAGGAACGCAAGTCGCGGGACGCCGAGTACAGTAAGGAACACGAGCCGCGGGACGCCGAGTACAGTAAGGAACACAAGCCACGGGACGCTGAGTACAGTAAGGAACACGAGCCACGGGACGCTGAGTACAGTAAGGAACACGAGCCACGGGACGCCGAGTACAGTAAGGAACACGAGCCGCGGGACGCTGAGTACAGTAAGGAACGCAAGCCAAGGGACGTCAAGTACAGTAAGGAACACAAGCCGCAGGATGCCGAGTACAGTAAGGAACGCGAGCCGCCGAGTACAGTAAGGAACGCAAGCCGCGGGACGCCGAGTAGAGTAAGGAACGCAAGCCGCGGGACGCCGAGTACAGTAAGGAACACGAGCCGCGGGACGCTGAGTACAGTAAGGAACGCAAGCCAAGGGACGTCAAGTACAGTAAGGAACACAAGCCGCAGGATGCCGAGTACAGTAAGGAACGCGAGCCGCCGAGTACAGTAAGGAACGCAAGCCGCGGGACGCCGAGTAGAGTAAGGAACGCAAGCCGCGGGACGCCGAGTACAGTAAGGAACACGAGCCGCCGAGTACAGTAAGGAACGCAAGCCACGGGACGCCGAGTACAGTAAGGAACACGAGCCGCGGGATGCCGATTAGAAACCTAGAAAATGTCGGCAGATAAGAACCTTTCGGCCCATCTAGTCGCCCAATTACATGGATACTTTACCTGGATTTATCTTTTGTTTAGGATAGCCTTATGCCTATCCCATGCTTGCTTAAATTCAATTACTGTTTTGGCCTCTACCACTTCTACTGGAAGACTGTTCCATGTATCCACCACCCTCTCAGTAAAATAATGCTTCCTGATGTTACTTTTAAACCTTTGCCCCTCTAATCTAAGACTATGTCCTCTTGTTTAGGTATTAGGTATTAGCAGTAGGAAAAGGGAAGTGCTCATGCCACTGTACAGAGCACTGGTGAGACCTCACTTGGAGTACTGTGTGCAGTACTGGAGACCGTATCTCCAGAAGGATATAGACATCTTAGAGAGAGTTCAGAGAAGGGCTACTAAAATGGTGTACGGCTTGAAGGAGAAAAGTTACCAGGAAAGGCTTAATGATCTTAACATGTACAGCTTGGAAAAAAGACGAGACAGAGGAGATATGATAGAAACATTTAAATACGTAAAGGGAATCCACAAGGTAGAGGAAGGGAGTATATTTAAAAGGAAACAAAGTAGCAAAACAAGAGGACATAGTCTTAGATTAGAGGGGCAAAGGTTTAAAAGTAACATCAGGAAGCATTATTTTACTGAGAGGGTGGTGGATACATGGAACAGTCTTCCAGTAGAAGTGGTAGAGGCCAAAACAGTAATTGAATTTAAGCAAGCATGGGATAGGCATAAGGCTATCCTAAACAAAAGATAAATCCAGGTAAAGTATCCATGTAATTGGGCGACTAGATGGGCCGAAAGGTTCTTATCTGCCGACATTTTTCTATGTTTTTATGTTTCTAATACAGGCTCTCTCTACACAACCAAGCATTCTGCCAGCATTTCCTGCTGCTCTATTACATTGACTACTTACCCTTAGATCCTCTGCAATAATAACCCCTAAATCCCAACCCTCAGATGTATCAAATATTCTATATTCAGCCCTTGGGTTTTTACGTCCCAGGTGCATTATCTTGCACTTATCCACATTAAAACTCAATTGCCACAGCTCCCACCATTTTTTTAGTTTACCTAAATCATTTGTCATTTGGCTGATCCCTCCAGGAACGTCAACCCTGTTGCAAATCTTTGTGTCATCAGCAAAAATACATACTTTCCCATTAATACCTTCTGCAATATCACTAATAAAAATATTAAAGAGAATGGGTCCAAGTACTGACCCCTGAGGTACCCCACTGGTAACAAGACCTTGCGCCGAATAAACTCCATTTACCACAACCCTCTGTTGTAAGGAACGCAAGCCGCGGGATGCCGAGTACAGTAAGGAACGCGAGCCGTCGAGTACAGTAAGGAACGCAAGTCGCGGGACGCCGAGTACAGTAAGGAACGCAAGCCGCGGGATGCCAAGTACAGCAAGGAACGCAAGCCGCCGAGTACAGTAGGGAACGCGAGCCGCCGAGTACAGTAGGGAACGCAAGCCGCGGGATGCCGAGTACAGTAAGGAACGCGAGCCGTCGAGTACAGTAAGGAACGCAAGCCACGGTAGGCCGAGTACAGTAAGGAACGCGAGCCGCGGGACGCCGAGTACAGTAAGGAACGCAAGCCGCGGGATGCCGAGTACAGTAAGGAACGCGAGCCCTCGTCGAGTACAGTAACGAACGCAAGCCACGGTAGGCCGAGTACAGTAAGGAACGCGAGCCGTGGGACGCTGAGTAAAGTAAGGAACGCGAGTTGCCGAGTACAGTAAGGAACGCGAGCCGCGGGACGCCAAGTACAGTAAGGAACGCGAGCCGCGGGATGCCAAGTACAGTAAGGAACACGAGCCACCGTGTACAGTAAGGAACGCAAGCCGCGGGACGCTGAGTACAGTAAGGAACGCGAGCCGCGGGACGCCGAGTACAGGAAGGAACGCAAGCCGCCGAGTACAGTAGGGAACGCGAGCCGCCGAGTACAGTAGGGAGTAGGGAACGCGAGCCGCCGAGTACAGTAGGGAACGCGAGCCGCCGAGTACAGTAGGGAACGCGAGCCGCCGAGTACAGTAGGGAACGCGAGCCGCCGAGTACAGTAGGGAGTAGGGAACGCGAGCCGCCGAGTACAGTAGGGAACGCGAGCCGCCGAGTACAGTAGGGAACGCGAGCCGCCGAGTACAGTAGGGAACGCAAGCCGCGGGACGCCGAGTACAGTAAGGAACGCAAGCCGCGAGACGCCGAGTACAGTAGGGAACGCAAGCCGCGGGACGCCGAGTACAGTAAGGAACGCAAGCTGCGAGACGCCAACGTCAGAACATCTCCTTTAAACAGCAAGGTTGGAATAGAACGTGAAAAAAATGAAGCTGGTACCGTCTGCCGTTGAGCGTCTCAAACACCAAGCTTAATGACAGCCACGGAATGGGGTCCAAAAGGGATTATCCAGCCAACACAGTGTTTGTCAAAGTTGCAAACACCGACGAAAGTTGTTATTGTTGTGAGTAACACCGACAAATGAAGGCGTTTCAGAAAAGAAAAATCCAAACAGCAGGAGGAGCTTCGCAGTGAAGCTTCTCCTGCCACGGTTTGGATTTTATGTTTGGGACACTCCAACATATGTCAGCATCACATTGGTGATTTTTGCAACTTCGGCAAACACCGACATGGATTGCATCACTGGCGCCAAGTGTAGAACATGTGGATATAATCGCAGTCCGCTACATGATGTCATCACACAGACAGAGGAAGGAGAGCAGAGAGCGGCTCCTGCCTGTGATCACAAAACGATTGCATTTCAGGTTTCACACAAACGAGCAGCACTTTATTCAGCTCTAAGATTGCAACAAATAAATGTTCCGCAGCAGCAGCAGGACGTCGGACGCCGTGAGATGTGATGGAGAAAGAATGGGTTAAATGGGATTGAGAGTCGTTTCCTGTGACTTCCCGTGTTCACCCAAAGAATCTTTAGGAAGGAAGAGGCTCAGAACCTCCAGGAATAAACAGCGGCAGAACGTGCAGAGCCGCACAGCGTCTTCTCCTCGACATATGGCTGCAACATGGGACAGGCCTGGTGACGGCACCACATCCAGTGCGGGATTAAAGGGTTTAGGCATCTGGATGGAGAACTTGCTGTTCCTCTGCACAATCCAACAATCTCACCTCTGCAGCACATTCACTCGTTATCTCTGTCACCCCCCCCCCTCCACAAACATCAGCCAAAACAACATATACACACATACAGAAAAAGCTAAAGAGAAGGCAATAAAACTCACAGTAATGTGCACTGTGTATGAGTGTAACACAAAGCTCCACAGCAATAAAACTCACAGTAATGTGCACTGTGTATGAGTGTATCACAGAGCTCCACAGCAATAAAACTCACAGTAATGTGCACTGTGTATGAGCGTAACACAAAGCTCCACAGCAATAAAACTCACAATAATTTGATGACTGTATGACAGAGCTGCACAGCAATAAAACTCACAGTAATGTGCACTGTGTATGAGCGTAACACAGAGCTCCACAGCAATAAAACTCACAGTAATGTGCACTGTGTATGAGCGTAACACAAAGCTCCACAGCAATAAAACTCACAGTAATGTGCACTGTGTATGAGCGTATCACAGAGCTCCACAGCAATAAAACTCACAATAATTTGATGACTGTATGACAGAGCTGCACAGCAATAAAACTCACAGTAATGTGCGGTGTGTATGAGCGTATCACAGAGCTCCACAGCAATAAAACTCACAGTAATGTGGAGTGTGTATGAGCGTATCATAGAGCTGCACAGCAATAAAACTCACAGTAATGTGCACTGTGTATGAGCGTAACACAAAGCTCCACAGTAATAAAACTCACAGTAATGTGCGGTGTGTATGAGCGTATCACAGAGCTCCACAGCAATAAAACTCACAATAATTTGATGACTGTATGACAGAGCTGCACAGCAATAAAACTCACAGTAATGTGCGGTGTGTATGAGCGTATCACAGAGCTCCACAGCAATAAAACTCACAGTAATGTGCAGTGTGTATGAGCGTATCATAGAGCTGCACAGCAATAAAACTCACACTCATACACAGTGCACATTACTGTGAGTTTTATTGCTGTGGAGCTCTGAGATACACCCATAAACACTGCACATTACTGTGAATTGTATTGCTGTGGAGCTCTGTGATAAAGTAATGTGCAGTGTGTATGAGTGTATCACAGAGCTGCACAGCAATAAAACTCACGCTCATATACACTGCACATTACTGTATCACAGAATCCACAGCAATTAAACTCAAAATAAGTATAAAATATTAAAAATAATATTTGCTTTATTTAAATGCAATTAAAATAAATATAAAAATGATTTTATTAACATTCAATAATTTATATAAAAAAAATATACTCGTTATCAAATTTTTTTTGCAGGAACGGGGGCTGTAATTTCTCTCGTCCAGTGGCCAATTGTGGGCAGACCGTGGACTCAAGGGCAGGTGGGGGGGGGGGAGACGGGCACTCACTGCACCCTTGGTATATCTGCCCCTGTATATGTATGTAGCCTCAAGGTGCCGCCATAGCACTGCAATGCGACCTAGATCAGGGCTGTCAAACTCACCCTCCCCCAGATGTTGATGCCTATAATTCCCAGAATTCTTTGCATGCAATAGATGGTCAGGGAATCGTGGGGGTTGTAGTTCAGAGACATCTGCGGGGCCGGATTTGGGAGACTTGACCCAGCGGTCAGCAACCCTGCTCCTCCAGAAGTTTGTAAACTGCATCTCCCATGATGCTCAGCTTCTCTTACATCTTCTGAGCCGCATGGGGAAATATAGTTCCAAACCAGCTGGACGGCTGAGGTGCCCGACCCCTGACCCCTGACCCCTGACCCCGGGGCTCCAGATGCTACACAAAAACACCAACAACATCCAGTTGTGTGAAGAGTCTCTGGAATCAGGCGGCGCATTTATTCTGGATCCAGATCTCAGCGCAGGGAGAGGGTGATGTGAAACAGCCGACACACAGGCGAGGAGGTGATGCCGGATAACGCCGCGCATGCCACGAAACAACAAAATGCCGGAGCAGCGGGGGCTTCAGGCAGGACGTGCGGCAAATAAAACCACCGACTGCAGCGCACCGAGTCTGAACGACAGCGTTATCAAACACCGAACAAAAAGAACAGCCTGCACCGCGAGCGGTTAATCTGTGGGGCTCAACCCACGCCCCAAATACAGCCCGCGGGGCCCGAGAGCAGTCTGCACAGCAAGAGGTTAATCTGGGGGGGCTCAACCCACGCCCCAAATACAGCCTGCGGGGCCCGAGAGCAGTCTGCACAGCAAGAGGTTAATCTGGAGGGCGCGGAGAGGGGGGGGCTCAACCCACGCCCCAAATACAGCCCGCGGGGCCCGAGAGCAGTCACCAAATATACTGTATAAAGGATTTGTTGGTGAAATATTGACCTGCCTTTATGGTGTATTATAGAATTATACAGAGTGAGGGGTGGGGGGGGGCAGCATTTATTGATACTACAATTTATTACTAAATAATGCAACGACACAAAGAGGGGGGGTGGGGGGGGGGTAACCCAGGACCAAACTACTTGAAAGAGCCTTGAAAAAAAGGCTGAATAGGATTTTATTAAAACTTAGCTTTTATTCTATTTAATAAAAAAAGGTCACGTAGCGCCTGCTGGTGACGGAAACTCCTCTGCTTCACCTTGCGATCTCACCAGAAGGGGGGGGGAACACTACTCACATCCTGACCACTTCATAAGCATAAAGTGATCACGAGGCATAAAGTGTCCCATTAATAAATACATATATAAACACGCGGGGCCGGAGTCTCGTTGTCGGCATTTTTCACGCTGTTCGTTGTACTTTATATTCGTGTTGACCGGTTTGTGGCTGAGAAGTCAAACACTGGGCGTCCGATTGGTTGAGCACCCCCGGAGTGACATGGGAATTACATTGTGATAACTCTATGGCTCTTCCCTGGCGTGTGATTGGTGGGATGCGTGTCTGACCTGCTCTCGGGCCTGCTGCAGCTGCTTCAGCTCCTCTTCCAGATGCAGGATGTCTTCCTTCAGTTGTTTCTCCCTGCGCTGGGCGTTCTGCAGATCTCTCCTCGCCTCCTCTAGCTCCGCATCCCGTCGCTGTGCCCCCATGTCTTGCTGGAGATCCAGGCTGCGGGGGGCCTGCCAGGACATCGCGTGTTCTAGAACTAGAAAGTCAAAAACCATTAGCTCCAGGAAGGTTTCAGGAGGGGCACTCTGACAGCTTTGCTGGCATTATGTTCATATTTTACATGGTCAGGTTTGGTACCATTGGGAAAGCCAGGGCTGGACCCTGACCCGTCCAATGACACCTCATATGACCTTAGGAGATATGTGTAATGGACATAATAACGCACGGCATCATCTCCACACTTTCTCTCATCGCGGTAATGACACAGTGCGTTACTGCAGAGACGTTGTTTACTTTGTTGCTGAATAAAGGACAATGCTGCTGCTTAAATTTTTTTTTAAAAAAAGAGCTTAATACTTCTATTTTCTTGCACATTTCATATGGTCGTGTTTGGAAACACTGAAAAGGCCAGACTGTGGTGTGAGGAACTGGAGATGCAGGGATCCAAACGACCCAGGCATCTCCTATAATGGGATTGCGTGTCAGGCATGCGCAGCCTTCATGCGGGCAGGGGAAGCTGTGGATCGTGCCGCACTCTGCACTGTGGGATCTCCGGCATGGGAGGGATCTTTTTTGATTGATCTTTTATGTGAATTTTGTAAACAGTTAAATCCCCTTAACCCCGGTCACTGAAAGCCGGTACTTTTTATAACACCGGCTCCAGAGCAGGATAGGCAGCAACGCGTGAATCGCTCGTTCCTTATAAAGTGGCAAATAACGGCTCTGATACAAAGTATAGCAGCAGCAACCACAACATCCGAGCCATTGGCAGTGCTGGCAGCTCGGCTGGAATACCGGCAGGAGCCGTTAATGTGATGGTGGAGCCTCTATGTTGGACAGGTCCGGCCAATAACGGTTTAGTTATGATCCAGCACAAACTCCGGCCGTGAAACCACAAGTAACAAGTGGGGTCAAACCATGTCTGTCACCGGGCCTGTTTTTTTACATCCTGCTATATCTCTCTGTTTCCTGATCGCCGAGGCTGCCCTAGTACAGCTCCTTCACCCGCTTCCCGTCCCGGTGTCTCACCGTGCGGCATGTCCGGTCCACCGTGAAGCGACAGGTAATGCATGTCGGGATCCGTCAGGACAGAGCCTGGGAATGGATGAGGCTCATTGCACATCTGCAACTGCTTCTCCAGTGACTGGATATGGGCCACGTGGGTCAGAACCAGCCCCTTCTGTAACAAAATGAACAAGTGCATAAACAGTGTATCAGCGGCAACTTAGACACAAAACTCCCTCTCACCCGCCCGCACACCGCTCCTATCACACATCTGAGTAACCAGCGTGCTCATCCGCCCGCACACCGCTCTATCACACATCTGAGTAACCAGCGTGCTCACCCGCCTGCACACCGCTCCTATCACACATCTGAGTAACCTGCGTGCTCATCCGCCCGCACACCACTCCTATCACACATCTGAGTAACCAGCGTGCTCACCCGCCTGCACACCGCTATCACACATCTGAGTAACCAGCGTGCTCACCCGCCCGCACACCGCTCCTATCACACATCTGAGTAACCAGCGTGCTCACCCGCCCGCACACCGCTCCTATCACACATCTGAGTAACCAGCGTGCTCAGCTCACGCGCACACCACTCCTATCACACATCTGAGTAACCAGAGTGCTCAGCTCAACCGCCCGCACACCGCTCCTATCACACATCTGAGTAACCAGCGTGCTCACCCGCCTGCACACCGCTCCTATCACACATCTGAGTAACCTGCGTGCTCATCCGCCCGCACACCACTCCTATCACACATCTGAGTAACCAGCGTGCTCACCCGCCTGCACACCGCTATCACACATCTGAGTAACCAGCGTGCTCACCCGCCCGCACACCACTCCTATCACACATCTGAGTAACCAGCGTGCTCACCCGCCTGCACACCGCTATCACACATCTGAGTAACCAGCGTGCTCACCCGCCCGCACACCGCTCCTATCACACATCTGAGTAACCAGCGTGCTCACCCGCCCGCACACCGCTCCTATCACACATCTGAGTAACCAGCGTGCTCACCTGCCCGCACACCGCTCCTATCACACATCTGAGTAACCAGCGTGCTCACCCGCCCGCACACCACTCTTATCACACATCTGAGTAACCAGCGTGCTCATCCGTCCGCACACAACTCCTATCACATATCCGAGTAACCAGCGTGCTCACCCGCCCGCACACCGCTCCTATCACACATCTGAGTAATCAGCGTGCTCACCCGCCCGCACACCACACCTATCACACATCTGAGTAACCAGCATGCTCACCCGCCCGCACACAACTCCTATCACATATCCGAGTAACCAGCGTGCTCACCCGCCCGCACACCGCTCCTATCACACATCTGAGTAATCAGCGTGCTCACCCGCCGCACACCACACCTATCACACATCTGAGTAACCAGCATGCTCACCGCCCGCACACCGCTCCTATCACATATCCGAGTAACCAGCGTGCTCACCCGCCCGCACACCGCTCCTATCACACATCTGAGTAATCAGCGTGCTCACCCGCCCGCACACCACACCTATCACACATCTGAGTAACCAGCATGCTCACCCGCCCGCACTGCAGAGGTCGGCAAACATGGCCCTCCAAATCGCTGGAAACTACATCTCCCATGATGCTCAGCCACTCATTAGGTTAGCAGAGACTCATGGCAAATGCAGTTCCAAAACATCTGGAGAGTCAAGGCTGCCCAACTCCCTTATAAACCGAGCCCCGTGTCCCAATAGCTTCCTCCTGTCTGACACATTCACCGGCGACACACACGAATCACATGACCGACACTCACATGGGGGCATAGACAGACATAAGGGTGGGGGGCTGGACAGACACAAGGGTGGGGGGCTGGACAGACACAAGGGGTGCAGACATTAGGGATAAGTGGCCTGGAGAGGAATGGGGATAGTGACGCTCAGAGATGGTCACAAAGAGCAGATGATCAGGAGCAGTGGTGGAAAATACCCAAAAGGTATAATAAGTGGGTGCAATCACCAGGGCAGTTACGGGGGGGGGGGGGGGTGGTGGGGGTTAATGGGCAGATGTGACACATTATATTGAACTCTGGGTCAGGGAACGCAATGACTTGCCACAACTATTCTCTTACACACTGTCCCCTGACCTGCTCCCCCATACTCTGTCCATTTCCCTTCACCATCACCCCAATCTGTCCCCCCTCAGTCACCGTATCTTCTGCACGGAGCCCGGTAACACACCTACCATTTCATTCAGCTCCTCGTGCAGCTCGCTCCTCTCTGCGCACATCTTCTCGCACGCTCTCACCATCTCTCCCAGCTGCTCCTCCTTCTCCTGGTTATTCAGAAACTGCGAAGAGAAGTCGGCAAATCCTGTTACGGACTCGGCGTCATTAAAAGACACATGAAAACATCGTAACCCTTTCCTAAATACAGAGTCTCTGCTTCTACAAGCACAAAACAATCTGTATGAGAAGGAACTTCGAATTCTCTCCATAGTTATCAACACAACGTGCGAAAACATTGTAACAGGTTCTGCCGCCCGGCCCAGGAAACATCCAAACCCAGAGGAAGCTCAGGATCTCTTCCTGGTGACACGGCTTCTCAATAAATAGGATCTGAGATATAGTATCCACAGAAATGGAACATTTTAGAATTCTGTTACCTCCGCGCAGGTGTCTCTGATTGTAACACAAAAGGATTGCTTTTTAAAGACGCACTTTCCATCACCTTGTGGAGACTTTAGACACTCAGAATGTGAACTCCCGGCCAGAAATAAAGCCCCACCTGTCATGATCTGGGGGGGGGGGGGCGACTCCGGCTGGTCAGGTCCAGCAACTATGTGCGCCCAATATATGAGGTCATGTGACTCCCTGAATATACTGAATAAGCAGGTTTTTCCATCAATGGGTTTTTTCTCCCCTGATGGCACAGCGGGCATATTCCAAGATGGCAATGCCAGGATTCATCGGGTTCACATTGTGCAAGAGTGGTTGAGGGAGCATGAGACATCATTTCACACATGGATTGGCCACCGCACAGTCCAGACCTTAACCCCATTGAGGTTAATCTTTGGGATAATGTGCTGGAGAAGACTTTACGCAGCGCCGCGACTCTCCCACCATCAATACAAGATCTTGCCACAAATTAATGCCGCTCTGGACGCCAATAAATGCTGTGACATCACATGAGCTTATCCACACAATGCCGCGGCGAATGCGTGACGCAATCACAGCAAAACGATGCCGGGGCGAATGCGTGACGCAATCACAGCAAAACGATGCCGCGGCGAATGCCTGACGCAATCACAGCAAAAGCGACACAACCACATGTTACAGCGTGTGAGTTTATTTTTGGCCGGGGGGGGGGGGTGTTTCGGGGATCTGTCTGTGCCCTCTGATCGTGGCGATTAACATTATAATGTAGGTTTATCTGAACGGGATCAGATTTTGGGAAGATGTCGGACGGGAAGTTCATTATGTTTATTGACACAACAGAAACATTTTGCTCTTATTTTGTTGCAGGATGAACGGTCGCCGGATCGGACGCCATGAATTCCCGGCCAGGGTTGAATCCCAGCGGCTTCTTCCTCCTCTAGAAGATCTTCTTTCCTCACTGCAAGACCCACATTTATACCCAAAAGGATACAGCGCTCGCTTAGCCCATGGAATTCGAATGGTTAAACACTTTTGGTAAGAAATTGGAGAAGAGAGTCTGAGAAACCTGATTTCAGTTGAAAAAGCACAGAAATTGAAGACGAGAGAAATCTCAATGTTTCCTTCCTGGTAAAATTATTTATAAATAAATAACCCCCCCCCCCCATACAGCGTTTATTTATCTCCCTGAAGAAAGGATGGTCTGGCATATGACATCACACACTGGGATGGGACACATTCTTGACACTGCTGTGTGAGGTCATGTGCCCAATCAGGGTATGTTTTGCCATCATATAGCATGATCAGAGAGACAACAAAACACACCCCTGATTGGGCATATGACATCACTCAGCAGTGTCAGGAATGTGACATCGCAACAGGGTGGGGCATGTGAAAAAAAGTGGGATCAGGACCATGATAAATCTTATCCGATTGGCCACATGACATCACAGACTGGGTTGGGCACCCTGACATCACACCTGCATAATGTGTAGGTTCCGGCAGATGCAGTGGGTGATATACAGTCAGGTCCAGAAATTGGGACATCGACACAATTCTAACATATTTGTCTCTGATTCCAAATAGCACACGTGAAATGAACTCTGGGCCTTTTATCTGCACATTGTAATTGGGGTAATGAGGGAATATCACACACCTGGCCATGGAACAGCTGAGAAGCCAATTGTCCCATTACCTTTGGTCCCTTAACAAGTGGGGGCACATCTGCAAACTGCTGTAAGTCCTACACCGTTCACCTGAGTTGGATGTACATACCCTCAAATTAAAGCTGACAGTCTGCAGTTAAAGCACATTGTGTTTGTTTCATTCCAACTCCATTGTGGTGGTGTATAGAGCCAAAGATGTTACAATTGTGTCCATGTCCCAAGATTTCTCGACCTGACTGTATATATACAGTGGCAAGAAAAAGTATGTGAACCCTTTGGGATTACGTGGAGTTTTGCATGAATTGGTCATAAAATGTGCTCTGATCTTCATCTAAGTCACAACAATTTGAAAAACACAGTCTGCTTAAAATAATACAACACAAACATTATATGTTTCATGTGTTTATTGAACATAATATGTAAACATTCACAGTGCAGGATGGAAAAAGTATGTGAACCCTAGGCTAATGACTTCTCCAAGAGCTAATTGGAGCCAGGAGTGAGCCAACCTTGAGTCCAATCAGTGTGATATTATTGGATGTGTTGCTGAAAGCTGTCCTGCCCTTTAAAACACACACCAGTTTTGGGTTTACTGGTTTCAAGAAGCACTGCCTGATGTGAACCATGCCTCACAGAAAAGAGCTCTCAGAAGACCTACGATCAAGAATTGTTGACTTGCATGAAGCTGTAAAGGGTTACAAAAGTATCTCCAAAAGCCTTGATGTTCATGTGTCCACGGTAAGACAGACTGTCTACAAATGGAGAAAGTTCAGCACTGTTGCTACTCTCCCTAGGCGTGGTCGTCCTGTAAAGATGACTGCAAGAGCACAGCGCAGAATGCTTAATGAGGTAAAGAAGAATCCTAGAGTGTCAGCTAAAGACTTACAGAAATCTCTGGCACATATTAACATTTTTGTTGAGACATCTACAATAAGGAAAACATTAAACAAGAATGGAGTACATGGGAGGACACCACGGAGGAAGCCATTGCTGTCCAAAAAGAAAATTGCAGCACGTTTGAAGTTTGCAAAAGAGCACCTGGATGTTCCACAGCACTACTGGCAAAATATTCTGTGGACAGATGAAACCAAAATTGAGTTGTTTGGAAAAATCACACAACACTATGTGTGGAGAAAAAAAGGCACAGCACACCAACATCAAAACCTCATCCCACTGTAAAACATGGCGGAGGGAGCATCATGGTTTGGGGCTGCTTTGCTGCCTCAGGGCCTGGACGGATTGTTGTCATTGATGGAAAAATGAATTCCAGAGTTTATCAAGACATTTTGCAGGAAAACGTAAGACCATCTGTCCGCCAACTGTAGCTCCGCAGAGGATGGGTGATGCAACAGGACAATGACCCAAAGCATACAAGTAATTCAACAAATAATGGCTTCAACAAAACAAAATACGCCTTCTGGAGGGACCCAGTCAGAGTCCTGACCTCAACCCGATTGAAATGCTGTGGCATGACCTTAAGAGAGAGATTCACACCAGACATCCCAAGAATATTGCTACACTGAAACAGTTTTGTGAAGAGGAGTGGTCCAAAATTACTCCAGATCGTTGTGCAGGTCTGATCTGCAACTACAGGAAACGTTTGGTTGAGGTTATTGCTGCCAAAGAGGGTCAACCAGTTATTAAGTCCAAAGGTTCACATACTTTTTCCACCCTGCACTGTGAATGTTTACATGTTCTGTTCAATAAAAACATGAAAACATATAATGTTTGTGTTGTATTATTTTAAGCAGACTGTGTTTTTCAAATTGTTGTGACTTAGATGAAGATCAGAGCACATTTTATGACCAATTCATGCAAAACTCCACGTAATCCCAAAGGGTTCACATACTTTTTCTTGCCACTGTATATTATTCAGCATCAGAATCGCCGGCTGATATTATTCCTGCAAATCAGAGCTTTGAATCCAGGCGGCTGCCTGAGCGTGATGGGATTTGTAACCCGAGACGCTGACGATCCAGAAGCTGCCAGTCAGATTCATCGTCCTATTGTCACAGCTTGAAAAATCTGGGCCAAGGCCGAATAACCGCGACGCATTGCACATTGTGAGGCGTCTGATCTTCTCACCACCGCGCTTTGTAAAGTGTTGTTTATTGTTAACCTCTGCATGGCCAATCCAGACGGCGATCAGACATTCCTCAGGATGTGTGGGAGTCAAATTAACCCCACGGAGGCCTCTTTCTCGCAGTGCTGTGTGTAGAGAGCAGCCAACGCACCTCACACCGCGTTCAAGCAGCAGGAGAATGGGGACCACAAACCCTGAGCCCCCCCCCCTCTCCATACAAGCCTCCCCCAAAAAAGCCTTTATGTGTCACAGATCCCTTTAACCCTTTCAGAACGGAGATTCCATTAAATCCTACTTTTTTTTGTAAACCTCCAGGTGTGCCATTAACCCTTAGGAGTTCAGAATAAAAGATAATGTTAAGGAGACCCCGTGATCACGTGAAGGGTCCCCTCAGCAGACTCAGGTGTGTTTTATAATGCGACCAGATGCCACTGCATTACCTGGAATAAATACATCCACCTGCTTCTCCACGCCAGGTCCCTCACCGCGGCACCAAACCAAGTCATGAAAGGAGTAAGGAGGGTCTGGCAGTCGCCTGTTCATCTCGCCCCCCTCTATGCACAGTCAAACCTCACTAATGAACCTACAACTGACTCTTAACCTTTTAATATATAACCTGGCTCCTAAAAAATGTGCAGTTGGCTCCTAGATCTCTCTGGGTGCAAGAGGTACAGGAGGACTCAGCGGGAGCACCGCGTAAAGTGTCTCCTGGCCAAGGCTGAGGATCCCAAAGTGACCGAGCACTGTGCAAACCATCCTCCTAAAAAGGGGGTCAGCAGCCTTAGTCCAACAGATGTTTTAGAACTACATCTCCCATGATGCTCAGCTACTCTGTAGGTTAGTATAGCATAATGGGAATGGCAGTTCCAAAACATCAGGAGAGCCTAGGTTGAGGACCCCTACCCGAAAGGAGGCTGAGATGATGGAGCACAGAATCCCTGTGTCCTTTACGTAAGCGATGGATATTTACCTGCATTGGTTTTGATAGATTGTTTTATCCAAAGGAGTTGTAACACAGTCTCCTGTGCGGCCATAATAACAGGCTCCTCCCCCAGCGCTATCCCACTCGTCACGTCCACTCTGCATTTTTATTGCATCTATTAAACAACTGAAACAAAACTTCCTTTAAACATCCTATGACATCATCTCAGAGCTCCTATGACATCATCTCAGAGCTCCTATGACATCATCTCAGAGCTCACCCATCCATCTCTGTGATTGGCAACATAAAAGGCGAGAACCAAAATAAAGATAAAAGATGCGAAAAAAAACGAAAGAGTCAATAACATTAAGGAGTAATCAAAAGGCCCCACACCGGGCAGTCACCGGCCAGTCACCGCGCTCACCTCGTGCTGTGCATCCTCCGTCCTCAGCAGAGAGTTTTCTTTGGAATCGTACGGAGAAAAGTTCTGATCAACGAACTCGGAGATAACAGGATACTGGAGAAACATAAACAAGTGACACAGAGTGAGCGGAGGGTTTGTGTTCTATTTATTTGTGTCCGAGGGGGGGAATGCATGGAGGGGGTTGAGCAAGAACACGGGGGAACACGGTTCCTCCACTAGTTTTTCAGGGGGAAGGGAGTTCCTTTTATCCCCAAAACACACAGACACTGTTATTGGCTCCCCATCCACTGCAGAATTAAGTTCAAAATCCTTATCCTTACCTACAAAACCCTCACTAACTCAGCGCCCCACTACCTGTCCTCACTAATCACCAAATACACCCCAGCCCGCTCCCTAAGGTCAAACAGTGACCTGCGCCTAGCTTCTCCCCGCATCACCTCTTCCCATGATAGACTGCAGGATTTCTCAAGCGCAGCCCCCACCTCTGGAACGCTCTCCCTCGTACTGTCAGACTTTCCCCTAACTTCTCTTCCTTCAAACGCTCCCTTAAAACATTCCTATTTAGGGAAGCCGACCCCCCAACTCACTGACACAACCATCAATCACTCTCACCTTACAGTCCTCTCCTCCTGTTTCCAACCCCAACCCTCCCAGATTGTGAGTTCCTACGGGAATAGGGCCCTCATCTCCTCCTGTACTGTTTGTCAAATGTTGTTCAATGTATTGTAACCCTGTCTGTACTGTGCTTATTGTACAGCGCTGCGGAATATGCTGGCGCTTTATAAATAAAGAATAATAATAATAATAATAATTAGGTTTTACTTATATGTTTCCTTAATATTCACCAGAAAGAAGATATTTATAACAATTATCATAACGAAGCCCTAATTCCGAGCTTATGTACTGATACATTTGAGTAGTTGGGGGGGGGCAGCTGTGACATGCAATGCTTCATTACAGAGCAGAAATCTCGGACAGTTCCCTCACTTCTTCCTTTAGGACCAACCCCAGAGTCCATGGATTTTCATCCTCCCCAAACTGTATGTTTATTGTGCCCAGAATTAGAGCGTTACATCATATTCTCAAAGTCTGAGCTGCAGAAATTACAGATTTCATTTTGGTGACTCAATGTTTACAAATAAATGCATTTCGTGATACAATCCATGAAAAAAGAAGAAGGATTCCGCTACAATTACACTGGAAGGGTTTTAGTGTAAGATTCTAAAAACATGCTGGTCGTTCTTCTTGGGAAAAATGAACCCAGACGTCTACAGGTTATATTCTATGATGTCACAGGGGGATACAGGTTATATTCTATGATGTCACAGGGGGATACAGGTTATATTCTATGATGTCACAGGGGGATACAGGTTATATTCTATGATGTCACAGGGGGATACAGGTTATATTCTATGATGTCACAGGGGATCCAGGTTATATTCTATGATGTCACAGGGGGATACAGGTTATATTCTATAATGTCACAGGGGATCCAGGTTATATTCTATAATGTCACAGGGGGATACAGGTTATATTCTATAATGTCACAGGGGGATACAGGTTATATCTATGATGTCACAGGGGATCCAGGTTATATTCTATGATGTACAGGGGATCCAGGTTATATTCTATGATGTCACAGGGGATCCAGGTTATATTCTATGATGTCACAGGGGGATACAGGTTATATTCTATAATGTCACAGGGGGATACAGGTTATATTCTATGATGTCACAGGGGATCCAGGTTATATTCTATGATGTCACAGGGGATCCAGGTTATATTCTATGATGTCACAGGGGGATACAGGTTATATTCTATGATGTCACAGGGGGATCCAGGACAGTTACAGGTTATATTCTATGATGTCACAGGAGGATACAGGATAGTGACAGGTTATATTCTATGATGTCACCGGGGAGATACTGGTTATATTCTATGATGTCACCAGGGGATACTGTAGGGTTACAGGTTATATGATTGCACCAGGGGATACAGGTTACATTATATGATGTCATAGGGCAGGGGATACATTGTATTTGATGTTGTGATAATATATCCTGGTGTTGTTGCTTTCTCATGTCGTCATTTAACCCTTTGCATCTCTCCCTGGGTGACAGTGTGACGTGTTATGACATCACTTTGCTGCAGATGTCAGCAGCCGGGGGGGGAGGGGGTTGTGGCCCCCGGGGGCCCCGCACTCACCTTGATCTCGTAGGCTTTGAGTTTGCGCCGCAGACTCGCGTTCTCTCGCTCCAGGGCGCTGAGTCTCTCCTTGATCCCGCCGTATGCTGTAATGAGCGCAAAGTGCGATGCGGAGCACATGTCCCCGGACAGCTCGGTGCTCGGGCTCTCCAGCCAGTCCTCCTCCTCCTCCTCTGACCGCCTCTCCAGCACCTCCCGGAGGCTGATCTCGTCCGGGAAAACCGAGTCCATGTCCGCCGGGCGCGGGGCCCTCGGGGGTCCTGGGGGTCTGCACGGCTCCTGCGCAGGAGGGGGAGCTGTCCGCGCGGGCCGGGCCTGGGGGCGCCGCTCTGCCCCGGGATGCAGGATGCTGCTCCTCCGGTCCTGCTGTATCACCGCGCACCCCTCCCCCTCCCTGAGCCCTCCCCCCCCATACACACCGCGCACCCCGTGACACAGTGACATCAGATCCTCTGAATCACCGGGAGCCAGGGGCCCCAATACACCGGGAGCCAGGGGCCCCAATACACCGGGAGCCAGGGGCCCCAATACAGCGGGAGCCAGGGGCCCCAATACAGCGGGAGCCAGGGGCCCCAATACAGCGGGAGCCAGGGGCCCCAATACACCGGGAGCCAGGGGCCCCAATACACCGGGAACCAGGGGCCCCAATACACCGGAACCAGGGGCCCCAATACACGGAGCCAGGGCCAATACACCGGGAGCCCCCCAATACACCGGGAACCAGGGGCCCCAATACACCGGAGCCAGGCTCCAGGGCCCCAATACACTGGGAGCCAGACTCAGGGCCCCAATACACGGAGCCGGGGGCCCCAATACACCGGACCAGGGGCCCCAATACACCGGGAGCCAGACTCAGGGCCCCAATACACCGGAGCCAGCCAGGGCCCCAATACACCGGGAGCCAGGCTCAGGGGCCCCAATACACCGGGAGCCAGGGGCCCCCAATACACCGGGAGCCAGGCCCCAATACTCGGAGCAGGGCCCCAATACACCGGGAGCCAGGCTCAGGGCCCCAATACACCGGAGCCAGGAGCCCCAATACACCAGGCAGGGCCCCAATACACCGGGAGCCAGACTCAGCCCCCAATACACCGGGAGCCAGGGGCCCCAATACACCGGGAGCCAGGCTCAGGGGCCCCAATACACCGGGAGCCAGACTCAGGGGCCCCAATACACCGGGAGCCAGGCTCAGGGGCCCCAATACACCGGGAGCCAGGCTCAGGGCCCCAATACACCGGGAGCCAGTCTCAGGGGCCCAATACACCGGGAGCCAGGGCCCCAATACACGGGAGCCAGGCTCAGGGCCCCAAACACCGGGAGCCAGGCTCGGCCCCAATACACCGGGAGCCAGGCTCAGGGGCCCCCAATACCGGGAGCCAGTCTCAGGCCCCAATACAGAGCCACTCAGGTGCCCCAATACACCGGGAGCCAGACTCAGGCCCCAGCACACCCAGGGGCCCAATACACCGGGAGCCAGCTCAGGGGCCCCAATACACGGGAGCCAGGCTCAGGGGCCCCAATACACGGGAGCCAGCTCAGGGGCCCCAATACACCGGGAGCCAGGCTCAGGGCCCCAATACACCGGGAGCCAGTCTCAGGGGCCCCAATACACCGGGAGCCAGCTCACGCCCCAATACACCGGAGCCAGACTCAGGCCCCAGCACAGCATGCCCCAATACACCGGAGCCAGGCTCAGGGCCCCAATACACCGGGAGCCAGGCTCAGGGGCCCCAATACACCGGGAGCCAGACTCAGGGCCCCCAGCACACCCAGGGGCCCCAATACACCGGGAGCCAGGCTCAGGGGCCCCAATACACCGGGAGCCAGGCTCAGGGGCCCCAATACACCGGGAGCCAGGCTCAGGGGCCCCAATACACCAGGAGCCAGGGTCCCCAGCACACCCAGGGCCCCCAATACACCAGGAGCCAGGCTTAGGGCCCCCAGCACAACCAGGGGCCCCAATACGCCACGCTTAAGGGCCCCAGCACACCAAGGGGTCCTAACACGCAGGGATCCAGGGACCAGGCTCATGGGCCCCAATACACCAGGGGTCCAGCAGCCTCAGATAATGTATGGCTTCACCCAGAAAATTGTTACAGTTACAAAGGTTTCGGCTTCTCATGTTTATTTATTTTGTTTCTATTGTTTTGATACGAAAAAAAAAGCTGAATCTGACACTTTCCACCAAAACTGGACACAATTATTGGCCGCTCAGTTTAATGTTTTTTCATGCACCCCTCATAAATAATAAGTGAAATCAGTGGCTTCTTCCTCCTCTCTGCTGGAATGTTGGACGATTCTTCTTTCACCTCCTGCTCCAGGTCTCACTTTCTGATTGGACGGTTCCTGTTTTGAGATCTCTCCACAGGTCTCTATGGGATTTAGATCTGGACTCCTTGCTGGTCAGTTCAGGATCTCCAGAGCTTTGTCTTAATCCATTCCTGGTGCTTTTTTTGAGGTGTGATTTGGTTCATTGTCTTGCTGTGAGACCAGGGCCGGCCCATCCATGGATCCTGGTGGTACAGTGGCTCCAGGTGGCCCTTTGTCAGGAGCGGCATTTTGCTGCCCTCTCAGAGGCCGCTGCATGGAGCGCTGCACACAGGACTACTTCTTGATTTCAATGCAGATGTTTAAAGGGAAGCGCTGCTCATCCTGACCACCCTTTATCTTTATACAGTGGTCAGAGCGTGAAGAGTGCCCCCCCCAATTCTCTCCTGATCTGGATTCATTGTGGGGTGAAGCAGTGGCATACCCCCCCGACTGCTGGTCACCAGATCAGTTACTAGTCATGTCACCCAGTGAGACCAATCACTGTAGCGAGCGTGCAGCTCCGATCCATCGCTCTGTGCAGGCGCTAAAGAACTTGTGTACGTAAAGTGTGTGAGTCCTGTAGCGCTGCGCAATGTGCGGCTCCTACACTACACAAGTTGTATAGGAGCACAAACTGCGCAGAAAAGCTTCAGGGACGTCCAGGTTCGAGAATCCCTGAGCTGAAAAGGAGGAGCAGCGCACGACGAGGGGGAAAAGGGAAGTAAAATCACCAAAGATAAAAAAAATATATATATAATTGTGTAGAAGCCGTCAGCAGGATCCGCCCAATTATTTAAGGGCAAAAAAAATAATCTCTACATTTGGGGGTTACTGGCTCCAGGATTGGACTTGGAGAGATTTTTCTATTTCTCGATATGTTTATTTGCTGCCGTTTTTTTCTTCTTCTCTCCAATAAGGAAATCGCAAAATATTCGCCTCCGAGTCTTTATTAAAATTTATTCACTGAATTAGGAAAATCTTGTGATCATTGCAAATAGTTCTATTTTAATTCTGTAGCCTTACAGGGTTATCCAAAGAGATCCGAATTGCTTGAGAAAGGTACCGAATGCTGAAAATCAGCGTTCGTTACTTTTCCTGGACATTCGGCTATCCAGAGAGCAGGCAATTCGCCAAATCCTGGCGAATTGCCTGCACATACGGTGCCTGTTCGGTCCCTGTTCGAGGGCAGTGAAATCCCCATGAAAAAGCACTGCTTCGGCTATTCAGAGAACACAAACCAGCGTGAAAGGTTCCCCTAATGCCCTGCCATTCGGTGGTTTAATTCGGCAAATTTTATTCAGGAGAATCCCATAGGCTTCAATGTTAAAAATATTCCCGTTTTAATTCAATATCTAATAAACCGTTCATTATAAAATTCTGCAGCAAAGAGTCTCTTTATTTATAGATTTTTTAGGATACTTATACAGGGTTATCCAAAGAGATTCGAATTGCTTGAGAAAGGTAACCGAACGCTGAAAATCAGCATTCGGTTACCTTTCCTGGCCATTCGGCTATCCAGAGAGCAGGCAATTCGCCAAATCCTGGCGAATTGCCTGCACATACGGTGCCTGTTCGGTGCCTGTTCGAGGGTAGTGAAATCCCCATGAAAAGCACTGCTTCGGCTATTCAGAGAACACAAACCAGCAGTGAAAGGTTCCCCTAATGCCCTGCCATTCGGTGGTTTAATTCGGCAATTTATTCAGGAGAATCCCATAGACTTCAATGTTAAAAATATTCCCGTTTTAATTCAATATCTAATAAACCGTTCATATAAAATTCTGCAGCAAAAAGTCTCTTTATTATAGATTTTTTAGGATACTTTAAGCATTTTTCTGAATTTTTTTAAAAAAATTTAAAAGTCCGATTTTTTTTTTTTTTTTTTTTCTGTTTACTTATTTTTTTTGTAACAGCCCTCTTTATTATCATTCCCTGGACCTCCTGTGAAAATTTCAGACATTTTCGCTCAGTAGTTTCTTTGCAAACAGCGTTTCTTTTCCCAGATTCATACAAATGGTTTTTCTAATTTATTCACTGCCTCCTCTACGTCACAGCTGCTTCGGCTCTGTGTGATTCGGCTCCTGTTCGGCTCCTGTTCGGCTCCTGTTCGGCTTTTTCGAAGGTTAATCCAGATGTTTTTGCTTGTTTTCAGCGTGCATTCGGTTAGTTTTCGTCAGGTTTGCGGCAGCTTTTCCCTGCAATTCGGGGAACCCTGTGGTGTTTGCTGAATACACCGCAGGGTCACCGAAATGCAATCGGCAAAAGGAACCGAATTGAAGAGAACGAAAAGTCACCGAACGTGCGGACTTTTCGAATCTCTTTGGATAACCCTGTAAGCATTTTTCTGATTTTTTTTTTTTTTTTTTTTTTCAGTTTGCTTATTTTTTTTGTAACAGCCCTCTTTATTATCATTCCCTGGACCTCCTGTGAAAATTTCAGACATTTTCGCTCAGCAGTTTCTTTGCAAACAGCGTTTCTTTTCCCAGATTCATACAAATGTTTTTCTAATTTATTCACTGCCTCCTCTACGTCACAGCTGCTTCGGCTCTGTGTGAATTCGGCTCATGTTCGGCTCCTGTTCGGCTCCTATTCGGCTTTTTCGAAGGTTAATCCAGATGTTTTTGCTTGTTTTCAGCGTGCATTCGGTTAGTTTTCGTCAGGTTTGCGGCAGCTTTTCCCTGCAATTCGGGGACCCTGTGGTGTTTACTGAATACACCGCAGGGTCACCGAAATGCAATCGGCAAAAGGAACCGAATTGAAGAGAACGAAAAGTCACCGAACGTGCGGTGACTTTTCGAATCTCTTTGGATAACCCTGATAGTCTTATGTTGTTCTATCTATGCAGCGCTCTGGTCCTGGATGGACATCACCTCGTTTCATTGTGTACGATTTGTATATGACGATAATTTCTGCATCTCATTGATAACAGGAGGATTCAGCCGCCGCTGCCGCGGCTCCAGCCCACTCAGTGTGAGAGTTGGACGGCGTCGCTCTGCACAAATGTAGCCTTAGAAACAGGGCTTAGATTTGTTTTTACAAAGCAATATCCATTTAAAATACCAAGCAGTGCAATCAGGGTAAATACCGGCAAGCAAAGGTCGGTATCTGACATTTAACCCACTCATTCCATCTTTCCAGTGACCGGGGGGGGGGGTGATTTCAGCTTTTCATCGTTTTCCTGGAATCGCTGTTACTTTCGAGATGTACCCGGGCTTCACATACTCCCCACGCACACACTATGCAGAGACATTGTTACAGTGGTAGATATTTAAAAAATATTAATCTTCCTAAAGTAAGTTGTAATCGATAACCAGCTAGATCGGTTAACCCCTTCACTACCAATATTGAGGAAAACTCTGTATTGAAATGCAATCATCAATATATCAAACCCAGACTGCTTAACTTTAAGCAGGATTAGTGTGCTGCCTGTGGAGAAACGAAACCCACAGCCTTATCTCTCTCCTTTTTACCCTGGATTACTGTAAAGAAGCTACAAGGAGCAGCTCTCACACTAACAAAAAACTCAACAAACTTTACCGCTGCATTACAGGAGCCAGGGATTTGGTAGAATACAGGGAGAGCTGCTAAAGTCACCAACTGCTGGTTTTTTACTTTCCGGTCTGTCGGTCACTAGTGATGTCACACACAGAGACCGGCCGACATCACCCTGTGAGACCAATCTCTGAAGCGAGCGTTCTCAGAGGCAGTGATGGATCAGATCTGTGCATGCGCGTCCATCTCCAATCCATCACTCTGCGCAGGCGCTACGGGACTTGTGTAAAGTGTGCGAGTCCCTTAGTGATGCACGACTTGCAGTCCCTATTTTACACAAGTTGTATAGGAGCACAAAGGGTGTAGAAAAACTCCAGGGGCCTCAAGGTTCAGGAGTAACGGAGCTGAAGAGGAGGAGCAGCGCGCAGGAAAGGGGAGGAAAATCACTCCAAAAAAATAATTAGGCAGCGGCTGTCAGCAGGATCTACCTTATTAGTTAGGGATAAGAAAAGGGATACTTTGTTTTTAAGAGAATGTCCCTTTAAATGAATTCTAGTGGATAACATGCAAAACGTGACACTTAAGCATCACCGCGCTCACTTCTTCCCAATCCATTGGGCTGCGGTAATTATCAGTAAATGGTATCACTGCCATAAAAAATATATATCACAACCTGAATATAATGGATTTATGTGACTGGCAGGCCGCGGCGACAACGAGCATCTCCCGGTGCTGACACTTTATCCTTAGATCAATAGATTGTAGCAAAAATAAATAACACTATAAAATCCGTCAAACGATGCGTTGGGTATTACCGCATCTCGTTTTCCTCCACGATCGGCCTCCATAGAACAGCAAGTGCTTTCATTGCTCCAATTCTCCCTCGACAGGGCGTCGGAGCAGATTTTTCCCTTCACACTGGGCTGAGTTCAGCACGAGGCGAACAAAACACCTTTATTTTTGTCATGTTTTGATTAAATAAAGGAATAAATAAATACGCGCGAGCACAGCCTCGTCCTGACCTACATCACGTCGCGCGTTGATTCCAGACAATGTTTCTTCATTTAAGATTCCACCATTTCAAGACACCCTGTATAAAGCGCGGCGAGATGTACGGAGCTTCACCCGACACTCAGCGCCGATGTCAGCGTGTAACCGCGGAGATGCTGGAAGCGCTTTACACGTCTAAGGCTAGGGACAGATGAGCGCATTTTCTGCGGCCACCGTCAAAATGTACGTCGATGCGTGCGCACGCATTTTTTCACGGAATACGCTTAAGTGGTCAGACGATGCGCAATTCTGGACGTATTTCATGACGATGGGGTGAAAAGAAGTCTAGGGAAATCCGGCTGTTTGAGCGTTATGTAGGCCGCACACTAGCAGCGTCTGACATCTCCTAATCACGCACACACGCTGCTATGCGGACGCAGCGCACTCTGTACGTCAGTACCAGCGTTTAACGTTCTCGAAAAAATGCGTTCATTTTCCACTTGCGTTGCGCGGCCGGACTTTTGTGCGACCGTACTTCGTATATTGGCTGTCATTGCCCGTCATCTGCTGCTAGTGCGGCCGTGATTATGTGCGCCAGAACGCGCGTTCGCACTGCCTCAGTCTGACCCTAGCCTAAGTGGTTGGAGTGGGTGAACTGGTTTCAAGAGCCCAAAGTGCGACACATCCTGCACTCACCGTCACACTAAAGGGGTTATTCACTAAACCTCCCAAATTGCACCAAACAGTGATTTTCATCATTCGGTGCAATTTCAGGGTAATTAGTCTATACACAAAATTGTATTTTCACCAAATACTGGTGTATTGACAGCAAAATACGGTGCAATTCACCGGCAGCAAAATTGTCCCATCGATTCGTTTGAATTGTGCCAAAATTTCAGCGAAATGCCCTGATTTTTGGTGTTTCAATTCCACAGGTTTAAACCGGCGCAACCCATAGGTTTCAATGTGATAAACGCCATCTATTTTCTAAAACACCTTTTGCGAGAGATCTAGATATATATATATTATAGATTAAGACATTTGTTTTATTTTTGACCATAGGGGCCAGAGAGCGGGGGGGGGGGGCAGTGACCGACACGCAGGAGGGATCTTATCTCCTTGATGGAAACGACCTCCGAGTGCGGTAGGTGCCGGGTCATCTGGGATGAGTCCACGAGGAACTCGGGGCGACGTATTTTTACTCAAAATCCCAGATCCTGAAGGAGAGTGATTGTCCAGGAGAGCTGGACCTGCGGGAGGGTGACATCAGGAGAGATGAACCGGTGCGAGGGTGACATCAGGAGAGCTGGACCGGCGGGAGGGTGACATCAGGAGATATGGACCGGCGGGAGGGCGACATCAGGAGATATGGACCGGCGGGAGGGCGACATCAGGAGATATGGACCGGCGGGAGGGCGACATCAGGAGAGATGGACCGGCGGGAGGGCGACATCAGGAGAGCTGGACCGGCGGGAGGGCGACATCAGGAGAGATGGACCGGCGGGAGGGTGACATCAGGAGAGCTGGACCGGCGGGAGGGCGACATCAGGAGAGATGGACCGGCGGGAGGGTGACATCAGGAGAGATGGACCTGCGGGAGGGCGACATCAGGAGAGATGGACCGGCGGGAGGGCGACATCAGGAGAGATGGACCAGCGGGAGGGTGACATCAGGAGAGATGGACCGGCGGGAGGGTGACATCAGGAGGATGTCGTCTAGTTAGAGGACTAGTTGAACGCCCCCGGGACGCCACTGGTTTTGAAAGGTTGGTGAAGCACCATAAGGCGGATGACAGGCAAACGGCAGGCATGAGAACCGCCAGGTGTGAGGGCCCCCCACAAATTTCAGGAAGTTGCGATGCACGGGAAGGGGGGGGGGGGGTCGATCGGGACCAAAAGGCAAGCATCCTTTTGTAGTTTTACCATCCAATCATGCCGGGACGGAGTCCCTGAGCGTGTGCAAACCTTCCATCTTAAAGTATAAAAAAAGTTCCAAACCCACAGTATTAAATCAAAGTGGATTTATTCCAGCACAAAAAAAGGACGACGGTTTCGACGGTCTTTAAGACTTGACAACGGTTCGACCAGAACTGGTCTTTGTCCTTTTTTGGTGCTGAAATAAATCCACTTTGATTTAATAGTGTGGGTTTGGAGTCTTTTATACTTTAGCGGCTATTGGGGTCGTGGAGCAAGGACCCCCCCCCCACCCTCTGCTGCTTATGGTGCCTACGCGTAATTGCATTTCCATCTTAAGGGGTGGTAAGCCACCCACTCGTTCAAAGCCTTGAGGTTGATCACAGGACGCCTGCCGCCCCCCTTCACCACAAAGTAGAGGTTGCTGAGGAACCCCGGCAGAGCAGGAGACACTGGCTCTATAGCGCCCTTGTATCTCCTCCCGAACGCTCATTCGGTCCTCCGCAAACCAAAGTGGCTGCGAGACGGAGTCCTGGACGGGAGGAGGAGACACAAATTCCAGGAGGAACCCCGACATTACCTGCAGAATTCATGGGTCCGTGGAGATTTCTCACCTAGCGTGGGAATCGAGACGGAGGCGGCCTCCCAGCTTTACTTGGGAAAAGGGGATGAGACGATAAAGACTTACCTGCTGGACGTCAGGAGGAACCTCTGCCACCCCATGGACCAGCTATAGTCACATATCGAATCGATCTTCACTTACAATGGAGTTTTTAGCGATTCGATATAACGAAACGACAAAAACAAAATTAATTTGAAACTAATATTCCAGCCGTGCACAACATTATATATATATTATATATAAAAATAAAAATCACGGCCTCTTTGTGCTGGTTTGGTAACTAAGGACACAGGGACCCGAGCGTTTCTGCTGCGCGTTGTCAGCCATACTTTATTTTCTCACTGCTCCCACATAGAGGGATTTACTATAATGTGAATATATATATAATCTATCACACACATCTCTTATTATATGCAGCTAAAAAAAAATAATACAAATCAGAGTAAGAGGTTTTGCCGCGTCCGTCGCACACCTCGGATTTCTAGCTACGCTTGCAGATCTTTTTAATGAAAAATAATCACACCCCACGTTCGGCTGCCGTGATTGGCCATCATAGTGATCACTGCGTGGGATATTAGGATTGGTCGGTGCATCCCAAACACCAAGGCACCCAGCAACAGCATTAATCCAGGCGATCGCCGCTCCTGCCCCCCTCCCGCGTTTCAAGCCATGAGACGGAATTTTAATGCAACGACTCGGAGGCGAGTATTTGCATTTCTTTCTTGCTTTATTAACAACAGCAGCAAAAAAACAGATAAAAAACTGTTCAATAAAGAAAAACGTCACACCCCTTCCTTCACATATCCTCCAATCCAGTTAACCTTTCCACCCAGTAAGACCGAGCAGAACCGGAAATCGTCCTCTTTCTTGCTGCTGGCGCAGGAGAGTTAAGTATGATTTTTCTCCCCTTCTGCGCTCAGCGTAATTAATCATCTTGACCTGGTCTCCGGCGCTCCGATCCTGTAACTCGGAAGCCGGCTGGGTCTTTTCGCGCTCTGCATAGACTGTGCTCTGCACCGCTCCCTTTACACGCTTTTTTGAACTTGCCGGCCGCTCCAGCGTTCCCCCGCGGCCGGATCTATTTGTGGCCGCGGAGGCTCCTACACGTGACCTCACACACGGCGCGCCATTCTCCCCGCGCTTTCTGCCGCTCGCTGAAGCACGCTCCCCCCATCCATCACGATGCCGGCCAAGCAGAAAAAGCAGAGATCCCCCTCACCCTCTGAGGACTCAGACTCCGGGGACACATCGCACAATCCTGACTCCCCCCGTGAACAGGCAGAGGCACCCGTTCCACAGCCCGACCCTAACCTTAAGATCATGGGCCTCTCTCCAGACCCTCTGGATCCGCAGGTACAGGCCTCTATATCGGCTGCAGTGAAAGCGGAGGTGGCCTCTATGTCACGCTCCTTTGATAACTCCATTCAGAATGTATTGGCAGCCGTTCAGGCTTTGCAGCCCCCACTGATACCTGCCACCCCGGCTTCTAAGTCGGTTGTGGGGCCTTCCACAGGCCAGGCAGATGTTTTGCCCCCCTGTCGGGTGGGTAAAAAGGCGACATCCAAGACGGATCGCTCGTCTCGAGGGGCTGGCATCCCTGCATTACTGCCTCAGCCAAAATCCCATATTGTGCCTTCCAAACGGGCCCCAACCCCACGGGCACCGGCACCTGTCGCTCACAAACGACAAAAAAGGGCTGTGACGTCCACTCCTCAGGAGTCGGACAGGGAAGGTGGCTACACCTCTCCCAATGATGACCCCGAAGGTCTGTCGACCGGGGATGAAGGTGATGATGAGGTGGAAATTCACGCTCCTTACGATGAGCTGTTTGACATGGAGGATCCCACGGCACCCCCCCCCCCTACTGGGACGGAGGCAGCCGTTATTAATGACCCGCAAGGGGACCCCCTCTTTTACCCCAAGGAGTTACAACACCCAAATTCCTCTGCCTGGTCCCCCAGGCCTCATATTGAAAAGTGGCTGGATGACCGCATGCGGCGTCCCATGGACAAAGACACCCGTAACCGCCTCAGGGCTGAATGCCCGCGCCCCACCACCTCTGGCAAGGCATGCCTCACGCCACTAGTGGACCCAAAATTCCAAAAGTTCATCACCAGACACGGGTGGTCCGCGAAGGCGGGTATAGACCACGCATTTAGAAAATGTCAGGACAAACTCCTTGATTCTCTGGGTCCCTTGACGCGCCTCTTTAACATCACAGAGGACACTAAGGCACAGGGTGTTACCCTCGATCCCCTGATAGTTAGAGGCTGGCTGCAGCGCTCTCTATGCTTTATAGCCGACGCCAATGCTGCTATATCAGCGGAGCGCCGCCGCTCCATTCTGCTGAAAGTTGATGGCCACCTCACTGAGATCGCAGATTCAGACCTGGGCAGTAAGGCTCAAGGCCTCCTTTTCGGAGACACCTACGTCAAAGACATGGGTACATATGAGAGTACTTTCACCTCCCTCGATAAGGTGTCCACCTCACTTAAACGGGTCTTCAAGGGCCGCGTTTTTGACAGGGCCGGTGGCAACAGGGGGCGCCCCCCGGCCGAGCTGGATCTTCCTTTACCTACAGATCCTCAGATGCCCCGAATCAACGACCCTCTGCTAACTTCCAAGGAGGCAATCCATACCCCTACTCCTCCGGTGGTTTCTTCCCCACTCGCTCCCGCTTCTGGCGTGGCAGAGGAGGTCGTGGCGGCCGCGGTCCTTTTGCAGGACGTCGTCCACAAGGTAAGAGTACCTCCCAACTCCCAAACCTCACGGCCATGGGTCACATTGCCGCATTCCACGAACACTGGATGGACATTACATCCGATCCTTGGGTACTCCAAACCGTACAGGGATTTCACATAGAATTCACCCAAACCCCGGTTCAGCTGACCCCCCCGGTCCCTTACCGCCTCCCTACCGAGAACTCTCACATCGTAGAACAAGAGCTACACGACTTCGCGAAAAAAGGCGCGATAGAACGGGTCCCTTTCCAAAACCCGGGTTATGTCAGCAATATTTTTTTGGTGACAAAAAAAGGGGGAGGCATGAGACCGGTGTTCAACTTAAAAGAACTCAATACCTCAGTCCTATGCCGACACTTCAAAATGGAAGGTCTACAGGACCTTCCGTCAACTCTACTCCAAGGAGACTGGCTGGCGAAAATCGACCTGAAGGACGCTTATCTGTCAGTTCCGGTGGCTCTGGAGTTCAGAGATTTCCTTCAGTTCCGCTGGGGTCCGGACCTCTGGAGATTCTCCAGTCTTCCCTTCGGACTCTCGTCCGCACCGTGGTGTTTCACCAAACTGTTGAAACCGTGGTGACGGCGTTACGGGAAAAGGGTGTTCGTCTCATTATATACCTAGACGACATCCTCCTCATGGCTCCCTCAGCGCCACAACTCCAGGTCCACATACTATGGACCACTCAATTACTACAGAACCTAGGGTTCCTTATCAATTGGGAAAAGTCGGTGGTGACTCCGATGCAGTGTTTGGAATTCCTGGGGCTGACCCTCGAGTCACAAACAATGCGCCTCAGTCTTCCCCCCAACAAATTAACTGTCATCGAGAAGGAAGCGAGGTCTCTGCTCTGGAAATGCACTTTCCCGCTCAGATCCTTAGCTCGCATGATTGGCCTTCTGACCGCGGCTCGCCTGGCGGTACCCCCAGCCCCCCTTCATTATCGGGCCCTCCAACGCCGGAAGGCCCATTTCCTCCGAGGGGGGGCTCTATATGTGACTCCGGTGACCCTCTCATTGGAGGCTCGCTCGGATTTACAGTGGTGGATCGAGAACCTCCAATATTGGAACGGCAAGGACATCCTTCCTCCTCCGCTATCTCTGGTGATCGACTCAGACGCGAGCCGCTCTGGGTGGGGGGCGCGTTGCGGTCCCCTAGAAACAGGAGGAGGTTGGTCACGGGACGAACGTCTCCTACACATAAATTGCCTGGAACTCCTGGCAGGCCTTTTCGCGATTCAGTGTTTCGCGAGAGGAGAATCAAATTGCACCATCCTTCTACGGATGGACAATTTTCCTGCGGTACGCAACATCAACGGCCTGGGGGGCCCCAGATCCCCGATGCTGACTCAATTGGCAATGAGGTTCTGGGACCACTGCTTCCAAGCCGGGTATATGGTCCGTGCCCAATTTCTACCGGGCAAGGACAATCTTATAGCGGACTGGAATTCCAGACACTCGACGGATTCGGGAGATTGGCATCTGCTACCCGACACCTTCGAGTGTGCTGCGTCTCTGGGGTCCGTTGGAGTCATCCAAAGGTGCCGCGATCACCACCGCTGGGAGCCCACAAGCCAGGCGCCGAGCCTCCGGGAATAGGAGCGCCGAAACTCCCCTCACAAACAGCACAAAAAGAAAGGATCCTGGACTCAGGCAACTGCGACTTGTGAATTTATTCAAAGGGGTAGCATCTCACCACCACGGAACAGTGACGTTGGCCACAAACGGCCTTAATCATATTAAGGCCGTTGTGGCCGAAACGTCACTGTTCCGTGGTGGTGAGATGCTACCCCTTTGAATAAATTCACAAGTCGCAGTTGCCTGAGTCCAGGATCCTTTCTTTTTGGGGTCCGTTGGAGACGGATCTATTCGCCTCCCGCCTCAACAGTCAGCTCCCAAATTTGTACAGTTGGCGCCCGGATCCAGACGCGCGGGCAACGGATGCGTTTTTGCAGGACTGGTCTCTGCACAGACACTATGCGTTTCCCCCGTTCGCCATGATTGGTCGAACGATGTCTCAGGTTCGGACTCAACATGCGACCGTGGTCCTGGTGACCCCGTTATGGAGGGGTCAACACTGGTTCCCGCCCCTGCTGGAACTATCAATAGACTTCCCGAGGATCTTGCTGTGGCGTCCGGATCTCGTGACAAACCCGGACGGCACGCCTCATCCTCTCATCTCGTCACGGTGTCCTCTTGTTGCGTGGTTGGTGTCGGGGGTCCCGGCACTGTCCCTGGCGTTTCGGACCGCACTGGCGAACTGCTGCAACAAGCCTGGGCCCCGGGCACGAGATCCCTGTACCGGTCCGCCTGGGGACGATGGGTTCGCTGGTGCCTGGGAAGGGACGTGGATCCCTTTTCGGCCCCTGTGAACGTAGTGTTAGATTTCCTCACGGAACTTTTCGACGAAGGTAAAGCGTATCGCTCCCTTAACGCGGTTCGTTCGGCGATCTCCGCCGGTCATGTGGGATTTCAGGGTGTCCCTCTGGGCCGTCACCCGTTAGTGTGCCGTTTACTCCGCGCTGCACGTTTTTCACGTCCACCTACGCCGAAATACTCCACCACATGGGACGTGTCAGTGGTACTCCGATTCATAGCCGCCTGGCCCGACAACCCGGCATTATCATTACGACAACTCTCCGCGAAGTTGCTCATGCTGCTTTGCCTCTTCTCATGTAAGAGGGTGAGTGACGTGAGAGCCCTAGATTTCTATGGTCGCTCTTTTGGTCCCGACGGTGTCCATTTCGACGTCTCCCGTCGCACAAAAACGGCCATTACCTCCGTTTTCTATCCGACGTTGCCTGACCGTCCGTTATTGTGCCCTGGGCGTTGCCTCCGGGAGTATGAATTCGTACTGCGTCTGTACGCAGTGCTACGGCTTCACCCGTTTGTCTCGTACGTTTCCCCCCACCATCCAGTGACGTCTTCGACGCTTGCCCGCTGGCTGATGGGTCTTGCTGGGGTGGATAGCGCTCGTTTTGGTGCCCATTCGACTCGCAGTGCCATGGCATCCTCTGCCATGGCGTCTGGGTGTCGTCTCGAGGACCTTATGAAAGCGGCTGACTGGTCTAGGGAATCGACCCTCCGGACCTTTTATTTGAAACCTGTCTCGCATTGGTCTTCTGCCGTGCTAGATGGGCTTTAAATATGCAAATAGGAGCCTCCGAGTCGTTGCATTAAAATTGTTGAATTTTCCTAGTTACTATGACGGAAAGTTCGAATTTTAATAAATAAGACTCGGAGGCGAGTATTTCCCGCCGCTCCCGCCCTATTGTTACTGTGGGTGGGTATTTTTTCCGTCACCTGCCGTGTTTTTTTCTGGCATTGATTGCATTTTTCCATGGCTCATCCTGGGGTTTGTGTCTTCCTCTCTTCACAGCCTACTAGTTGCCTCCTGCCCGACTTCCTGGAGGTCGTTCCTTTGTTGGTTTTCCTGTCGCTCCGTTGAGTTTTTCTGTGCATCAAGAAAGAGGACGATTTCCGGTTCTGCTCGGTCTTACTGGGTGGAAAGGTTAACTGGATTGGAGGATATGTGAAGGAAGGGGTGTGACGTTTTTCTTTATTGAACAGTTTTTTAGCTGCTGTTGTTAATAAAGCAAGAAAGAAATGCAAATACTCGCCTCCGAGTCTTATTTATTAAAATTCAAACTTTCCGTCATAGTAACTAGGAAAATTCAACAATTAACCTTCAGCGTTGGGAACATTTCATCACGTGGGAGGAAGGGGTTAACAGAATCTTGTCTGTGATACGGAATGACTCGATTACTTTCGTTATTCTGGTATTAACATATGTCTGTATCGCAGACACGTAACGGTCTTAAAATAGCGCGTAAAGGGTAAATTCCATACGAGAAGAACCATATGCCGTAGATTCTCACGTCCCATCTGTCCCTCATCACCGACACAAAGCAAGCAGCTTATCAAGTGGTGGCCAGTGATTGGGATCAGGTCCTGGCCCTTTGAGGAGTCACTTGGGATGAAACAGGACTGGCTCCCTCTGTTACCCCTAGAAGCAGTGGAGGTCGGTTGCGTCAGTCAGATTTGCCCGACGCCCTCTTTGGGTTGTCGTACGCTTTGATCAAGAATTAACCCAAACTCGATGGGAAGCATTCTGCCCCGAAATACATTAACCCCTTCATTGCCATAGTACAGTATGCTCAATATCTCCTGCAGGAGCCTGACATCGTATAAACTCGATCCGGTCATATTCTGGTGCGACACAAACGGAAGGATTCCTGCAAACAGGCTGCAGAAGGTGCGCGTGTATTTTCAGCACCTCGGACAGGTCAGCTGAGGTGCTGGAGTGCTTTGAACAGCTCGGGCCACATGAGCGCCGTAAACATGGCCACTGGAACACGTGAATACAGGGCATCGGACGAGCGCGCCATGCATCGCGTGTGCAGGAAACGGACAACAGGACGCAACGGATTCATCAGCTTCCAGATTTCAAGGTTTTTATATTAAAATGTCAAAATTCACGTGCATCGTGTTGCGTCCACAAATCTGCCTGCGCAGACGTACATCCGTTACAACAGCCCCGGCCTTCGATTTCTGGTTTGCTTTTAGAGACGGCGCTCCGGCTGGATTATCACACATGTAGCGGCGCTTCTCGGCCCCTCAAGCTTACGCGAGGGGTTTTAACTAGGGCTGAAACAACTAATCAATGATTAAAATAGTTGTCAATCGTCGATTAATGGTCCTGTGCACAGCACACACACTGTTTAGAGTCAGACAATTAAACGTAAAATAACCTCAGCTTCGGAGCTGACTGGAGAAGACGCGCCGCTGCTTTACTCGCTATGATTTAGTTCTAGGGTTATGTCAGACAAAACCAGTTTGGTTTTATTCCGTTTACAACATTAGCAAAACTATAACACAAAACCATAGGATACGGTCACTGGGTGAAGGAGTTGTATGCCGGTGTTTAATCCTTACTTGAAGCTGGAGTCCTGTGCCACCACCCTCCCTGCCACACCCTCTTTAGGGCCATATTACATAGTTGGTGCCAACTTAACAGCTCCATAGGCTATAATGGCTCTGGGAAGTTAAGTTTACAACAGCTCTGGTTAAGTTAGCACCAACTATGTAATATGGCCCTTAGTTGGGGAACTGCCATTTCCTCCCTTTGGTCTGGTTCCTTTCCCCAAACTCCCTCCCACACTCAGATCTGGCCTTTTGTTCATACCCACTCCCGCTCAGATCAAGTCACTTAAGCAAAGTCACTCCCTTCCACCTCCAGTCCCTCCTCCCACCTCCAGTCCCTCCTCCCACCCAGTTTGTTCATGAAATTTAAAAGGGATACTCTATGCACCCTGACCACTTTATTTTTATTAACCCCGATTTCATGCTGACATCATGATCGATGACCAAGTGCTTGTAGCCGCTTTCCTTTGAGAAAGCAAACATGGGCTTAAGCTGCGCTCGCAGCGTCAACCCATCCCTCCGACCAAGCGCTCGCAGCGTCAACCCATCCCTCCGACCAGGCGCTCGCAGCGTCAACCCATCCCTCCGACCAGGCGCTCGCAGCGTCAACCCATCCTCCGACCAGGCGCTCGCAGCGTCAACCCATCCCTCCGACCAGGCGCTCGCAGCGTCAACCCATCCCTCCGACCAGGCGCTCGCAGCGTCAACCCATCCCTCCGACCAGGCGCTCGCAGCGTCAACCCATCCCTCCGACCAGGCGCTCGCAGCGTCAACCCATCCCTCCGACCAGGCGCTCGCAGCGTCAACCCATCCCTCCGACCAGGCGCTCGCAGCGTCAACCCATCCCTCCGACCAGGCGCTCGCAGCGTCAACCCATCCCTCCGACCAGGCGCTCGCAGCGTCAACCCATCCCTCAGACCAGGCGCTCGCAGCGTCAACCCATCCCTCAGACCAGGCGCTCGCAGCGTCAACCCATCCCTCAGACCAGGCGCTCGCAGCGTCAACCCATCCCTCAGACCAGGCGCTCGCAGCGTCAACCCATCCCTCAGACCAGGCGCTCGCAGCGTCAACCCATCCCTCAGACCAGGCGCTCGCAGCGTCAACCCATCCCTCAGACCAGGCGCTCGCAGCGTCAACCCATCCCTCAGACCAGGCGCTCGCAGCGTCAACCCATCCCTCAGACCAGGCGCTCGCAGCGTCAACCCATCCCTCAGACCAGGCGCTCGCAGCGTCAACCCATCCCTCAGACCAGGCGCTCGCAGCGTCAACCCATCCCTCCGACCAGGCGCTCGCAGCGTCAACCCATCCCTCCGACCAAGCGCTCGCAGCGTCAACCCATCCCTCCGACCAAGCGCTCGCAGCGTCAACCCATCCCTCCGACCAAGCGCTCGCAGCGTCAACCCATCCCTCCGACCAAGCGCTCGCAGCGTCAACCCATCCCTCCGACCAAGCGCTCGCAGCGTCAACCCATCCCTCCGACCAAGCGCTCGCAGCGTCAACCCATCCCTCCGACCAAGCGCTCGCAGCGTCAACCCATCCCTCCGACCAGGCGCTCGCAGCGTCAACCCATCCCTCCGACCAGCGCGCTCGCAGCGTCAACCCATCCCTCCGACCAGGCGCTCGCAGCGTCAACCCATCCCTCCGACCAGGCGCTCGCAGCGTCAACCCATCCCTCCGACCAGGCGCTCGCAGCGTCAACCCATCCCTCCGACCAGGCGCTCGCAGCGTCAACCCATCCCTCCGACCAGGCGCTCGCAGCGTCAACCCATCCCTCCGACCAGGCGCTCGCAGCGTCAACCCATCCCTCCGACCAGGCGCTCGCAGCGTCAACCCATCCCTCCGACCAGGCGCTCGCAGCATCAACCCATCCCTCCGACCAGGCGCTCGCAGCATCAACCCATCCCTCCGACCAAGCGCTCGCAGCGTCAACCCATCCCTCCGACCAGGCGCTCGCAGCGTCAACCCATCCCTCTGACCAAGCGCTTGCAGCGTCAACCCATCCCTCCGACCAAGCGATCGCAGAGTCAACCCATCCCTCCAAGCGCTCGCAGCGTCAACCCATCCCTCTGACCAAGCGCTTGCATACCTTGGGCCATATTACATAGTTGGTGGTAACTTAACCAGAGCTGGTGTAAACTTCCCAGAGCCATTATAGCCTATGGAGGTTTTAAGTTTACAACAGCTCTGGTTAAGTTAGCACCAACATTGTAATACTGCCCCTTGTGTTCAAAGTACACAAGATACGCAATTTGTGTATGTACGTACGAAAGTTACGTACACCACGCAAATTTCTTATGAAAAAAAGGGGGAGGGGTTGTGGTTATTTTTTTTTACATAAAATTCCTATTTTTTTTATCCGATGAATCAATTATGAGAATAATCGTTAGCTGCAGCCCTAGTTTTAACCCCTTAAAGGACCACGGGTCTTTAAAGTCAATGCATTTATGACAAAAATGGTTCATCATTGGTCCTTAAGGGGTTAAAGTTTCCACTGTCTGCAATGGAATGCGGTTTTCCATTAACCTATTGGCTTCTGGCAGTTGCTTTATGGAATACAAGTTGGTAGTGAAGGGGTTATCGGCTACTGAGCAATGTGATAAAAAGCAGGAATTTTTCTCTACATCTTTTCAAACCGTCTACAAGATGGAGGTTAAAGCATAAAGACGCGTTAATGACGCTTTTACACTTAAAACTTATCTATACGCTTGGTCACAGATCCATCAGGAACAGAGTTCAGCAATGCAGCTGTAGCGAATACCCAATTGCCGTCTACTGCGCAGCACAATCTGCAGGTGCTATAATTTATAATAAGAGGTGCTGCAGGTGCTACTCACCACAGAAACAAATTCTTGGCATTTTAATGTTTATGATTTCAAGCTGTGCTGCGTGTATATACAGTATATATATATATTAATGGCAAGGTGGGACAGGCTGGATCAGTTCCTATTACTCGCTAGAACCTACCGTAAACCTGTGCAATTAATTTAAATGTTCCTGTGCGTTATGACCATGCGGTGTCCAGCACTCCACGTAAAAGCCCAAGAACAGGGTATTCGTGACCTATTTGGACGAATATAGAATATATCGTTGCGAGTTACAGGTATATTGCTACCATTTAAGATCACATGGGGACATTGCTTTCATTTTTTAAACCTAGTCTTTTAAACGGCCACCTACCTGCTGGACCTACACACCTTTTATTTTACTTAACCGTAATAAATCCCTACGCCTCCATAACTGGACCACCATATCAGATTTAACACCAATCTGGCAACATAAATTCTGCCCCCCCCCCGGAAATGTGACGCCGCAGGTTCCGATTTAGTTCGCCACCTTTGTGGTTTCCTGGGTTTACCTACATGCGTATATCCCGTCACACTATCAGGTCTCCGTCCCCCCGAAGAGTTCACCTGTCATAGCCTCCTGTCCCACTAATTAAAAACGGCACAAATCGCTTTCTAAGCTTAATTACCGCCGTGGAAAATCCACATAAAATCCTAGATGGATTTTAAAGAAAAATTACTTTATTTTGTATGTTGTGGCTAGAGGCCGTGCATCGTGCCGATGTGTGTCATGGCTAGAGGCCGTGCATCGTGCCGATGTGTGTCGTGGCTAGAGGCCGTGCATCGTGCCGATGTTTATGTGTCGTGGCTAGAGGCCGTGCATCGTGCCGATGTTTATGTGTCGTGGCTAGAGGCCGTGCATCGTGCCGATGTTTATGTGTCGTGGCTAGAGGCCGTGCATCGTGCCGATGTTTATGTGTCGTGGCTAGAGGCCGTGCATCGTGCCGATGTTTAGGTGTCGTGGCTAGAGGCCGTGCATCGTGCTGATGTTTATGTGTCGTGGCTAGAGGCCGTGCATCGTGCCGATGTTTATATGTCGTGGCTAGAGGCCGCACATCGTGCCGATGTATGTCGTGGCTAGAGGCCGCGCATCGTGCCGATGTATGTCGTGGCTAGAGGTCGCGCATCGTGCCGATGTATGTCATGGCTAGAGACAGTGCAGCCAAATGCCTTTACACCAGATACAACGTATCCCAACCCTGGAACAAGGATTCCAAAGCAGGGTGAACCTCTCTTTAGGATGCATCGCCCGGTATAGGTCAGATACTTTTTGATGCAGCAGATTACACTAGTTATCGCTGCCTGGTGGTATTTTCCAGGTAACCCCTGTCCATATGTTTCATATCCTCTGACCCTCCGAGACACATTGATTATCAGTTAATACTATTTGCTTATTGTTCTAAATTATTCTGTATCGACGCCACAGCTGCCGTTATTTTCCCCTTGGGTTCGAGGGAAACAGGTTCTATAGTGCTCTGTCAGGTTGGTTTTTTTTACAGTGTGTAAAATACACAACAAACTGAATACGGCAGCTCAAGTCCAGCACTGCAAGAGTTAAATAAAACTTGTGATCAGCATGAGGACAAAGGGGGGGGGGGGAGACTCTTAAATGTCGCTGCAGCAGGCTAGCATTGTAGATACAGTAGGTCTAGCGCGCCACCTTTAAACCTGACGTCAGCAACTTCAGCCCTCGAGAGGTTTTGGAACTACATCTCCCATGATGCTCTGCCACACAACAAAACCTCTGAATGACCAAGGTTGCAGACCCTTGCCTTAAAGCAGGTGCCTCAAACTCTGTGCCCCCCTCCTATCATAATGACCACAAATGAATTCTTTCGTGCAATAGGTGGACAGAATCATGGGAGTTGTAGTTCAGAAAGATCAGCAAGTATGAGAGCTTTAAACACAGTAGGGCTGGGGCAGATTTCAGAGCTCTAAACACTGTCCTGCTTAAATTATCCATCTGGATTTTAATAACCCTGTTTTTTCAAGCATCCAGCCCCCCCCCCCCCCATATATGCAGCTGCAGGCAGAGCATCCTTTATCTGGAATACTAAACTCCAGAAGACTCTGAAAACATGAACTTTTGTAACTGTCCGAATTTTGCCAATTTGAACCAGAGGCGCTCTGGAACAAGCCTGCCAAGCGCTGCAGCAGAGCGCAACGCATCCTGGCGGCCTCAGGGAAGCCCCGGCTTGTGACTCTGGGCATCAGGTCTTAGAAGAGACGCAGACATCAAGAATCTGATGTTTTAGGAGATTGCAGGAGGGCCATGATCCCCTTCTTGGTACAGCTTCCAACGCATACACACGCCGAGAGGTGTGCTAGGAAGAGGATCGCAGTTCTCCTCGCACATCGGATTCTGAAATCTGCAAGAACCTGAATTCTGGGATGTTCTGGTTAAAAAGGTGCTCGACGTGCACTGCTCACACTTAAGTCGTAAGAAAACGCTACTGCTCCCAGCATATGTGCAAGAAAATCTACCTGGAGACACTTGTGGGCAGAGGAAACTCCTCTGCTTCACACAAGAATATCAGGCAAACAGGGAGGGGGGGGGGCACACCCCGCAGCCCACTTTAGTTTTAAAAGTGGTCAGGGCGAGTAGGTTTCCTTTAGAGACGCACAGTAGACACATCTGCCGGCAGAAGACGTCTGCGAGAAGTTAATATTGCTGTGATAGATACAAAAAAGAAACGAGACGCAGAGAAGATTTAGAGCGGAAAGAGAAAGCATTGGATCGGGGAAAGGCAAATGACACAGTCAGACACTCACACAGGGTTTCATTTCCAGCACTGCGTCACGGTTTATTCTCCTTGCAGTCTACAGATGGCAAAAGCCCAGACACAGGAAGGATGGAGGAATATTTAGCCGTATCACTCCCCACGTTTCCCCCACGATGTGACACAAAAAAGGTGAACCAGTCAATCCCAACAGTGCCAAAAGTCCCAGTTGAGCCCGAGTCGGCTCAGGTCCTTCTCAAAGTGTTCTGTCACATTAACCATGAAGGTCACAGTATCAACATCTTTCAGCGATCACTTAGTATCATCCCACGAGCCAGTCACCCTCTTAATGGTTCGGCAAATGGTCCTTTTACCTGTACGCGGCAGATGAAGCCTCTTAACGCTACACGGACTGATCATCGTTTAGGAGGCAACAGTTTGGAGCAGTTTGAATTAGTCGCAGTTCTGCATCAGACGAGACAACTATGGAGCATCGGATCAAGTCTGCAGACTATTGCACCAAACTGGAAGTCTATGTATACACGGATTTACCCCTAGAACAAAAGAATAAAGAAAACAGAATGTGCAGGAGAGTTTCTTCAGCCTAATAAAGCTTTGCGTGTGCGTAGAAAAAAAAGAAAGAATAAAACACGCTCCGTTCTAGCAGGGATGCCATGCACCGGAGGCAGGACAGGGAAAGGTGTGCACAGGAGGGAATCCCCAAAAATCCCTTTCGTATTATCACACCAAGAACACAAAATCGAAGGGCAGGGGATGTTTGACAACATTTTATTAATCTTTAACTGCAGTGAAAAAATAGAACCTTGTACAAGTGCCGTGGTCCGATGTACGTCCAGTCCGCATCTAGAATATACTTATAGAACTTTTTTTTATTATTTTAATGTTAAACTATTTTTTTTTCAGTTTCTGTTTTAAGTGCAGGAGATTGAAGATCACATTAGTCAGTGAAACGATAGCGTAGCACTCTATGGCATAGCATCACTTCTCGCTTTACCACGGAAACAGGTTTATTTGCACCACTTTTCTGCAAGAGGACCCGGCAAACTGTCTACCGGGCGCAAACGCGGCTTGCCAACGATTCCCTTTGCAGACTCGTTTTTAGGAATTTGTTTCTTTGGCACATTAGGAGGGACAAGGCTGTTACTTTCCGAAAGGTGAAAGCCCGGCACAAGAGGATGGTACGTTCTCCTGCACCTTTCAGTACGACTTGAGTGCGTTTCCCCCCCCGGAAGGTGGGACGTGACGCTGAATTAATTTTTCCCCCCCACGACTGACCCTTTTTAAACAATTCCTCTGCTCCTGTCTCTTTCACAGATCATAAAGAAAAAGGAAGTGTATGCCACAAGCGGCTCGCTTAGTATAGGACTACAGGACAAAGCCAGTGTTTCCCTTAATGGTTTTACTGCCACTGCTGCTGCGGCACCCCGCTCTGCCTCCAGCACATCTGGCAGTAAAAATAATAAAAAAAAACATAATTTTTAGCTAGAGAAACAGGTTTACTAACTAGAGAAACATTTTGTAACCTAGAATCAGTGTGTTGTACTTCTGGATAATAACGCTGAAATGATCCTCAAAAAAAGGAATCGCAGAAGCATCTAGAACAATGAATGCCTTCTCAGGACCAGAATAAACTGTAAATGAAGTTCACACTGAAGACACTGCTGTACCTCCTCACTCACACACACACACTCTCCGGGCTGAGAATCCTTCCGTCCAGGCCCCCTGTACTCCGAGATAGGATGCACAGCTGCGTTCTTCAGCAGGGAGAAATTAAGGGGGTTGGGATAAAGACGGGGCCGTGGATTACGTTGTAATGAATCTTTAAAAGTTACACCAGTCACTCCTGCTTTGCCCTGGTCACAAGGCAGCGAAAGCAGATGCCGAGTAGAGGCCCACTGCGTTTGCTCCTCTTGGTTTGGGCAGATAATGTGGCGCTTCTCCCTCTCTCCCAGGAAGTCTGCTCTTCTCACAGCACTGCTGTGGTTGCATTATCCATGCGGTATGTTTGAAGCCTCACTCATTCACCCTCTCATTCCCAAACATTCAGTACCCGCTCATACTTCTCACTTCCGGGATATATTTTGTTTCAAAAGGTTGGAGATTTCCAGTGGGATATTGGACAAACACCCCGTGAGGTCTGAGGGAGGAAGAGAGAGATACAGTTAGGCAGTGGAGATATGATACATACATACATATACACTGTAGCTCGAAGCTGTCCCTTTTCTTACCAGGCTTGGCTTTTTAGCTTCCTCAATTCCTTGGTGGCCCAAGTAGAAAGTGTTTTAGTCTTGTTCGTTTTGGATCTTCTTCCCTCTGTGAGAAGCTCATTGATCATGGGTCGGGCCTCCACCAACTTAAGGACATCTTTCCCAAATGCTGTGCAAAGATCCCTGCAGAGAAATGCAAAATAGCAGCTAATTACCGAGAAATTCACCCAAAACACGAACGCGCAATCACCAACGAAAAGCCAGACGTTTACACGAAGACAAATAGGTGCAACTGGCAAAGGCTGAAAAGATTGAGCTATAGCTCTGTCGAGAGTCTGATCCAAGACGTCCGGATCCAACCACTTCCCAGTTACAGGAAACACAGAATATGTCAGCAGATCAGAAACTTTCAGCCCAATTATAAGGATACTTTCCCTGGATTTCTCATTTATTATAATCTTGTGTCGATCCCATGCTTGCTTAAACTCAATCACTGGTTTAGCCTCTAACACTTCTACTGGAAGGCTGTTACATCTATCCACCACCCTCTCCGTTAAATGCTCCTCTAATCTAAGACTATGTCCTCTTGTTTTGCTACTTTGTTTCCTTTTAAATACACTCCCTTCCGCCACCTTGTTGATTCCCTTTACGTGTTGAAAGGTTTCTATCAAATCTTCTCTATCTCGGCTCTCTTCCAAGCTTTACATGTTAAGATCATTAACCCGTTACTGGTAACTTTCCTCCTTTAACCCGTACAGCATTTGTCGCCCTTCTCTGAGCTAAGTGATCTATATCCTTCTGGCGATACGGTCTCCAGTGTTGCACACAATACTCCAAGTGAGGTCTCAGTGCTCTGGTACAATGGCACGAGGACTTCCCTCTACTGCCAATACCTCTCCCTACACAACCAAGCATTCTGCCAGCATTTCCAAGCATTCTGCCAGCACAGTCTACTTACCCTTAGATCCTCTGCAATAATAACCCCCAAATCCCAACCCTCAGATGGAGAAGATATTCTATATTCAGCCCTTGGGTTTTTACACCCACGGGCCTTATCTTGCTCTCATCCACATTATAATGCAGTTGCCGCAGCTCTGACCACTTGTTTAGTTTAGGGTCGCTAAACCATTTGGCTGATCCCTCCAGGAACATCAACCCTGTTGCAAATCTTTGTGTCATCAGCAAAAAGACATACTTTAGCATTAATACCTTCTGCAATATCACTAATAAAATATATTAAAGACAATGGGTCCAAGTAATGACCCCTGAGGCACCCGACTGGTAACAAGACCTTGCACCCAATAAACTCCACTGAGCACACGTCCACACGTTCATGTTTCACAGACCCTTTCCCCCTTCATACAATGTATAAACTTGCTAGATTGCAAAAGGATTAGAGCCTAGCACTTATTACATTTGTAAAGATAAGGACATTGAGGCCAGCCCGTAATGCTTTCTCAGTGCTCTACAAGGCGTACCTTCACATTGTAAACATTCTCCAATATAAACTGAATTCCACACAAGTCACACTTGTGTAGAGCTAAGGGACTTGTATGCTTTACATATGCAAGTTCGCAGAACGATGGAGCTGCATGCGCCAAGATCTGATACAACGACTGCTCAAAACCACTTGCTGCAGTGGGTGGTCTCCGAGGATGCCACCAGCCGCTCCCTGCGTACGGAGGTCACTAGTGACCGGCAGCTGTGAAATCTAAAAATCCCCAGCTACTGGTGACGCTGGGTGGGGAAACTCCTCCACCCAGCTTTTGTGCTGGGGGGCGGCTCAAATCCAGACCAATTTATAACGGAAGTTGTCAGAAGGTGCGCGTCCCTTTAATAGATTTAATACACTGCATTTTAAAAAGTTGCCTTTAACTGGCTCCTAGATTCAAAGCAGATTTATCCAGCCCCCCTGGATGGACGGACCTTGATTGCAGCTAAAAAGACTGCAAGGTGCCAACAATAAACCAGACCTGCCAATCATTCTAAGAATCCACCAACTCAAGTGACTGAATGCATGTGTATCGATAAGGAATGAATGTGCGCTTCGCTTTGTATGGAAACACCAAGTCATGAGCAGATAAGGTATGTCTGCTTAACTCACCCAATGAGGCCAGCGGCACATGCCACAACGTTGTCTGTGTGATCCTCGTCACCAGCAATGTGATCGATGTACGACAGGATAAACTCCACACGTGGCTGCACCAACATCACATCGGCTGTAAAAGATAAAACAAGAAAACTATTGACGCTCTACAAAGTAAGACTCACGTTGTTTCCCAGTGTCCGACATACAGAGTGGCATTTCATTCATGTTCCCTTGATCAGCGCCGCCAACTCAGAACACAGTAAAATGAAGATATATCTGGAGGTAACAGGTCACAGACCGTCCAGGTCTTATGCAAGAAAAAGATTCATTCATTGGGACTTTTTCGCTACAGAATCAAACATTTGGGTGTCTAAAATGTTAAGATTGTGACATGTTAAATTCCTGCTTTAGGCTGAGCCTCATTTTTGCGATGCTTTTAAAAAGGCACTTTAAGTAATACATTACTATCCAGGGCACACACCCTGCAACAAGAAGAACGTCAAGGAGAATCACAAACCAAACTCGTCAGCAAACTCACAGTGCGCATGTACAAAGACTTCAGCTCGTGGACTGATCAGCAACAAGTGTGCAAACTGGAGTGCCAGTCACATGCGCGAGCACCCGCCTGCATACCGCAAAATCCACAGATCATGCTAAGCTGTGTGAACGCAGAACGTTTTAGCTACCCTGAGCGGCTGATCTGAAGCAGACAAGTTCGCCAGACGCGTAGGGGACACGTGTGTTAATCTGCACATACTCACGGTGCACATTCTCCTGGTCTCCTTTCAGCCCCTGGATGATTCCAGTATATGCCTCCAGACAACCCTCTCTCAGCTCATTCAAATAATCCACCATATCATAGTCATTCTAGAGCAAAAAAGAACAGTCACTCAATGACACAAAACAAGTGCAGTTACAAAAAAAAAAACGCAATGTATTTAATTAACAAGAGGTATGTGCCCGTCACTGTTTAGCCTGATTTTACTTTTAAATCCCCAAAATTTCAGCTTGATTTGACTGGACCATCCAAGCAAAACAGAATTAAGAGGACGCTCTCATCACTTTGATGTTTTAACCTCCCTGGCAGTCTATATATTTTTAAATTCCATGTCTAAAATGCCCCCCCCCCCCCATGCGATATCCCGAGTGTGGCTAGGGGGTTAAATTCCTATGTTGGAAGCGGTAACCCTGAGCAACACTCAGGATGCCACTGGATACATCACCTGTCCCTGCGCTCCCTCAATGTCCCCGCAATCTCCTGCGATCGTGACCTCATACTTCCCGGTTCCCTCCTCGCGAGAAGCAATCCAGGAACGCTGCGGTCGCAGGAGGAGACTGCGAGCGATAATCAGCGAGGGAGTGGTGATGTATACAGCCCGAGTGTCTCACCACTCTCAGTGGTGAAATTTAACCCCGAGACACACTCGGGATAACCGTCAAAGGGGGGGGGGGGGTTAAAGTTGTCAGGATTTGTAGAGTTCCCCCTGATCAGGTGAAAACATTGGGTAAAGTTGAAGCATTTCCTTCACCCTACGCAGCATCATCAGCAGCAGTTAGAATTTGGAATTTCCCGGCTGCCGGTCACCAGTGATGTCACAGAGAGCAGCAATGGATCAGATCCGTGTATGCGCGTGCAACTCCGATCCATCGCTCTGCGCAAGCGCTATGGAACGTGTGCGAGTCCCGCAGCGCTACACTATTTGCGGCTCCTACGCTACACAAGTTGTATAGATGCACAAACTGACAGCTGCAAGGACTTCTGGGTTTGAACAGAAGAGGAGCTGTGGGCAACGAGGGAGAAAGTAAAATTCACAAGAAAATAATTGCGCAGAGGGTGTCAGCAGGAGGATCTGCCCAATGATAAAGGGGGGGGGGGGAGAAACACGACTTTTTCAATAGACTATAAGAATACACGTATTGGTATAGGACATATCCCTTACTCCCTCGTGAAAACGTTATGCAGTGCAGAATTTTGATGAACAAATTGCACGGTTACCTTGTCTACGTGAGCCTGTGACGCCTGCTGTAACGTGTTCAGCACAATTTCCAGATATTTCTTAAATTCACCACCAATGGCCAAAGCAATATCACCAAATACAGAGAGGATCTGCGGCTTCACCGAACGATGAACATTCTCATTCTGCAAGGAAAGCGTATCATTGATCATCATATAAAGCATACAAGAATACTGAGATCCTAAAATAACCCCCCCCCCCCAATTTACAGCAAAGAGGAAGCATCGCTGGGGTGTAAATCAGAGCAGCTCTGTCTCGTAAAGTCTCTTATACCGGACACAACACAATTGGGGTGGGGGGGGGGGGGGAAATTCCATGGCATTTAAACAGGTCTTTGTGTAACCCCTGCCTTGCCACAAGTTGTCTTCAGAGGTTCATAATCAACACATGACATTCTGTGTGGTGCATGAACGGTCATCCTCAGACATTGCAAATAAAAACGTATAATCTTCCTCCCCGCCAGCAGACGGAAGTAAATCGTGCCATAGAAGGAAAGATTTGGCGTTTTCCCCCGGGCTGATCTTACCCCCAGATTCTCCAGGAGAAGCTGCATGACTTCATCGCAGAAAGGCAGGATGTTTGTTTGCAGAGCACGGCAGAGATCTCCTACAAGCCCTACAGCGGCCAAGCAAACCTGCAAAAAGGGGACAGGGTCAGCCTGGGCTTTGCTGCCGGTAATAAAGTGGAATGTTCTAGAATGGATCGGACACAAGACCACTAATAAATCTATTCACACAGATAACAGCAACAAAAAGGCTTAACTGGATACTTAAAAATAACCCCCTCTTCCCTTAAATAATTGGGTCGATGACCACAGCCTCCGCCCAATTATTTATTAGCCCATTGTACAGCGCTACAGAACTTAACTATTACACCACCTGGCCACTTTACATACAATACAGTGGTCAGGAAGCGTAATGTGTCCCTTTAACCCTTTCTCGCTGAGGGGTGTGTCATGCCGTCCCCACAGCGGGTGGGCCTGAACGCCAAAGGGCGGCATAGCATGCCCTGCTGGCATCTATGGCCCGCTTCAGCCTCTCAGCAGTTGGCGCAGAATCTCCCAAGTTTGAGACACATGGAGCTCTATTACATTTCTTGCGCAAAAACTTTTGCGCTTAAATTAACGCTGGTATTACGATCCGAAAGCATTTTTTCATCCGTCCAAAAATATTGCGCGTAAAAAATACACGAAAACGAGCGCAAATTAACGCTGCACGCAGAAATCTGTGTGCAGACTGTTTTTTCACGCGATTCAGAAGAACCACAATTGTCTCCCGTTCAGTTTTTGCGCCTGTCAAAATCTGAGTATATATGCTGCGGCAATAATAAAAACATGCCCAAACAATAAAATAGAGAGGTTGCGCATGTGTAGAATGTGTAACTATACTGTGCTTTATTTATTTTTTTCGTGCTGGTGTATTTAGTTTCAGCCAGGACGTTCAGATTTGCAGTTACCAGCTATTAAGACGTTAAAATTATGCCCGCAAACGTAGTTTGTAAAAATTTTGCATCGATTGTAATACCATCCGCATACCAGCACATGAATGCATTTGCGCTCACAATGTTATGTATGGGATGCGCGCACGATCCTTCGCTCGCGCAGGGTAACTCGCGTTAGACGTTAATGCGCATTTTGTGTGTGAACGTCGTAATATGACGTTCAGCGCGAAGTGTTTTTCCCCTCGCGTTAATGCGTTTTTGCGCACGTGCACATTTTTGCGAGAAGAGTGTAATAGAGCCCCAGGTATCTTCAACTTTGTGAGCCCCTCCATCCTTTGGTGTCGAACTAGAGCTCCCATGATGCTCTGGCCACTCATTGCATCGAAAGAATATGAGAATTGTAGGTCAACAACATATGTGTTTCAGGTTCAACTGTTGTGCAAAAAAAAAAAAAAAAAAACCCACCCTGTATTAAATCTAGCCAGACCTAGAATAAATAAAAAGCTTGGAATTCAGACCAGACTCCGGCCCCAAGAAAAGCAGGAGCAGTGGGTGAACGATCACATTACCTGATATTCTGCAAAGTTCTTCAGCCCAATACCAAGGAAAGGTTTAAATGCATCCATGTATTTGGAAAATTCTGCTCCCAGCACTGCATGGAGACACACAATCACAGGGAAGTCCAATAATACTCAAAACAAACCAACATACATACAGAGCCCATACACATTTGTTGTGGTGCACAAACCCTAGAGAAAAGATCACCAGTTTTAACGTAAAGCACAAAAGCGCCTACCGGCTGTGACGTGTGACTAGAAAAAGACATTACCTTCAACCAAGGTGCTGACAGCCATGAGTGCGTCCTCCTGTACTCCACCCGAGCCAGCAGTGCTTTGAAACATGTGGAGCAGCGATGCCATCACTACGTCAGAGATCTGCGAGGCGTCTACAGGTTGCACTTTCCGTAGCACGTTCTGAAAGAGCAGCCATTTAAAACACAACTCGATACACGGCAGCTTCGTTACCAGAGGGCTTTGAGTTCCCAGCGCTGATTTCTAACATTTTTACTTTAAAATTTGTCATTTTAGCTGGAAAGGGGTTAATAAAAAGTTTTACCGGCTACATTTTGTCTTCAGAGATTCATAATCAGCACAGCATTTGCTCTGCGTGGTGCATGAACACCTCATCCTTAAGACATGTCGCCCAACGCACATTATAGTCTTGCGCTCTGGACATCGCTTGCGCACGGAGGAGCACCGTGCCGGCTGCCCTGCTCCGAGCATTAAATCAAAGCAAACCTGATCCAGGTTTACACAGTATTTATAGCAATCACATACCTGCAGTGTGGCGCACAGAAGCGACTGCAGATCATTGAACTGCATCCTGTCCGACGAGCTTTGAATGTGAGACTGGAGGGGAAAAAAAGTGGAATTTTAAGTCGGGACTCAGAGGCGAGTATTTGCATTCTATTTCGAACTTTTTATCCATCACATCAGAAAAAAAATCCCAAACCCCCTCCTCAAAGTGGAAATACCCCAGCAGTGCTCCCGACCACCCCCTACTCCAACCATAAAAGACCAAACAGAGCAGCAAATCCTCTATCTTGCTGGTCCTCACGGCCAGAAAATATACACTGTACCCGTTTTTTCCCCCTGCATGAGACCAGCCATTCTGATGGCCACACAGCGGCGCTGATCCGGTCAGAACGGGCGCAGGCTTCAAAATGAGAATATGCGAAAAACTATTTCCTTTTTCTGATATGCTACACTATATAGTATATCTTTCAAAAAGGTGGTATTAACCCATTTGAAGAGCGATAAAGGAGCGGTGCATTGCGTAAACAGCAGCTTCGATCCACTGGAATGCGCAACACACAGCCGGAGCAGCGCTTCAAGCGATTCTATACTTGTTCCTTCACTGAATACTTGGAATAAAAATATTAAGATTCATATTACACTGAGTTTGTCATTTCTCTTATGCGCAATTATTGTGGAATCCAAATTATAACCAATATTCCCATTAAAAAAAACATGTTATTTGATTCAACTTACACAGGAAATATTTTTGGCCGTCATGATCTATATTGATAAATCGAGACCAAGATATTTTAAATCTTTTAATGTAAAATGTATTTGGTTGCAGAAACCTGGCCGCGCAGCGCCCCCAAGAGCCACTTACCATTACATAGGCTTAAAGAAAAAAAAGGATTTTTCCATAATGAAGAAAATGCTATTATTGAACTTGTCACCTAAAGTGTTAAAGAATTTGTTTCACTTCCTTAAATTCAAATAAATATTCCTTAAAATCTGGCCTGCTCAGGATACAGGAGGCCAGATTTGGAAGCCACTGGTCTAGAGAGTCAACTTTTGCACAAGGTGGAGCTTCCGGTGCGATATGAGCCAATGAGACGAGCCTTAACATTTCCAAATATTCCTATTATGACGGAAAGTTTGGATTTTATCAAAAGGCGGAGGCGAGTATTTCCTGCCTCTCCCAGCCTTGGGCGCTTGAGGGTTTTTTGTCCTTTGTCTCTTCAATTTTTGTGTTTCCAAGTCATTGAGGAGCTGGAGTTGAAACGTGGCTATTCTATAGGTTTGCCCCCTTTACTTAAAGCGGTCACAACTCTGGAAATGTTCAAGATCATTCTGCTGCCGTTCAGTGGCTTCATCTCACGCAGCAGCTGCTCCAAATTCTTACCTCCATCTGAAGAACTTGTTGTAGCCGTTCCATAATCACCAGCGTTGTCTTCTGTACAGCGGGATAGCAGTCCTTGGCACTATTCTTAACGATTTCCATGAGCGCTTCATATGCTGCACTTCGCAAGTTGTTCTGGTGCCCATCAGGTCTGGATAATAAAAAGAAACGAAGTTCTTTACTTCCAAAATGAAAGTTTAAAGGGAAACTAAGAGTCATTATTTCTACTAGGGATAAACCAAGTCTCTGACCGATATTCAGAAAATTACAGATATCGTATCAGACTTATTTGCTGATAATCGGACAGGCTGGCTCACTGAAGCCGCAGCACACGAAGTCCTGCAAATTGGTGCCGATTGGGAGTATCTCGCACAGCAGGCCGTCAGTCCTCGCTGCACGGCTTCCCCTGCTCACTGACAGTATTGCACATGAACATAACAGGAATGGGGCTTCACTCCCATCTGGCAAGGAATTCCCCATACAGGAGATGCAGGGGGTCTATTGATCCCCTGCATTTCTGTTAGCTATATCCTACAGCAGGGATCGGCAGCCTTGGTTCTCCAGATGGTTTGGAACTACACTTCCCGTGAGGCTCCAAGAACCTAATGAGTAGCTGAGCATCAAGGCAGATGTAGTTCCAAAACATCTGGTGGGCCAAGGTTGCCGACCCCTTATGTACAGGGGGGGGGGGGGGTCATATGAAGTTACATTGCAAACGCCAGCGTCTGGACACGGACATATTGTGTTAAAAAAAAAAATTATTATTAAATTTAATAAATTAATGGACATGGTGCAATATTTACGATTTCATTAAACCCTTAACGATGCTTGGGGGATGCCTGTTGGTAGGGGATTAACGTCAGCGAGGCGTACTGGTATGCATCACCGCCAGGGGACTCGGCTTGGCCCATCCTCACACAGCCGACACAAGTCATTGGTTGCAGGGGGACGGCTGAGGCGGCACATTGAAGTCAGCAGAGCGTACCAGTAGGCCCTGCGGCTTTCAAGGCCCTCTCACCACATGGACAGCATAGAACATGCTGTGGCGTTGAGAGTTTAAACACATTCCGTTAAGAATAAAAGCACCAACACATTACGCAGCTCTGTACAAAAGATGCAATAGGTAAAGACAGGACAATTCTACAATACGTACAGGAGGCCGGTCAGTATTCCAGCCAGCAGACACAGGAGGACATGAGGGCCCTATTAAACACAAATCTGACGTTTTGCCATTAACAACTTTAAATTTACAGAATATTGGCCAGAAAGGCTGCCATAAATCTGTATTTGTATCTGCGCCGAGAAAATATCGATCCATCCCTAATTTCTACTCTAATATCTGTTACGACCAACACCTGGCCACATGTATAGTTATTTGCTGCCACTAACGGTTCCAGCGCAAACACAAGTGTCTCAAACCGTGGAAATGTCCTCTACAGGAAGACCGAGAGTCATTTTCAGGTTGTATTTGTCTATACCAGGTTCTCAGGACCCTAGAAAGACGCTCGAGTCTTGAGAAACGCATCGTTCGGCAGAGCAAATCTTCAACAAAGGTTCAATTTACAACAAAAACACATTGAAGTCTGTGCACAAACCTGTCCGTGGTCTCCAACAATTTCTGCACTATGACTTCGAAGGAGCTGGAAAGGCAATATGATGCAGGCTCTTCTTGGTCATCGGTCACGTCAGCAGCTTCGTAAGCAGCTTCAGCCAGGCTGGAGAACGCCTGAAATGTTGTGAAGACATTAAGCTTAGCGGAAAACACTTCCGGCCATCTACAAACAATCACAGCAAGCCTCGAGGTAACGGCCTCCTGCTACCAAGGACAGATTCCATCGTGCTTACCCAGCAGACATTGGTAGCCACTCTGGGTTCTGCGCCAAGTCCCTCAATAAGGCACTGAAGTAGAGGGGCCAGGTACATATCATTTATGGCCGCCTCTGGTAGCAACTCACATATACGTCCCACAGTCCATGCAGTTGTGTCTCTAACCACCACGCTGGGATCCTTCATCAGCTCTATTAAAGTGGGCATAGCCTGGAGGAGACAAGGTTTGACGTAAGAACAGGACACGCAAGCTGATGGAAGCATGATTCACCAAGGTGGAAAAGCCATTTAAAATAGATTTCCAGGTTAGAGTCTTCAGAAAGTCATAATCCACAGAGTAACATTAAGAGTGGTGCATGAACTCGTCATCATTAGACACTGGATTAAGAACACGATAAATCCAGACGCGATGCTCACCTGAATGACCAGAGGTTTGAGCTGACTGGACTGGGGCCCTTCCAGGATGCTTCCAAAAGCCATCACCGCAGCGTCCCTGTAACGCCAGTCAATGTTCTTAATGTGCTCTTTGATGAACGGGAGGACGTGGGGTACGATGTCATCTTCACAGCAGGTGGCAAGAAGCATGAGGCAGACTCCAGCGGCTTTGCATGGATTCCAGTCGTCGTCGTCATCATTCTCATCCTGAGGCAGAAACAGAGCAGACACAGGAGATTTAATGCAAAACCACCTTTAATAAAAAGATTAAAAGACGAGGAGGAGGAATCGCGCCGCGTCACTCAGAAGCCGGTTTGAGTGCTTGCAGTCACTAACCTGTTTTGTGAGAGTTTGCGTCAGGATGGGGACCAGGTATTGCAGAGCTCCTTTAGCGTAGAACTTGCTCGTGTGCTCGGGGGGTCTTCCTTGCTCTGCCGCCTGCAGGAACATGAATACACTTATCTGTATCGTTTTAATCTTTTAATTAAACGTTTTAATCGTTTAATATTCCCCCCTCTTATACTATTCCTGCAGCTTTATCTCTCCTCTTAACCATTTGGGTTTTTATTACCCAGAGCAAACATTAAATTTTTAAACACTGGCTCAGTTAATCAGATTTCACATCTCTCTCCCCCCCCCCTCCCGTGGGATTTTTTTATCCAAAAACAAAACCCAGCATTGTGTAAGATAGATAGATATATATATATATATATACCCCCCCACCCAATGGAATTTCATAGATCGTTTAAATTTTGGGGATCCTCTGGTGATTTGCATAAATGAAAAGGAATCACTATATTTAGATGCGAAAAGAACGCAAGAATAGTTTCCCCAAGCTGGCGCAGGAAGCAAGAAGCAACCGGAAGGGCCACAGGAGGTCTACACAGGAAGAACGCCAGACACCATCTTTGAACACGCGGAACCATGTGGCCGGCATTTACAGGACACCATATTGAGGAAGCTGAAACGCGCATCTCATTTAACCCCTTGTTTTTTTATATTAGCAGCTATTCTGTTTATTTTTGTGATATTGGTCGTCATTCTACCTTTGTTTGGGATGTACATTAATTTCTTCTCAGAGCTTCATGCAATTTTTATAATAAATTGTCTTTGATTATCTTTTTTACATGTTTATGCGAAATGGAATAAGCAAATATCCAGAATACACAGTTTTTCTCTAAACCTCTCTATGTTCAAATTGGCACCACTGTGTGGTTTTATATCACAATATACATTTTATACACTTTTGTGCATCTGTAATTAGTTGTAAATTATAGTTTTACTGGGGGAACCTAATCCTTATCAGCATTAGGCATCATTAGGGGCTCAGTTGCCAAAATATCACCTAGCGATGCACAGGTACCATTATCCTAACACCAAGCACCGATACTTTATTGGAAATTGTCACATGACATTAAATAATTTAGGATTTTGTCGAAAGTCTGTCCAATTTACGTCACTATTGAAATGCATGGCCAGACACCCCATTACCCCTTAGAGAAAAAAAAAACCACATGTCCTCAGACACAAACGCACTTTAATGGACCGCAGCCAGCCAGAGGGGCCTGGCAGAATGCTGATCGTGCATTCTGTCAGCCGCCCCTACATACTGCCAGGCATGCCAGCTCGGTTGGGAGAAGTACCAGGGGCGTGTGCACGAGTACAAGTGCCCTGTATCGGTGCATCCCTAATATCAACCACAGCAGTGCTGAGTACGTAGCTGTTGCTCACTTCGGATAGATGTCTCAATCCGTGTCAGGTAGTGGCATAGGGTGTTATGAGTTAGGTTTATTTTAACATCTAGTGGCAGCTAGTCATTAAACGTTTGGCATCAGCCACCGAATCAACCTTGAACCATGTGCAAATTCTGTTTATTTCACGTTTGTTCGTTCAGACCGAATTCTGTGGACCAAACTGCAGCACAAGGAGAAATGAGACAAAAAAAAAGGAATGAGATACCTTACCTCTGTCGCTTCAATTGCCAAGTCCATCTCCTCATCACAAACATTGGACCAGAACTCAATACCCTGGAGGGAGACTTCATCGATTTCATTCTTCATGGCCTCTACAGTGATCTGCAAAGCAAGGGAAGGGTTAAAACTAAGTCTCAGACACCGCAGACAAATACGGCTCGAGGAGAAGCAATACTCACAGCAAAAAGAGCAGGACCCATGTAAGTCTCCATGTACTGATAATACAGAGACATGATCTTCACGAGATTTTGCAGCGCGGCCACCCGTACCTGCAAGAGCATAAATCATGAGCCGCAAAGCAGAAAACAACAAAACCGCAATCTTATCTAGGTTGCAATGAGAGTCACACTCACCCTGGTGTCAGGACACTGTGTGGCTTCACAGACCACCTGCATGATATAATGTCTTTCAGTCTGAAACGAGAGGGATAAACAGCTGCGTGACCACGAGACTACATGACCGATCATCCGAGGAATGTGTCGATCAACACATCATTAAACCTTTATAAATTTTCCTCCACCAGCTGCATATTGAAATACAGGGTCTTAGCTTAAGAGTCATTAACCCCTTCACTACCATGATGGTGTATACATGATCAGCGATAGCAGACACAGCAGCCCGAGAGGGTGTTAAACACAATCTGGGGGCGGTCTGTATGATTGCAAATTATGTCAGTCTGCTTTTGGGCTCCAGAATGTGCCCTGTGGGCATGATGCCCAAGGTGCCAACACTGTTTAAAATCATCTAAGGAACATCCCAATACATCAGGCTTTCCCCGGCTGATGCAGAGCCATGAGCTGCAGTAACTCCTTTTGGCCAGAAGATGGCGAAAACCTCCCTGCCAAATACTTCATTACAGTAAGGAATATTCCCCAATATTTAGAAACCTAAATAAATGGTTCCTGACAGTGACTTGAAAAGTCACATGGTAGCGAATTGGTTCAGTTCACCCCTTCAATACCAAGTGATTTTTCAGAAAACCAGTCAGGAACGAGGTGTTTTTTTTGAAAAATCCAATTACACAGTAATAAATAAATATTTGGGAATATTCCCAGGGTATTCCTTACTGTAATAACCTATTGAGCAGGAAGATGGAGCCACCTACTGGCCAAATGGAGTTACACTAGTTTGAGCTGCAGCACGTGGTTCCCTGCATCGGATGCTGAAAGCCCGATATGTCAGGACATTAAGACGATTTTAAATCATTTTAGAACCTCGGCCTTTATGCCCACAGGGCATCAACTTTGCTTTTGGGCTGCAGCAGGTGCCCCCAAGTGAAAATCGTTTGCAGCAAAGTAATTTCATTTGCTTTTGTCTTTCAGAGCTGCAGATCGAGAGCTCGATATCGATACCCGATGGTGCCTTTGAAGTCCAGAGTCCTCTATTTACAGCGAAGGGGTTAATACCACGTGCTGATAAAATGTAAATCTTTACGGAGGATTCTCCTAGTTTGTCATTATTATAAAACAGGTTTCATGGTTTTGAAGGGACTTCACTTTTAGAAAGTTCTAGTTTGTCTTAACGGAGATTTGTGGAAACCTGCTTAAAAAAAGGCATCAACACAAAAAAAAAACAAAACTTATGGAATCCATAAAAGCAGTCTCGAAACAATGAAAAAAATCCAGCGGGCGAGAAAAGCAGGGAGTGCACGAGTGAATTGAGATTTTACACTGACGCTTGAAGCTGAAAGGCCTCCGGTTCAGCGATTCTACTGGAATCTGGGAAATTAGCATCTGTTTAAAACCAAATTACAGCGAGCCACCAGCGTACTAAGCAAAAATGCTGAGCAAGGCGGTGACATCAGCGGCTGATAAAGAGGCAGAGAAGCCGCAGACCGGCAGAACGCTAAATCCACTGGAACAGCCATGCCCGGAATACAATGGCCACTTCATCAATCTCATGCGGAATTGCTGAGGCTGCAGCTCGCACAAGTTCTCATGCCAACAACCCCGCATGGATTCTCCCACCTTGGGGCTTTAAGGGTTTTCCGATTTATGTCCAAAAAATTAATAAACATCTAAAAAGAACAGCCGGGAAATCCTCCAGACGCCTGTTTATGTATCTGTTCATTCGTTTATGCTTGTGATAAAGGTTTATTATTTCAGTTTATTTACAGTATGAAGAGGCAAACGATCCTTCAGAATCGGACACTGGTGTCATTAGGGTGTGCTTGCGCGCGCAGCCCGTTACATTAGGGTGCGCAGGCACAGCCCGTTACATTAGGGTGCGCAGGCGCTGGCGGGCGCAGCCCGTTACATTAGGGTGCGCAGAGCCCGTTGCATTAGGGTTTGCACCCATGGAACATTAATTGGAAAACTTAGGTTTGGAAAGTTGAAATAAAAAGCCTGTGTATGAGAGTTTTTATGTTATTTACAGCATGAACTAGATAATATACATAAAATGTCAATGCCGAATGAGGAAGGGGACCTCTTTATCCCCCATTAGGGAGTGCCTGGCACAATATGCACACCCCCTGCACACACCTATAGAGCGAACATGTCTTTGCCACAAAAAGCTGGTAGTTTTAATGTAAAAAGGGTTTTAATTTGAGGCATTAAAAAGAATTTAAAAGCATCATTGTCCTGACTTCAAAGAGTCCAAAATAAATTAAAGACGTCTACACTTTTGTAGCTGCAGAATTTTTTATCTTCAATAGATTGTAAGCTCGAGCAGAGTAATCTCTCCTACTGTTGTGTGTTTAACTTGTATGTATATTTGTTATACTGCCTCCCATTTTACAGCGCTATGGAACTTGTTAGAGCTTTATAAAAAAACAGTAACTGTAAACAGATTTTATTACAGTTTTCCTACGACAAGCCTAGGCATTGAGCAGTGACCAGAGAGTAAAGGGGAACCTCTAGGCACGGAGGGGGGTGTCCCAGGTTACACAAACACATAGGTCGGTTTGCAATTGAATAACTATAACGAGATTATTGATTTCCTGCATATTAAAAATTCAACAAACTAAAATGTGCCCTACACGTTTAGTTTGTAAACAAACGGCCTTTGTTTTTTATACTAAACAGTAAATAAATAAAGAAAATACAAAAACTCAGCACATTTAATGGATTTAGAATTTATTTTCCTGCATAATTTTTGCCCGTTTGACCAGTAGCAGTGGCTGCGGGAACATTTCCCCCCTGAAGAAATTGACCAGACGAGATGATGTTATTTACATACTTGAAAACGAGAGAAATCTCAATGTATCCTTCCTGTTAAAATCCTTTATAAATAAATGATTTGTGTTTTATTTTATGAATGTGAGAATGTTCAGTTATAGGTTACTCTTCATTAAATACAGTATGAGGACACGTACAAATCTGGAGAACACTCAATAAAGACCCGTTTCAGGTCAATACATGGCCTTTATGGTGGAGAAATAAACACTTCTATGTAACACTGCCGTATGCGGGAATTTTAAGGCAGGCTCGGAGGCTTCATATTTGCAATCCCTTTCTTTATTGCACCCACAGCAGTAAAGAACAGTGACAATAAAGAACAAGAAAAAACATAAAACAAGCCCCCAACGTGGGGTATACTCCCAGTCTGTAAGCCCCGCCCCCAAGTCTATAAATGGTCTGGGCTGGAGCAGTCACACTTTCTTTACTGCTCCTGCTACAGACCAGATGAGTATCTCCCATTTTACCTTCTGGTTATATTCATTTCGTCATATTATTGTATATATGGTTAATATTCCTTGATTGTGTGTATATACCTATATTTTCTCAGGGTACCGACTTTCCCCGGCTATAACCGCGGGGGTTGGCTACCCACCCGGCGGGTAAACTCTAGCGGGCTTTTCAGTCCGCTCGGAGTTTCCCATCGGCTGCTGGCTTACTTTCTCCCTAGTATAGGGTATATTATCTCTTCCGGCGTTGCGGTATCACTGGGGCTGGGCGCGCGGCTTCTTAGCTCCACGGAGGCTGGCTGGGTTCCCGCGAGATCGTATGGGATCCCGGCGGCCATCTTAGGATCACGTGACCGCATGCGGTTTCCGACATTCCACGGCACTCGCTCTTTAAGTCGGAACCCGATTGCTGTACCATGGCCCATTCCGGCCAATCTAGGGGTAGTGGGGCTTCACAAATTGAAGAATCTGATTCAGCTTCTGGTTCCCGGCATTCCGATCGCTCGGATGGCTTTGCCTCCCCCCCTCCTCCTAAGAAGCGATCTAGATCGGCCTCTAGATTCGCGGCACTGGAGGCCTCACTCCAGGCCTCCATTTCCCGATCTCTATCCTCGGCTGTATCTACATTGTCCTTATCCTTTCGCAGGACTATGGATGAAGCGGTGGCTTCAGTTCAGGGACTCCCCGCTACCAGGGCAGATCCGGTTTCCCCTCCAGCACCGGCTGGCCCTTCTGACGCAGGCCCGAGTGGCTCTAAGAGACGTGCAAAGACAAAGCACTTAGATGATCCTCCAAGAGGGGCTGGCATCCCCGACACTCTGCCTATTGAGAATAGCGAGGTGACCTCGCATAAGAGAACCCCTAGCCGCGGGGCTTTGGTGGTTGCTGTGTCTAAAGATAGGCCTCTACCCAAGGGTTCTGGCCGACTCCCCATAATTTCTGACTCGGAGGGTGAGGAACCCGAGCAAGGGGAGGATGATGGAGTCATTGAAATATATGCTCCGCATGATATAGGCCTGATGGCCGAGGAGGTTGGTCCCCCACCACCATTGATGTCTGATAAAGAGGTGGTTTGCGACCCTCAGGGCCGCCCAATGTTTTCCCCGGCGGGGGTGCTGCACCCAAGATCGACCGCATGGTCCCCTATGCCCCACGTGGAGTTGTGGGTTGATGCCCATATGCGTCTCCCTATGGACAAGGAGACACGGGTCAATATGAGGGCTGAATGTCCTCGCCCTACTACCGCAGGCAAGACTTGTCTCACCCCAGTGGTTGATGAAGATTTTGTCAAATTTATGACTGCTAAGGGGTGGTGCCCTAAGAAGGGTATCGATATGGCATTGAGAGTTTGTGAGGACAAGGTTCTCGATGTGGCCTCCCCTTTAATCTACCTCCTTGATATAGTGGAGGATGCCCGCTTGCATGATACCCCCTTGGATCTAGACGATACCACGGGTTGGATTCAACGCTCGTTGTGCTTGTTGGGGGGCGCGAATGCAGCATTGGCCGCGGAACGGCGCAAATCAATGATTCTGAGGATGGACCCTCAACTTACGGCCATGGCCACTAGAGACAAGGGTGCATCGGCTAAAGGTATGCTTTTTGGTGACGGTTTCATCAAAAACATGGGTACCTACACCAGCGCCTTTACCGCCCTGGATAAGGTTGAAACAGCCATAAAAAAGGTGTTCCCCAAGCAGGTTTTCACCCGGGCTGGCAGAGGAAGGGGCCGCTCTGCCAGCCGAATCGGTTCTGTGGGCATTACCAGAGGCTCCTTCCGGGCCTCCGCTGCCGCTGATCCGGGTCCCACCGTCTACGGACCTTCTACCCGAGCACAGGCCTGGAGAGGCCGTGGTTTCAGAGGGGGCGGGGGTCGAGGTGCCTTTCGTACCCGGCGCCCAAATGGTAAGTCTTCCACGTCTTATTCCTCATTCAACTGTCCAGGTGGGGGGCCGCATCGGTTGTTTTCTCAGGAGTTGGGAGGTTTTAACATTGGATCCGTGGGTCCTCCATACTGTGGGGGGATTCGAAATAGAATTCGAGTCTACCCCTCCTTGCGGGGCAAAAAACCCCCAACCTATACACCTTTCCGTAGACCAAGAGCTCTTGGTTCAGGCAGAAGTCACGGCTCTGGCGTTGAAAGGGGCTATCGAGGAGGTCGCTTGGGACTCCAAGTTCGTGAGCAATTTGTTCCTGGTGGCCAAAAAAGGGGGCGGTATGCGCCCGGTTATAAATCTCAGGAATCTCAATGTGTGGGTGACGTATCGTCATTTCCAGATGGAGGGTTTTCATACTCTCAGGGATACGCTTTACAAGAACGATTGGTTGGTCAAACTGGATTTGAAAGACGCGTACCTTTCAGTCCCCATGGCTCCAGCGTCCAAAGACTTCCTTTGTTTCCCCTGGCGCGACCGCATGTGGCGCTTCACATGTCTACCGTTCGGCCTTTCATCCGCTCCGTGGTGCTTCACGAAGCTCATGAAACCGATCGTGGAATCTCTGCGTATACGGGGCGTACGCCTCGTCATTTACTTAGACGACATTCTATTGATGGCAGATTCCGCGGAATCTCTTCTCCTCCATTTGTCATGGACAATATCGCTCTTACAGGATTTGGGTTTCCTGATAAACGAGAAGTCTCTGTTGGTGCCCACTCGGGGCTTAGAGTTCCTAGGTTTTCTGCTGGACTCGCACGACATGACACTCAGTGTTCCCCCTTCCAAAATCCGCTCCATTCGCAAGGAAGTTCATTCGCTCTTGCGGGACCCCTTACCCACGTTAAGGGAGCTGGCGAGGGTTATCGGTCTCCTAGCTGCGACTCGGCTGGCGGTTCTCCCGGCTCCCCTTCATTACAGGGCCCTCCAGAGATTGAAGGCCCGTTCTCTCCGTTCGGTGACGGATTATTCCCGCAGGGTTCCCCTCTCCGACGATGCGAGGAGGGATCTGGAATGGTGGTTGACGGATTGGTCTCGTTGGAATGCTCGCCCAATCCGGCTTCCTTTACCAACGTTGACTATAGAATCCGACGCGAGCCGTTCGGGTTGGGTGGCGCGCTGCGGAGTGGTGGAGACAGGCGGTGGTTGGTCGACCCAGGAACAGGGTCTCCATATCAACGGTCTGGAGTTGCTCGCGGCGTTCTTCGCCCTCAGATGCTTTTCCAGGGGGACCGATCACCACTGTGTCCTCCTCAAGCTGGACAACCTTTTCTGTTCTCCCGGAAGGGATTTGTTTTGATGTGTCCCGGCGGACTAAGACCGCGATTCGTACGGTGTTTTTTCCGGCATTCCCGGGGATCCCGGACTTATGTCCTGTACTTTGCCTTCGGGAGTATGAGAGTCGCACTTTGGCTTTTCGTTCACTCCCTGTGTCTCCGCTGTTTATTTCCTTTTGTGCTCCGCATAAATCCGTTAGTTCGCCTACGCTGGCAAGGTGGGCTCGTTGGTTGTTAGACCTTGCTGGGGTAGATGTCTCTCTTTTTGGCGCACATTCTATTCGTAGCGCAGCGGCTTCTAATGCTTTCCTGGCTGGATGTCGCCTGGAGGACATTATGAAATCTGCAGATTGGTCACGAGAGTCTACTTTTCGTACCTTCTACTTTAAACCGGTCTCGCATTGGTCTCAGGCACTGATGTGTTGAACGTGCAAATATGAAGCCTCCGAGCCTGCCTTAAAATTACCAAATTTTCCTACTTCCTATGACGGAAAGTTTGGATTTTAATAAGGACTCGGAGGCGAGTATTCCCCGCCTCTCCCGCCCTGGGGGGGGGGGTGTTCTCGACCGGGAGGGGCGCAGCTGGGGAGGGGCGCAGCGCATGATTTCGTTTGATTTGGTGCCTCATAGTGGGGATGGGTGTTGAGGTTTTCCTGTCCGCTCTTATTAATCCTTGGCTTCGTGTTATGTGTTTTTTACAGCCATGTGAATTCCCATACTTACTTAACGTGCGCCCGGGACTTGGTTCCTGTTTGTGCCTGGGCATCGTTCCGTTAGTCGCATGAAGAAAGAGGGTGTGACTGCTCCAGCCCAGACCATTTATAGACTTGGGGGCGGGGCTTACAGACTGGGAGTATACCCCACGTTGGGGGCTTGTTTTATGTTTTTTTCTTGTTCTTTATTGTCACTGTTCTTTACTGCTGTGGGTGCAATAAAGAAAGGGATTGCAAATACTCGCCTCCGAGTCCTTATTAAAATCCAAACTTTCCGTCATAGGAAGTAGGAAAATTTGGTAATTCAATGTTTATGGCAAACCTGGGAGAAAAATATTTTTTTCAAACTGGAAGAAGTGGGGCTCGAGTGTGTCAAGCGACAAGAGGTCCCGGGCTACGGGCGTGAGACTGACAGATTTGCAGATTCAGGTCACGCTCCCTTGTGTTTCAAACCATTAACCCTTCAGCCGCCAAATCTCCACGAAACAGATTTTACTTTGAAATAACATTTTTAATATAGAAAGGCTCAGCTTCGAAGCGGTTCCCTGCAGCTCACTCACCTCCTTGTCGAAGTTAGCCTTTGTGAACTCCAAGGAATTGAGCAGGGCGTTTGTGGCCGCCAGTCTGACATTGTTGCTGGGCTCCTCTTTCCTCATTCCCTGTATAATCGCTGTCAGGATCTCATTGGATTTGTGTTGGAGTTGCTCGGGGTCCTTAGAAGCGAGAGAATAAAATTATGTGGAGGGTCAAATGAATGAAATTCCAGGAGGGAAGGAGACGCACGCAGGCGACACTGATCCTGCCCTGGAATTTCAAGGTTTAGAGCGAAATAACTGAAAAATACCCTAGACACCCCGAGAGGTCCAGCCCATACAGCAGTTTATCTTTTCTACTGGCCTATATCCACGGACCCAAGAAGGTCTGTATTTCCTTTTCTCTAGGTAGACACTGGGTTTTCACTCACACACACATTAGCATCATAGGGACGCCAGCTGATACAGGTTATCGGTTTGGTCACTGTGTGTCTTGATACATTACATGCCAACTCTAGACTACAGACTTAGCCCTGCCTTTGTGTACTTTTTACTTTGAGTGAATAAAGGCTAAGTTTTACTTCTATCCACCCTGGGCTCCGTATCCAGTCGTTTTGTTACCATCAATTTAGGGTTACCCCCTCCCAACCTATGATACCGGCCCTCTACCTGCCTATAATCACATCATCCATAGGAAGTATCAGTACTCTTCACATTGCTCAGTAGCTGTATACCGAACACTTCGGCAATCCTTTAGAGCAGGGGTTCCCAACCATGGTCCTCAGGACCCCTTAACAGGCCAGCTTTTAAGGATTGGGGAAATGCAGACTGAATCCTGCAGAGCATCAAATCCTATGCTGTGCTTCAGATATCCTGCAAACCTGGCCTGTTAGGGGGAGCTGAGGAGCAGGGTTAGGAACCAGTGAATTAGACTGGTAACAGGATATTGGAGTATTCTAGACAGTAAATGAATTCTCCATTATATGGGCAGAATCTTTCACGCACTCACAGGGCAGATAAATAATGTGCAATGTACGGGCAGCTTGAAGAAGCACCGGTATAAAGGGATAAGAAATACTGTGCTGTAAAACGTATATTAAAGATGAATTATTTTCTGCAGGTTAAGAGTTATAAGAGAAAAGTCATTTTACTTACAATGTCCTGGCAGATGTATCCTATCGCTTCCAGTGTCGACTCTTTCATGTGCTCCGTGCTGTTGGGGTCAGTCACATTGGCCACCAGTTGTGGGATTAGCTGCGGCCATTGGTTAACGGGTATTTCTGCACACGCGATGCCCGCCACACATTGTGACGCCGAGCTGGGCCGGTAGCTCTCCGTGCCCAGTGTCCGCAGAACCTGGAGACAGACAGCACAGCGCGGTGAGATGCGGCACGGTGACACAGCCCCCTTTTACTCCCCATTGTGATTGAAAGACTTACGTAGGTTTTGATTTCCCGACGGGCGTTTGCATCGATCGCAAGCCATCGATGCTGATACTGTGCCTTGACATCTGCATCTTTTGAAGTCAACGAGTTCTTTATCTGCAGGCCCGATGCCACTCTGGCAACCTGGCTGTTTGCTGGATTCGCAAGGACCTTTGACAGTTCCACCAAGAACGTTGGCTAAAACAAGAGGGAAAAGGTTACAGATACGAGCACAGAGGGAGAACAGATTTTGCTTTACAGGGATGATCTACACACCCTCACCTCTCCAGCTTTAAAAAACGGTAAGCGCGTGCCCCCTCCTCAGCTTTAAAAAACAGTAAGGGCATGCAGTGTGCCCCCTTCTCAGCTTTAAAAAAAATGGTAAGGGTGTGTGGCGTGCAGCATGCCCCCTTCTCCGCTTTAAAAAAAAAAAAAACGTAAGGGCGTGCCCCCTTCTTGGCTTTAAAAAACTGAGAGCGTGTGTGGCGTGCAGCGTGCCCCCTCCAGTATCATCTGGCTGTATTTGGAGGACTTTCCTGCACAAACCTGTCCGCCACCAGACAGCCAGGATTTTGAGTTTCCCGGCTGTCGGTCAGCAATGACGCCAGCACCCTTTCTATGCCCGAGGCGTTCCAGCCTAACGACATGCCGGCAGAGTCTGGGATTTGGCCAATAATACGGCACCCGTGAAGGAACGCTGCAGGGAGTCTGACATGATGTGAAGGGTAGATTAATCTGCAAAGGTAACGGCGATCTGGAACGTGGATTCCCACAGAGGAGGGTCGTTAGACTCTGCAGGGAGATTGGGAGCCCGTGCCCTGAGCTCCCTTAGAAGATGATTCGCTTCCAAATCTGGCTTTAGATTGAGCCACGACAATTTTAAATCAAAAACCTGTGAATTTGGTCCCTTGGGGTGAATTCCATCACTCACAGGGAAGGAGCATGTGCAAATCCAAGATGGCGCTTGCGAAGAAACGCCCTTCATATGCCCCGAGAGAGGGAAGGCCGAAGCCTCAACATGCTCGTGGTCGCTTTTAAATGTATTCCGACGCAAGATAGTATTCTATTTTGGAATGAAAGTGTTAAAAATCAGCTGGTCCATTCAGAGAGAGGCAGAGACAGTAAAGTTTTGAGACATTGTATACAATAATATTAAGAGCGGAGGCCGGTATTCGGATCAGATAGGAAAGTGGCTTTATCAGCCGCAGCGTTTGGGTTGTGTAAGTCAGTGTGTCTGGTTTATACAGCGGAAACGCTGCTGCAGAACATCCGGTGAACTGACATTCCTGCCAGCCTGGAAAGATGGCTTCCTTATTAATAGGGTATTAGTGGGGGTTTTGGGGGGCTCTTGGTGCCCCGAGCATCTGTCTGTACAGATATTTTAGCAGCTTTTCTCGGAAGTGAATTTGCCCATTATATACTGAAAACACTTAACCAGAGGAAAAAGACCAGCAGGGGTTAAAATGTGCACCTGAATCTCTCCCGGAAAAACCACCTGAGACGCAGATAACACAAAGCACTGAAGTGCAGGCCCTGGGGAGGATGGAGGGATCGGGGCAGACCTTCATACGGGATCCGTTACATTGAGCTCTAACACGAGAATTCTTCGACACAGGGGCCGCAGCTCCGTTACTAATCCGAGTGCAAGCTTGCTGAATCACTGCTCCCTGTATCCCGCGTGTGTAAGCCGATTACCGGTGATATTAAAGTGATACCGCAATGCATTTCGTGCAAAGTGCTGATATGACAACGACAGGTGACAGACACCACTCGCACAATAATACGCTCTGTAGTCCATAGGACTCCAGCGAGTGTTCCCGTGCGAGAAGCACGAGATCTCATGATGCACAAGGTCTGGCGGATGAAGAGCAAAAGGAACAATTTTTTCTGTCGGCAGATTGTAGAGGGGAGATTTTGGGGGAGCCCGGGAGGCGAGTGTTACACAGTGTATAGAGCGATTGTGTGCTCGCAACACGTATGACAAGTAATATGGAACGGCTTGTGGAAAATGGACAAACTGTAACTTTGGTTTGATGAATATAATGATGGTTGCTGGCGCTAAACCTCAAAAATATAAAAAAAGTGCCGCTCCAGGCTCATTATGCCCTAACACTAAGCCATGGCCGGAGGGAGGGGATTATTTTAAAGGAGCCGATTCAGCCCTCCAAAGTGCAGGGGCTTAATGACTGTCCAGAAACTCAGGTCAATCTGCACATCAAGGATGACCTAGACAAGGGGGGGGGGGGGCACCACTTTGGTACCCGGCTCCCTCCAATGTGCTGACAGATTCTGGTCATGTGACGGCTATGGCTCACAGGAAGCCGGGGCTGGAAAAGATGTATGGGTTAAAAGTATCTAAAGAGCGAAGACAGGGGGGAGCATTAGTCCTGCTAACCCCCCCCCCAGGTTTTAACCCCCTACATTGCAGGATGTAACTAGGCATGCTCTGCCCCAATAGGATTCAGCAATTTAGGATGAGGGAGATCTCCCCATTAACCCTTTCACAACTACAAGGTGTGAATACACTATTGGAATGAAATTCAATAGGAATTGGCATACAAATCCCTTAAATGCAAGATGTGGTCTCTCTGTACCCCTGTATTACTGTAAATAAGCTGCAAGGAGCAGCCCCTCACTGTAACAAACTTTACTGCAGCATTCCAGCAGCCAGGGATTGCTCAGAATACAGGGAGAGCTGTGGGGTCATTCGCTGCTGTACAGGGATAAGATTCAGGGGGTTATAATGAGTGTAAATCCCTGTACAGTACAGATACAAGGTGTTTCTGTAATTGCCATACACAGGCATTATGCAGCACATACAGATACAAGGTGTCGCTGTAATTGCTATACACAGGCATTATGCGGCACATACAGATACAAGGTGTTGCTGTAATTGCCATACACAGGCATTATGCAGCACATACAGATACAAGGTGTCGCTGTAATTGCCATACACTGGCATTATGCAGCAGATACAGGGTGTTTCTGTAATTGCCATAAATTCAAAATCCTTACCCACAAAGCTCTCACTAACTCAGCTCCCCACTAATCACCAAATACACCCCAGCCCGCTCCCTAAGATCAAAGTGACCTGCGCCTAGCTTCTCCCCGCATCGCCTCTTCCCATGATACACTGCAGGATTTCTCATGCGCAGCCCCCCATCCTCTGGATCGCTCTCCCTCATATTGTCAGGCTTTCCCCTAGTTTCCCTTCCTTCAAACTCTCCTTTAAAGACATTTCCTATTTAGGGAAGCCGACCACCCGACTCACCGATACAACTCCCTGCCCCAACCAGCCCATCACTCTCACCTTGTAACCCTCTCCTCCTGTTTCCACCCCCAACCCTTCTAGAACGTTCACACGGGAATAGGTTTCCTCCTGTACTGGTTTATCAAATGTTCAGTTTCAGTGTATTGTAACTGTCTACATTGTGCCCATTGTTCAGCGCTGCAGAATATGCGGGCGCTATATAAAGTATAATAATAATTCTGATACTACAAACCCCCATTAGCATGAGATCAACATTTTATTATCTGTCTGCAGCACATTTACTGCATCTGCCTGTATGCTGATACTGCTGACCCCAAATGAAACTATGGACCCCATCCAAAGCGGAGGTCACTGCAACTTCTGCCCTCCACATGTTTTGAGACTACAATCACCCACAAAGCTCCAGTACTCAGACTGAACCTCATGGGAAATGTACAAAACATCTAGAGGGCCGAGGTCGCTTCCCCCTGATCGAGCACATACAAAACTTTCCTTCCAGCAATAAGTGATATTTATTCCATTATGCCACATTCTCTAAATTTCTGCGTTAACTCTGCAATCCCACATTCCAAAAGGTTTTTATTGCCATTCAACAAAAAGGTAAATAAGGGTCGGTGGAATTCAGGGTTGGGGGTCCAGGTCTTATTTTTGAGCCAAAAAAAGGTCAGACTTCCTTCGCAAACATTACACACAGGAGCGGCGGCGAGCCGGGCCTCTACATAACAGGAGCGGCGGCGAGCCGGGCCTCTACATAACAGGAGCGGCGGCGAGCCGGGCCTCTACATAACAGGAGCGGCGGCGAGCCGGGCCTCTACATAACAGGAGCGGCGGCGAGCCGGGCCTCTACATAACAGGAGCGGCGGCGAGCCGGGCCTCTACATAACAGGAGCGGCGGCGAGCCGGGATATAGGACCTCCACAGGACAGGACTGGCGGAGAGCTGGGATATAGGGCCTCCACAGGACAGGACTGGCAGAGAGCTGGGATATAGGGCCTCCACAGGACAGGACTGGCGGAGAGCTGGGATATAGGGCCTCCACAGGACAGGACTGGCGGAGAGCTGGGATATAGGGCCTCCACAGGACAGGACTGGCGGAGAGCTGGGATATAGGGCCTCCACAGGACAGGACTGGCGGAGAGCTGGGATATAGGGCCTCCACAGGACAGGACTGGCGGAGAGCTGGGATATAGGGCCTCCACAGGACAGGACTGGCGGAGAGCTGGGATATAGGGCCTCCACAGGACAGGACTGGCGGAGAGCTGGGATATAGGGCCTCCACAGGACAGGACTGGCGGAGAGCTGGGATGTAGGGCCTCCACAGGACAGGACTGGCGGAGAGCTGGGATATAGGGCCTCCACAGGACAGGACAGGCGGAGAGCTGGGATATAGGGCCTCCACAGGACAGGACTGGCGGAGAGCTGGGATATAGGGCCCCCACAGGACAGGCGGAGAGCTGGGATATAGGGCCTCCACAGGACAGGAGGTGAGCTGGGATATAGGGCCCCCACAGGACAGGCGGAGAGCTGGGATATAGGGCCCCCACAGGACAGGCGGAGAGCTGGGATATAGGGCCTCCACAGGACAGGAGGTGAGCTGGGATATAGGGCCCCCACAGGACTGGCGGAGAGCTGGGATATAGGGCCTCCACAGGACAGGACAGGAGGTGAGCTGGGATATAGGGCCTCCACAGGACAGGCGGAGAGCTGGGATATAGGGCCCCCACAGGACAGGCGGAGAGCTGGGATATAGGGCCTCCACAGGACAGGAGGTGAGCTGGGCTTAAAAGGCTTGCACAGGGCTGGCCGGGGGGGGGGGGGTCAGGGCTGCTGGCGGTTAAGCAGCGGCACCGATGCCGCCGCCCCTTCCCCACATGGAACAGGATGGCTGGGCCCGGGTCACATACCGGCTGCCCGGCCCCTCCCCCGCACCCAGTTTCCTGGCTCCGCAACCCAACGTGCTCTGCCGCCTCATGCGCCGCTCCCTGAACCCCACCTCCCATTGGCTGCCGGGCAGCCGGCGAGGGCGCGAGCCTGCACCCCATTGGCCGCCGCAGCATGGCGGGCAGGATAGGTTGCGCGTGGTGCTGGCGGCGCGGCCTGCAGCGATTTCCCCCCCCCCCCGGGCCTAGCAGGGCGCGAAACCCGGGGCCCCACCCACCCCCGGCCCGCGCGCGCCCTCCTCACCAGGTTCTCGATGGCCGCCTGCTCCAGGAACTTCTGCGCCGCCTCCAACTCATTGCGGTCTGCGGGGAGAGAAGGGAGGTCAGGGCCGGAGCCTCGCGGAGACACCCGCCCCCCCCCACACGAAACCCGCGGGGGCCCTACAACCCCCCCCCCACACGAAACCCGCGGGGGCCCCTACAACCCCCCCCCCACACGAAACCCGCGGGGGCCCCTACAACCCCCCCCCCACACGAAACCCGCGGGGGCCCCTACACCCCCCCCCCACACGAAACCCGCGGGGGCCCCTACACCCCCCCCCACACGAAACCCGCGGGGGCCCCTACAACCCCCCCCACACGAAACCCGCGGGGGCCCCTCGACCTCTTCACACGTCCCGCGGGGGCCCCTGAGAAGCCGGCTGGGCCCCTCTAAGCTTCCCTCACAGCCCCCCGCCTCCCCCCACTCAGCCGGCTGGGCCTCTCCCGCCCCTTCGCGGAGCCGCTGGTTACCCGGGGACACGGTCTTCTCGAGGATGTTGATGAGCTCCATGCGGGCGGTGCCGGTCAGGGCTGCCGGAGGGAGGGAGCGATCGAGCGTTGCGCGGAAGGATCCAGGCGCGCGGCGTGAAAGAGGCCGGGCTGCGTCGCGCAGGGATATCAAATCGAGTCTCACATGTACGCTCTGTCTCCTGATTGGCCGAGGCAGAGAGCGGCGCGAGTCATCGCCGCGGAGCATTGTGGGGCGTCGAGTAGGCGGGTCCAGCTAGGGTCAATGTGACAGCCTAGCCGTGTGTGACGAGAGAGGCGGCTGTGTCTGTGTACAAAAGCGGCATTACAGCCCCTGCAGGGACCTCACACCCCCCCAACGGCACTACAGCCCCTGCAGGGACCTCACACCCCCCAACGGCACTACAGCCCCTGCAGGGACCTCACACCCCCCAACGGCATTACAGCCCCTGCAGGGACCTCACACCCCCCCAACGGCATTACAGCCCCTGCAGGGACCTCACACCCCCCTAACGGCATTACAGCCCCTGCACACCCCCCTTAACGGCATTACAGCCCCTGCACACCCCCTTAACGGCATTACAGCCCCTGCAGGGACCTCACACCCCCTTAACGGCATTACAGCCCCTGCAGGGACCTCACCCCCCCCCCAACGGCATTACAGCCCCTGCAGGGACCTCACACCCCCTAACGGCATTACAGCCCCTGCAGGGACCTCACACCCCCCTAACGGCATTACAGCCCCTGCAGGGACCTCACACACCCCCAACGGCACTGCAGGGACCTCACACACCCCCAACGGCACTGCAGCCATTGCATGGACCTCACACACCCCCCAACGGCACTACAGCCCCTGCAGGGACCTCACCCCCCCCCCAACAGCACTACAGCCCCTGCAGGGACCTCACACCCCCTTAACGGCATTACAGCCCCTGCAGGGACCTCACACCCCCTTAACGGCATTACAGCCCCTGCAGGGACCTCACACACCCTTAACAGCATTACAGCCCCTGCAGGGACCTCACACAGGGATCTCAAACTCTGGCCCCCCAGATGTTGCATGCCTACAATTCCCAGAATTCTTTGAATGCAGTAGATGGCCAGAGAATCATGGGAGATTTAGTTTAGAAACTTTTGGGGGGGGGGGGCAGAATTTGAGATCCCTGGCCTAACGCATCCTCCAAATATCGATTAAATAAAAAGCTAAAAATAATAAATAGTACAGGAGGGGTGGGGGTCGCGCCTATTCCCCGAACATGTATAAAACACAAGAAAAAAAATATGTCACCTGCGCTTATTCCCATTATACTGTAGGCGGACAAAAACAGGTTCACTTTCATTAACGGCGCCGGACCAGACACAAGCAAGGATTGTCCAAACACGAGTCTCTTCAGGAAAGGCAAGAGTTTATTGTGTCGTCACACAAGTGCTCACACAGGATTGAATCGCTTAGAGTGAGCCCCGATTACACAGTGACATGAGGTTTTATGCCCCAAATACATAATTAGGTACATCCCCATCAGCCCACCTCCCTATGACACTTTATTCCACCCCACGTGGGTTAATACCTCCCATCATTAACTCGAACACAAAGAACATTCCACATATAACTACAAATTGATACACTTCTCGTTAGTTTGACAGTCTGTGATTTGTGGTGCTGTCTTTCTCAGAGCAGTGCCTCCCTCCCTATCGGCTATGTTTATTCAGATGGCCTGGGGCCCGGTCTGTCTTCTAGGTTTTCTTTGTTCCTCCGCACATCTCAATAACCTTGCCTCATTCATAAATCTCCCTGTCTCTCTGTGTCAAGAGCCGGCCGGATTCTGCCTGGTTTTATTGCTAGCTTTCTAATCTGCCACTCATTCTTGGAGTTCTATGTAAACTCTACTTTGCACATCTAGTAAAAATCTATTCTATTTACTGGTGAACCAATATTCTGCACAAGATGGCTGCCTTGCTCATAGTAACAACCATCCTTCTGCCTGATTCTCCTTCATTCCCCCCTTGGCTCAAGTGTCAGGATCTCTTTCCTGGCACTTGTAGCCATTACACTCCACTATCCTGAATCTCTGCATACTGGGGGGGCTCTCCGTTCACTGGGAACATTCCCTGTGGAATTATCAGTGGTATCTTCTGTGTTTGTGTGGGTGTCAGTGCTGTCTTGCACAGTGGCCATATGCATAGCCCTATGCGGTATATCAGTATCCCTATGATCAAGATCACCACTATCATGAGTATCATGGATCCAATCCGTGAGATAAATCTCAAGATGGAACCAAACCATTCTCCCATTGCTCCAAACCCACGGAGCGGATTCCAGCCTTCGGCAGCAATCCTCCTGGCTATACCCTGCAACTGTGCTACCTTCTCTTGGTGATCTTGAATTACCTGGTAATAATCTGGGACTTCATGTGTAGTGTTTCTGATGAAGGTGCAACATTCATAGTGCATTGTCATTTCACACAATCCATTCAAGGCCGCACTGATCTGCTCGAGCGCCATATCATGTATCATCTGCACCTTTCGTAACTCACGCATTTCCAGATTCAGCAGCTGGATATCCATACTGGTCCTATTCAGAATCTCATCCATCAGATTGACATAGCTATTCAATCTCCTCATCTCTCCTCCCCATCCAGTCCATGCTGGCAACCATGTCCATATTCGATCCATCTTCGCAAACAATTCTCTCTTCGGTCTTTCAAACACCAGTGGGTACCTAGGGTGTAGTTCTGTGTCTTTGTTTGTGTCTTCTCCCCTTAGTCTCTGGATTGGGACCAGTTTAGCCAAATAACACATTCCCGTTATTGTTGGTGGTACCCATGTGTAACACACCCTTTCACAGCACACCTGGTACCCTCCTTTCACTATAAATGGTGATGAATGTAGTGTTCCCTTTGATATCTCTATCGCAAAGTGTCTCAGCCGTCTCATCATATCCACTGCACCCTGCCTCCCATTGGTCACATTCCCAATCACCGCCTCTAGTGAATTGCCTGCATCGTATATATAAATAATTCGCCTTTTGTCCTGTCTTGAATATGTAAATGTATGATGTCCAGTTGAACTGACTTGAGTTACATAACCCACCCTCGTTATCTATTTCTTTGTCTGGTCCTAGTTGAAAACACCATTCTGGTGGATACACTGGTCCTATTATGGGGTACCCGGGACTGACTGATTCTGTTTTTACCCTTGGTGCGTCGACAGCATGTATTGTGACATTCCCTGATACAAACATACTCAAATTCATTGGAACAGAGGCAAATGGTATATGAATTGTCTCTGGGTGCAGTCTACTACACACCCAGCATGCGGTTTGCCCAGACTTTTTAGCATAGTCATATTTGAATTGCACAAGTAAATGTCCTCTTGGCAATATCTCGGATGATACTTCTCGTTTTTGTTTCCACATGGTACGGTTCTCCATCACCGGGTGCGTACCATTCCAGATATGGGAAATATCCACTTTCCCAGCGGTGCTTGTACAATTGGGGCGTGCTCCACATGAGAGTCCATAAATCAGATTAGCAAGATATAAAATCAGCACCACAAATGCCCCTAGTGTCAGAATTCCTTGGGCAATTCTTTTCACAGTCACATAAACCCAATCCCTCTCCACCGGAATTTCAAAGGTGAAGAACATTTCTGGACGATCAAGGGTGGGGGCCAAGCCCCTAAAAAGCACCCTGTGGTTATCCCCCGTTGGCAGGTGGTCAGGGCCTGTGCCCATCAAAACACCCATCTCCGCTGGCGGGTGGTCAGGGCCTGTGCCCATCAACACACCCACTTGTTGATCCTCTGAATCATCGGGGTTAGGATCATTTAGGTGCTCATGGCTGTGGTTTTTGTCAGCTTCAGCCTCAACGGATTGGTCTTGTCGGTAACGACCTTCCATGCTGGCTCAGGACTAGCTGCAGCTGCTTTCACTCTGGAGTGATGTATCCACGGGACCACCTCGGCAACCTTTACTGCTGTAGGGGTTGATAACAGGACAAGGTAAGGACCTCTCCATTTTGGACCCAGTGGATCATTTTTCCACTCTTTTACCCATACTGAGTCACCCGGACAATACTTATGCAATGAAGGATACAGAAAATGCGGTATATTATCCCCCACCCAAGTATTTAACTTCTGCATTGATTTACCCAGCATTACTACCTGATCATTTAGTTTAGTTTCTCCCAATGCCCGAAGGTCCCCCCTTAGTCCATTAATCAGAGGGGTTGGCCGTCCAAACATAAGTTCGTACGGACTTAGTTTCAATTGGGGGGTTGGTCTGCACCTAATGTGCAAGAGGACTATCGGCAGCAAGTCCAACCAGCTCAATAACGTCTCTTGGCACAGTTTGGACATCAAAGTCTTTAGGGTACGGTTCATTCTTTCAACTTTTCCCGAACTTTGGGGCCTGTAGGCGGTATATAGCTTCCAGGTGATGCCCAGTAGCCGGGCAAGTTGTTGCAAACAGTTCTGGATACTTTTGGGAAATAGTATCGCCATGCGAAAAATAACAAATCTTGTCTGTCTTGTGAATCTCTTACTGCTGGTATGAAAAAGTTCATTGCACTTTTCTTCATTCTTGGCAGTCTGTTCTTGATAAGGATCTCCTTGAGGAAGAACCTCACCAGTGGGGCTTGATATTCTTCTGCTCCCAATTCTCCCAGACTGTGCTGACGCGAAATTTTCTGCTCGTTCAACTTCAGTTGTTTCTTTGTCTTCCTCCTCCCCCACTATTTTTACGCCGAAGAATTTCAGCATCATCTTGTAGACTCTGCGCAGTCTTTGCTGGACTTCTGAGGTGTTAACCATTAGGCGTGTCTCTTGCGGACTTAGGGAAATAGAGTAGAAATTTCGGCCTTGTGTCCGAGTTGGGAAAAGCCATTGGATATAATCATAATTGAGTTCTAACAGTTCATAATCATCTTGCCATTTGTGCCGTATTATTTCAATGAACTCGCCGTGGGGTTCAAACTTATTCAAATTCATATAGAACTCGTAATTTGGCATGGAAGGTTGAGGTTCTTGCTTGCAGATCAGTACTTTAGCTTGATATTTTGTTGGCGGTGGCGGTTTTGCAGCTGCTTTTGCGGCCTGGTCCGCGCGTCTGTTACCTTTTGGAATTTCGTCATGGCCTTTTTGGTGGCCACGGCAGTGCATGATGCTGACAGCACTTGGTTTCCATACTGCTTCCAGGAGGGCCGCGATTTCAGCCGCATATTTGATTTGTTGTCCTGAAGACATAAGTAGGCCTCTCTCTTTGTAGAATGCACCATGTCCATGGACTGTCATGAAGGCGTACTTGGAATCTGTGTAGATATTTACTCTTTTGCCTTCAGAAATTTCAAGGGCTTTGGTTAAAGCTGTTATTTCGGCCAATTGTGCAGATGTATGGCCTGGCAGTGGCTTTGCTTCGATAACTTCTGTTGAGACCACTGCATAGCCGGAGACTTTCTTCCCATCATCCATATAGCTGCTACCATCAGTGAATAGCTGTAGATCGTATTTGTCTAGGGGTACGTCTTGCAAATCCGGCCTGCTACTGAACACTTCTTCCATGACTTGGAGGCATTCATGATCTGGATCCTCTTCACAGTCAGGCAGTAGAGTAGCAGGGTTTAAGGTAGCGATGAGGTCCAAATGAACCCGTGGATTTTCACACATCATGGCTTGGTACTTCGTCATCCGGCTGTTGCTGAACCAGTAACCTCCTTTCACATCCAGCAGAGCCTTGACAGCGTGGGGCACCTTGACATGAAGAACTTGTCCAAGGGTCAGCTTGTCTGCTTCTGCTATCAGCATTGCGGTGGCAGCCACTGCTTTCAGGCATGGGGGTAGGCCACTGGCCACAGGGTCGAGTTGCTTGGAGAGGTAGGCCACAGGCCTCAGCCATGAGCCAAAGGTCTGGACCAATACTCCTGTCGCTGTTTGATTATGTTCATGTACGAACAGCTGGAAAGGCTTGCTGTGATCTGGCAGGCCCAGTGCAGGAGCTTCCATCAGCAAAGTTTTTAATTTCAGGAACGCTGCTGTTTGCTCTTCTTCTCAATGAAAGGGGTCTAGTTCTCCCCCCTTGGTGGCTTGATGAAGCGGCTTGGCAATATCTGCGAAGTTGGGGATCCACAGGCGGCAGAAGCCTGCAGCTCCCAGGAACTCACGGACTTGTCTCCTGGTCTTTGGTTGGGGTATGCGGCACACCGCTTCTTTCCTTTCTGCCCCCAGTGCACGTTTGGTACCTGTTAACTGGAAGCCCAGGTATTTTACACTCTGTTTACATATTTGTGCTTTCTTTTTAGACACTCTGTAACCTGCTTGGCTTAGCAGATATAGCAAAGCTTTTGTGGCGGATAAACAGTCTCTTTCTGTGGGGGAAGCCAGTAATAAATCATCAACATATTGGAGTAACACTACTTTGTCTGGCTGACTGTGGCCTCGTTGACAGCTCGTAAATCTTGGACAGGGCAATACTCTTGTGTCCCTTCTTTCAGGACTGGCAGTAGGGGTGTGTTCCATGGTGACACGCAGAATTTTAATATTCCGTGATCTTTAAATCTCTATAAATATATCTGTATATTCTGCTTGGCTTTCTGTGGGATATAATATTGTCTTAGAGCCACCGGTGTTGCGCCGGGCTTTAATTCAACTAATCTGGGCGGGTTTTCCTCCCCCCCACCTCAGGAATTCCAAGGAGTAGTGCGTGCGGATCCGGCGTGGCAGACAGAGTAGGTGCCGTGCGCCATTCTTCCTCCTTTGACATAACTACTGCGATTTTCACAGATTGGGAGTTGTGCGGGCTGGCTGGATTATGCTGCCGAGCAAAACTGCTATCCTCCGGCAGGTCTAATTGAGCGTGACCCCCGGGAAAAAAACATAATTTGGGCTTGCAATTTGCAAAAAAATATCCCGCCCCAGGAGCTGGATGGGACATTCGGGCATATACACATACACATTGTGTAAATAATATTCTCAGAGATATTTTCCCGTAGCCCAAAACAGACTCTTAATACCACATCAAAAAAAACAATAAAAATAAATCATTCCATTGTCATAAGACCACTCCAAACATCTCATAACAATAAAATAACCATTCCATCAAAAATTAAACAAAAACATACCTTTTAAAACCAGTAAAGAAAAATTACTTTAATTATTTCTCGAATTATTATTTTTTTTCTTTTAATATTAATTTTCTAACCGTTTCATATATTTCAATTTAATTTTAGCTCTGAACAAAACTAAAACTTTCGGAATAATATTAACACATATGTTTATATTTTATCTTGCACTCAACAGACTTCAGACAAATATTCTATTGTAACACACATTAAAATTAGCTAAACATAGTACGCTGCACAGATACACAAAGGGTTAGCTATCAGAGAGCAAAGAAAAACATCCTCCCTTGGCATAACTACTGCAATTTTACTGACTCCCTCCCTTCCCCCTTTCAAACAGTCTGTCAGAAAGGAGGGGGCCTATACACCAGGGACGAAGTTCACCGCTCAGTCATTCTTACTTTTAATTTCTCTTTTTCTAATTCTACACCATAGTCATGAGTTTTATATAATGCTTCGAAATTCCGCACCATATATTCTAGGGGCGTCTCACCCTCCTTCACCTTCTTGGGCTTAGATAACCCGTTACCCATTATTACTCTTGAAAACAGTACTCTTTGCAATACAGATATATTATTTCAACAACAGTTAAAATCTACAGTCTGATACTTCAGTCAACAATTCCTTCGTATCTACAGTCGCCAGAAACGTACGTTCGGGGTCCAAACTCGTATTTGCTTCCTCGCGGAGCGAGTAGGCGCACGTTCACTCACAGCACTCGAGTCAATTCATTCACAACACATACCGTATCAGATGCTTTCATCACATAACAGAACATAAAGCACTTCAACTCTTTCCATTAGCCGAGGGCTCATTCCCTCTTCTGTGGCTCCTTATACCCCGTAATTTGAACTCTAACTCTTGACTGCTTGTGACTATGTGCACCCCGTTCCTTATCTATACTTCCATCTGCAATTCCAATCTGCTTTATGGATAATCTACCCACTCAGCACCACTATCTCTGCAGCTACCGCTGGCTCCACTATGAGCCCTTTTCACTACACGGCGTACACACTAGGCACTGACTCAGGCTCTCAGCCCAGTCACAGAAAATCCCTCCTCCTTTCCCTTTTACCCACGTGGCGAAGCTTTGTTTACAAAACACTGACTACTGACTTATGCAACTCCACGTAGCTACCTTCTCCCTCTCTTACAGAACTACCCTTTGATTGGCATTCAATTCCCCCGAATCCAGACACCCGCTAGCCACTCTGGCTCCTTAGCAATGTCAGCGCTATCAGCGGCGGGCTAGATATACCAATAGGATGGTGGCCATCGCATCCTCTTATCCGTCTATCTCAGTCGGACGTTTCCCTTAGATACCGGTATTTCCTTTAGACATACAAAACATAGAAGACACGTTACCTATCGCCGGCGCTGCTCGCTGTTTCCTCGGACTCGGGTGTGTCCCAGCTTCCCGGGCCGGGGGGTCCGTTTGGGACGAGATGAGGTCCACTGTACAGGAAATCCTGCTTGGCGCCTGCAGATGTCAGCTCACCTTCAACGGACGCCCCCAACCATCGGGATTCTCGTGCACCTGCAGTCAATATCGCCGCACTGTGTTCAGCAGCCGTTGCCTGTGTCTTGGCAAAAGGCCCGTTATCCCGGACGAGCCCCCAGAAATGTAGGCGGACAAAAACAGGTTCACTTTCATTAACGGCGCCGGACCAGACACAAGCAAGGATTGTCCAAACACGAGTCTCTTCAGGAAAGGCAAGAGTTTATTGTGTCGTCACACAAGTGCTCACACAGGATTGAATCGCTTAGAGTGAGCCCCGATTACACAGTGACATGAGGTTTTATGCCCCAAATACATAATTAGGTACATCCCCATCAGCCCACCTCCCTATGACACTTTATTCCACCCCACGTGGGTTAATACCTCCCATCATTAACTCGAACACAAAGAACATTCCACATATAACTACAAATTGATACACTTCTCGTTAGTTTGACAGTCTGTGATTTGTGGTGCTGTCTATCGGCTATGTTTATGCAGATGGCCTGGGGCCCGGTCTGTCTTCTAGGTTTTCTTTGTTCCTCCGCACATCTCAATAACCTTGCCTCATTCATAAATCTCCCTGTCTCTCTGTGTCAAGAGCCGGCCGGATTCTGCCTGGTTTTATTGCTAGCTTTCTAATCTGCCACGCATTCTTGGAATTCTATGTAAACTCTACTTTGCACATCTAGTAAAAATCTATTCTATTTACTGGTGAACCAATATTCTGCACAAGATGGCTGCCTGGCTCATAGTAACAACCATCCTTCTGCCTGATTCTCCTTCAATACCATGTGAAATAAAAACACAGAGGCTTTGGTTTCTATTAATGGCCATTAAGAGTGTAAGCTCACCTGCCGAACATCACGGCACCTCTAGTGAGGGTGAGTCCTATCCATAAAAGGAAGCCACAGGCTGCTGTCTAGCCAACCATAACTTGCCCACGCTGCTGGTCAGTCATGAGGGGGACTGGTGGGCTTTTATTAATGCCCCCCCGAAACAAAATCCGCCTTGGGATCAAAAAACAAAGTCACGGAGCTGAATGTGCTGCAATGATGACCTGGCTGGAGGTACATTAAAACATACATAGTACAGGAGGGGTGGGGTCGCGCCTCTTCCCCGATGGGGCGGCTGCAACCACCAAATTCATCCAGCCCAGCAACATGTATAAAACATAACGAGAAAAATGTCATCTGCTCCTATTCCCATTATACCGTGTGAAACAAAACGATAATAATCCTCCCAAATATTGATTAAATAACAGAAAAATAATGATCAAATATCAATAACAATAATCTTCCAAATATTGATAAATAAATCATTGTTATTAATCAATATTTAAATGAAGGGAAAAAGTAATAATCCCCCAAATATCTAAATTTCTGAAAACATAACAATCCTCCAAATAAGAATAAATAATGTTACGATAATAATCCTTTAAATATTGATAAAGAACATAAGGGGGAAAATAATCTTCAAAATATTAATAACTAATAGAAGGGAAAAATAATAATGGCCCAAATGTTGATAAACAATAATGATAAGACTCTTATAGTGCAGTATGTAGAACACATTCATGCACACACGAACACACAGCGCACACAAACACACAGCGCACACACAATGAGCATAGGAGGCCATGGCTTGATTTAATATCATTTTAATTTGATTTATGTCGTTGCACTTTGCAGCTTTTGACACTTTCGCCAGAGTGGAACCATTCATTTGGGGAGTCTTGTTCCTCCGAAATAGGAGGCGCTGTTGATTTTAGAAGCGCCAGAAGAGCTAAATACCCAGGAAAGGGGGGGGGTCCGCCTTGTTGGGTCCAGACTTGCTTGAAGGCTCAGAGCCATATGATTGGCGGTCACAGTATACACCATATTAATGCCCCCGTCACTGTACCTATATACATTCTCAGGCTTTTATAGGTGATGTAAGTGGATTGTATTTTTTACTCCACAATACACTTTATAAGGCTTTCACGTTGGGAATGTATCTTGACCCACCAATACCAGAGTTTGTTATTTTTAACGTCTGTGGCTGCGTGTAGGATTTGTACAGGTGTGCACGTAAGCCGCCACCAAAACCGTGCTGGATCATTATACTATATATATACACACACACACTGCCCGGCCAAAAATAAAGCCCCAATCTGTTGTACCAGCCTGTTATGATCGGGGGGGGGGGGGGGGGGGCGCAACTCCAGCTGGTCAGGTCCAGCAAACTATATGTGCCAAAAAATGAGGTCATGTGACTCCCTGAATATACTGAATGAGCAGGTTTTTCCATCAATGGGTTTTTTCTCCCTGGTGGCACAGCGGGCATATTCCAAGATGGCAATGCCAGGATTCATCGGGCTCAAATTGTGCAAGAGTGGTTGAGGGAGCACGAGACACATTTCCACACATGGATTGGCCACCGCACAGTCCAGACCTTAACCCCATTGAGGTTAATCTTTGGGATAATGTGCTGGAGAAGACTTTACGCAGCGCCGCGACTCTCCCATCATCAATACAAGATCTTTCCACAAATTAATGCCGCTCTGGACGCCAATAAATGCTGTGACATTGCATGAGCTTATCCACACGATGCCGCGCCGAATGCGTGACGCAATCACAGCAAAACGATACAGTGGTGAATGCGTGACGCAATCACAGCAAAACGATGCCGCGGCGAATTCGTGACGCAATCACATATTACAGCGTGAGTTTTTTTGTTGGCCAGGCATTATATATATACACACACACATCCTTTTTAGTACCTACAGTCACATTTTTTTTGTGTACACAGACGTTGTTCATGGCTCCTTAGGTTTAATATAGGCAGTGGATGGACACACCGGGGGGGGATGGGTACTTTATGCTGTAACTCCGGATACAAAAACATGCATGTTGAGTGATGGGACAACACACAATTCTCAGGTGGCTGCCGGCCAGAAGGCAGTTCGCCCATTGACATGCCAAGAGTAAGAATACCGGGGTCCCCTTGGTACGGGTCGGCATGAGATTCATGGTACCCGCTTGTCGATGAATTGATTTGTAACCATAAGCAATAGCGAAACTCCTACACATTCTTTTCTTCCCAGCGTCCCATCGCTAGCGGCAGGACCATCACTGATGCAGATTTACAGAGGACATACTCAGGGTAACACAGTCTTTCCATGTAGAAGACGACCAACACTCAGAACATGCCCACATCTGGTAGCGGTTACTCCTGTGTATAAAAGACGACCCCCAATTTCTGGCCCAACGATTCTAGATAAGAGGATAGTTTTATACACAGAAAATACTGTATTTGTGTCGCGTTGCACAGCTTCAATGACAACATAACAGCTCAAAATATTCCATCAGAGCGACTGTGTAAACGTTCTTAAAACAACTGAATGGGGATGCGAGATTCCTCCCATTGAACATCTTATACCTTGTCCTTTTCTCTACAGCTCTGACCCCGAACGGGTCTTCCTAAAATGTGTCACGGTGCTCGATTAGATTCTAGACTAGGAGGTTTGTAATGTTTTGAGTTTTAGAACAGTTTATTTTCACAAAAAACAGCATTTTGGTGCATTCTGAGCGTATGTGTGTACGGTTATGCCTTGAATCGCTGCCACGCAGTAAATGAGAACGTGTCACATTAAAGTAAAGCCCGCTCTGTCCTTTAAAAAAAAAGTATATAATTCATGTGGGTGCAAGGAGTAAGAATGTGGTTGAACACTCATGACAAAATTGCCTGGGTCCTTCAAGTACCCAACAAGCACAACGAGCCTGTCCTGAAAGGGTTCAATACACAGAATAGCGCACCCAGATTCTGCAGCGCTGAACAGGAGACAAAAGGGGTTATTCACGAATATCTGAATTGGCCCCAAAATTGCACCATATCTGCATTTACAGACGTTTTGACACAGGATAACTGTCCCCATCCGGCGGCCCCCGCCCACAGGATAACTGTCCCCATCCGGCGGCCCCCGCCCACAGGATAACTGTCCCCATCCGGCGGCCCCCGCCCACAGGATAACTGTCCCCATCCGGCGGCCCCCGCCCACAGGATAACTGTCCCCATCCGGCGCCCCCGCCCACAGGATAACTGTCCCCATCCGGCGGCCCCCGCCCACAGGATAACTGTCCCCATCCGGCGGCCCCCGCCCACAGGATAACTGTCCCCATCCGGCGGCCCCCGCCCACAGGATAACTGTCCCCATCCGGCGGCCCCCGCCCACAGGATAACTGTCCCCAGCCGGCAGCCCCGCCCACAGGATAACTGTCCCCATCCGGCAGCCCCGCCCACAGGATAACTGTCCCCATCCGGCAGCCCCGCCCACAGGATAACTGTCCTGATACAAATACATGTTTCTGGCTGTCCTTCCAGAAGCTTGGAGAAGCAATGTGCGCTGAAGCCTTTCTAAGCTCGCGCTCAGTTTTGGGAGGTAAAAGAGTGAATCCCCCTTCGTCCCCCGATATCAGACACTTGTATGTGAACATTATGTTGTGGTTGTGCGGTGTAGACAGACATAATCTCGCACATTAAACGCACACATGAACACGCTGAAGCCCACATACTTTACACACGACATTTTTATTAACGTCAACTGTTTTTTAACCCATTTTTTTTTTCAAGTTGTAGATTTCATTATTTTTTTTTCTTCTTTTAAAACATTAGCACTAGAGGGGGCTCTGGGCGTGTCGGGGGTCTCCTCAGCCCATGGCCCTCCTATTAATCAGGCGGCACAAACCCAGAACCTGGCTAACCTAAAAATTAATCTGGCATTAAGGAGGGTAACGGGGGTGGGGGGGGGGGCAGAACCATTTCTTGTATCCGTGCTGAAGAGGAGGCGAGCGACCGGTTATCCCTTCAGGACTACGCACGCACCTCCCACGTACAAACCTTTCCAGTAACCATAGGGCTCAAAACGCTGCAAAACGGGAAGCTTGGTTAGATGACATCACATACGTGCAAAAACTGACTTTTGCTCTAAGATAAAAGTACCCCAAAAATAACAGGTTAAACTCCCAAAAACAGACGCGTGAATACAGTCTCCTAACGGTAAGAGATACAGAATAAAAATAAGTCCGGCTCGGCCATCCATCGACATGGCTACAGAATGTATAACAGCTGTCACATTGCGGCCCCCCCCTTATCTACTGATAACCCTCTGCACTGGTACCTCTGCCTCATAGGGAACTACAGGCAGCGCTGCCCCTGGGATGCTCAGGAGTTCCAGCATCGATGGAGTCACCTGGGAGATTCAGCCTGCAGCCATATGCTTCCTCTAGCAACCGTATGTACACGTCAGCCGAGAAACCGAGTAAAATCCCTAGAGAGCTGATCGGAGACATAAGGATCTGATGAGACGCAGGCCCCGCTTTCATTTGTGGCGTCTGCTCCCCGGCGGGTGCAGTGGGTCAGGTTAGGGAGTTAGGAGGGGGAATGGGTACAGAGCCTCTGTGGTTTGGAAGGCCTAAGGTGTAGCCTTTCAGGGTGTTGAGCCAGCAGGAGAGGGACAGCTGCGCACAATCACACCGAGGAAGAAGGAGCTTTGCGTAGCAGTAAATACTGGCGCACAGCATCTGCGTCGCGTTTCAGCCAGGCCGAGTTGAGCAGGATGTTCTCGCAGCACTGCTGCACTGTACGCTCTGCAGACGGAGCTGGATGGGCATCAAAGAAGGCCTAAAGTGGAGAGGGAGAGCAGTTAGACCAGTCAATTTTCGTATTGGTCCTGAAGCTTTTCTGTGCAGTTTGTGCTCCTATGCAACTTGTGCAGTGTAGGAACCACAAATTGTGCAGTGCTACGGGACACACACACTTTATGTACACAACTTCCATAGCGCCTGCGCAGAGCAATGGATTGGAGCCGCACGCGCATGCACAGATCTGATCCATTGCTGCCTGAGAACGCTCGCTACAGCGATTGGTCTCACAGGGTGACGCAGGCCACTGTGTGTGACATCACTAGTGACCTGCAGGCGGGAAATTCAAAATCCTGACTGCTGGTGACATTGGGTGGAGGGGAAGCCACTTCATCCCACAATTTAGTCTGTTTGGGGAGCTGGGGGGGGGCATTTTAAAATGTTCAGTACGAGTATAACATCCCTTTAAGTTTACACCGGGTTTGGATTCAGCCCTCGAAATGAGGCAGATACATGTGAATAAAGCTCAAAGCTCCCCCGATACACGGCAGTATGTGACGGCAGCAGTGCATTATATACAGGGCTCTCCCTGCCGAGATCGTCACAATGCAGAGCAGGCCGGAGGGAATACAGATCAGGTGACCAGAATTTTGAAAAAAACAATGAAGCGTAAAAGAGCTTTAATTTAATCTTTACACAATGTTTCAAGGCACTGGATTATTTTTTGTCTATTGATAAAAAGTAAAAATATCAAAGCCTGAATTATATTCTCAGGATGTGACTGGGTGTAATATCTATTCATAAACTCACAATGTATGCACAGACGTGACGCACGGCTTTTTACCGAGAACTAGAAATCTATATATTAGGGCTGAAACGACTAATTGATCATGAAACGAGTTGTCGACTCGTCTCATTATGGATTAATCTGTTGGTGGATTAAACAGTGTGCGCTGTACACAGATGGTGTAGAGACAGTTAAACGTTAGTTCGGAGCTGATTGGAGAAGACGCGCCGCTGCTTTATTCGCCATCATTTAGTGCTAGGGTTATGTCAGTTTTTATTTAGTTGATAGCAATGACAGAACTATCTCACAGACCCCGGGGTGCGGCCACGGGGGGGGGGGGGGGGAAGCACTACCGCTGGTGTTTTAACTTCCCTTGGAATTGGAGTCCTGTACCCCCACCCTCCCTTGCCTTCCTCCCCGATCAGGAGCCAATATCTCTCCCACTTTGAATGCTGACATTTTCATGTCTGAGCGCTCATAGCCGTGTTCTTTCATGGAGAAAGCAGATATGGGCTTGACCTACGCACACAGCATCAATCCATCACCCTGATCAGACGCGCACGTACCTTATGTGCAAAAAGTTATGTACGGTACGCCGTTTATATATATATATTTTACACACACATGAAATTGAGTAAGAAAAAAAGGAGCGAGGTGTTGCTTTTTATATGCGGTTTCTTTATGTAAACAAAGTGGGTTTTTTTTATCCGATACAAAAAAAAATTGATGAATAGTTATAGATATATCTATAATTAGGACTGTATCTATCTAGATCTCACACTGCAAGCTAGATTATAAATAAACAGAAATATTTCTCTATATAAAAATAAAATCACACAGCAAGACACAAGTAAAGCACATTGCGATGCTATAAAGAGAATTTCTTGATTCAAAGCAGTAACAATTTTACCATAATTTCTGTAGCCATTTTCTCGCTTGCAAACCCTTCCACTGACATCTGGTGAAATAAAAACATAATTACCTTAAATAGCAACATGTAACCAAAGGAATCAACCAACAGAGCCCAGCATTACACTATCACCACCACTTAATGGAAACCATGTTAAAGGAAAGGATTGTTGAACATCTAAAAACACAGATTACAGGATCAGAAACAACATGGGTTTACCTCAGGGAGATCATGCCAAACTAATCTTAGTGATTTTTTTGATTGGGTAACAAAAATAATAGACACAGGTGGTGCAGTAGACATTGCTTATTTAGATTTCAGTAAGGCTTTTGATACTGTTCCGCATAGAAGCTTATCAATAAATTGCAATCTTTGAGTTTAGATTCCAATATTGTTGAATGGATTAGGCAGTGGCTGAGTGACAGACAACAGAGGGTTGTGGTAAATGGAGTTTATTCGGCGCAAGGTCTTGTTACCAGTGGGGTACCTCAGGGGTCAGTACTTGGACCCATTCTCTTTAATATTTTTATTAGTGATATTGCAGAAGGTATTAATGGTAAAGTATGTCTTTTTGCTGATGACAAAAATTTGCAACAGGGTTGACGTTCCTGGAGGGATCAGCCAAATGACAAATGATTTAGGTAAACTAAAAACATGGTGGGAGCTGTGGCAATTGGGTTTTAATGTGGATAAGTGCAAGATAATGCACCTGGGGCGTAAAAACCCAAGGGCTGAATATAGAATATTTGATACATCTGAGGGTTGGGATTTAGGGGTTATTATTGCAGAGGATCTAAGGGTAATAGAGCAGCAGGAAATGATGACAGAATGCTTGGAAATGCTGGCAGAATGCTTGGTTGTGTAGGGAGAGCCTGTATTAGCAGCAGGAAAAGGGAAGTGCCGTGCCACTGTACAGAGCACTGGTGAGACCTCACTTGGAGTACTGTGTGCAGTACTGGAGACCGTATCTCCAGAAGGATATAAACATCTTAGAGAGAGTTCAGAGAAGGGCTACTAAAATGGTGTACGGCTTGAAGGAGAAAAGTTACCAGGAAAGGCTTAATGATCTTAACATGTACAGCTTGGAAAAAAGACGAGACAGAGGAGATATGATAGAAACATTTAAATACGTAAAGGGAATCCACAAGGTAGAGGAAGGGAGTATATTTAAAAGGAAACAAAGTAGCAAAACAAGAGGACATAGTCTTAGATTAGAGGGGCAAAGGTTTAAAAGTAACATCAGGAAGCATTATTTTACTGAGAGGGTGGTGGATACATGGAACAGTCTTCCAGTAGAAGTGGTAGAGGCCAAAACAGTAATTGAATTTAAGCAGGCATGGGATAGGCATAAGGCTATCCTAAACAAAAGATAAATCCAGGTAAAGTATCCATGTAATTGGGCGACTAGATGGGCCGAAAGAAATTGTCGGCAGATAAGAACCTAGGTTTCTATGTTTTTATACGCAAAGGATGTAGGATTCCAAAAGCCCGACACCCCGGACCTGTAGTTCCAGGAGAAAAGGCAACATGTTCTTTTACTTTAGCTCCTTGGACAAGAGTGGGAGGAGCCAAATGAGTCCTACAAGGACAAGAATGAACTTATCCTGTCAATTGCTGCGAATTAAAAATAGCAACCAACCTCCTGTGGTATTTCCAAGTCCCCCAAATCAATGAGTGCGAGTGAGCGCGAGTGTGTATTGTAGTACATGAAAAGCCGTGCTCTGAATTGCTGGGATGTGTAAATGCCTTCTGCAAGATACATACAGTTGTGTTCAAAATTATTCAACCCCCACTGAAATTGAATGTTTTTGCCAGTTTGACATTGATTTTGATCATTCAGTCATCTTGCTTACAATTAAATCAAAGAGGCACGTGTAGGTCAGACAAATATAACATAACATTTATAATGAAATAACCACAAATGTCTTTTCTGTGCTCACATCATTATCAGTTTTATTCAACCCCCAAGTGACATTCAATCTTAGTACTTAGTACAACATCCTTTTACAGTTATAACAGCTTTTAAACGTGAAGCATAGCTTGACACAAGTGTCTTGCAGCCATCTACGGGTATCTTCGCCCATTCGTCATGGGCAAAAGCCTCCAGTTCAGTCACATTCTTAGGCTTGCGCACTGCAACTGCTTTCTTTAAGTCCCACCAGAGGTTCTCAATCGGATTTAAGTCAGGTGACTGCGATGGCCACTCCAAAATGTTCCAGCCTTTAATCTGCAACCATCCTCTAGTGGACTTGGAGGTATGCTTGGGATCATTGTCCTGTTGAAAGGTCCAACGTCTCCCAAGCCTCAGGTTTGTGACGGACTGCATCACATTGTCATCCAATATCTCCTGGTACTGAAGAGAATTCATGGTACCTTGCACACGCTGAAGCTTCCCTGTACCTGCAGAAGCAAAACAGCCCCAAAGCATGATTGAGCCCCCGCCATGCTTCACAGTAGACAAGGTGTTCTTTTCTTCATAGGCCTTGTTCTTCCTCCTCCAAACCTAGCGTTGATCCATGGGCCCAAACAGTTCTAATTTTGTTTCATCAGTCCACAGAACACTATCCCAAAACTTTTGGTTTGTCCACATGACTTTTGGCATACTGCAGTCGACTCTTCTTATTCTTTGGAGACAGCAAGGGGGTGCGCCTGGGAGTTCTGGCATGGAGGCCTTCATTACGCAGTGTGCGCCGTATTGTCTGAGCTGAAACGTCAGTACCCACATCTGACAAATCTTTTCTCAGTTCCTCAGCAGTCACACGGGGACTTTTCTCCACTCTACGCTTCAGGTAGCGCACAGCAGTCAAAGTCAGCATCTTCTTTCTGCCACGACCAGGTAGCGTTTCAACAGTGCCCTTTGCCTTGAATTTGCGAATGATGGTTCCTATGTTCTCTCTTGGTATGTTTAACATCTTTGCAATCTTCTTATAGCCATTGCCCTTCCTGTGAAGAGTAATCACCTCTTCTCTTGTCTTCCTGGACCATTCTCTTGACTTCACCATGTTTGTAACCACACCAGTAAATGTCTAGAAGGAGCTGAGTATCACAGTCATTTTAAAGCTGCCTAATTGGTGCTTATTATGCTTTATTGCTGCTCCGTGACATCCACAGGTGTTTTCAATACCTGATTGAAAACACTTGAATGAACCTCTGTTCTTCTGAGTGGTAGTCTTTAAGGGGTTGAATAATTGTGTCAATTAAGAATTCACAAAAGAAACATTTACTACTGTATTACAAAACCAATTGATGTCATTTTAGTTGCATATGGTTCTTTAAAAAGTCCTTGTAGGATTTCATTCTGAATACAATTACAAATGTCACTAAATTCCCGAAAACCCTTTACAGCATTGGGGGTTGAATCATTTTGAACACAACTGTATATATTACACGCACACACAGGAACGTGCTCCCACGCACATCAAATTCATATGTTGGAATTAAATCCCATTCCCTTCAGCCTATAAATCCTACATACTGCAGGGAGCGCGCAAGCACATTGCCACAGGGTTTAAAGATACAAGATAGGGGATGAGAAGTTCAATTTCATCAATTCCTTTGGGCTACCTCTTAACCCCTTCACTTCCAAGTGATTTCTTACACCTTCAGGACCCAGTGTTTTAATTTTTAGAAAAATCATTTTTAATCAATAAGAAGTATTTGAGAATATTCCCAATGTATTTCTAACTGTAGTAACCTATACGACAGGGAGAGGTCACCATCTGCTGGCCAGAAGGAGTTCGTGCAGTTCTGGGCTCCGTGCAGGATCAGATGGGGTGATGTCATTCAGACACATTCCCAATTGCTTTTAAAAAGTGTTCGCACTTTGGACATGATGCCTGAGGTGCCAAGTTTTTAAGGGCAAATTCTGGAGCCCAAATGCAAATTAATTTAATCCACAGTGATGCAGATTAACACGATCCCAGGCTGCCGTGTCGGCTACTGCTGATTGTGTAAACGCGATCACAGCAGTGAAGGGGTTAACAGTCCTTGGGCAAGCAGTATTCCCCCCCCCCCCCCCCTCGAAAAAAAACAAATTTCCTACCCCTGTGCATGAATAGCACTTTGCCTGCCTCTTCTCTGCATACCTTTATAAGCCGGGAGATGAGGAAGCCGCCCTGGTACCGGTTAAATAATTCCTCCCAGTTCTCCTTCAAGAAAGCCCACGCGGCCTTCCTGCCCGTCTTACTTCCCCGGCCACGCCACCTATAACAGACACCGTGTCCTGATGACGTACGTCATCCTGGAAGGAGGCAAAGAAAAAAAAAAAAACACATATATATAAAAAGCAACATTAAAGTAAACTCTCCAATGGACGCAATCGCTTGTGTTATGAGATGTGGAGACGCAGATGAGTCGCATTAACCTCTTAAAGCTTGGCGCTTGCCTGGTTAGTGCGATTCATCCGCACAATCTAAGATCAGAGCTTAACGTTTGCAGCTTTTAATTCACTTACTGAAAGGGAGAAGCTCAGCACTTTGTGAATGAGCTCCTGGGTTGGGATGAACCCCAGGACCCGCTCTACTCGGCTCTTCTCCTCTTGCATGTCTGCTTGTTTGTGGATCTGGGAGGGAATAAAGACCAGAAAGACATCACAAACGTGTCCATAAACTGCAGAATATCAATATATTGGGCTCAATCATTGCGTGGGGCTTATTTTTTCCCTCAATGAGGTCCTGACCCCCCAAAATAAAAACCCAGCCTTCTGGAAAACTGCAAATCACCAATAAAAAAAAAAAAAAAAAAAAAATCAATCAACGGGGAATCGCACATTTTACACCATAATGGTCCATCGCGAGGTGAATAATCAGTAAATCTGTCACAGCGTTTTCTTACAGGACGCTCTATTATCAAATCACTGGACAGTCAAATGAAGTATCGTCACCAGGACAGTTATAAGGGAGTGGATTGGGTTTAGGGTGCTATTGCCCCAGTTTGGAGGGCACATAGTGTGCCTTGCGATCTCCACCTGGACAGGTCACACAGCAGCTCATCCTGTGACCGTCTCAACACTTTGTTTAAAGGGATTTGGGGGGGGATCTTAGCTTTTCATTTTCATCTCTCCGTGCATTTAGCGATGGACAATAAAGCACTGACCTTAAGCATTGTTTCCAAAGTCGAGCTGTCCCCGTGCTTCAGAACAGTCACATAAACCTAAGATCATGAAAAACGGTTAGTGGCGCAGGGGAGAAGACGCACCAGTGAAGAACACACGAGCGGCAGGTAATCACTAACCGGGCTGCGCAGGTCGGCATTCAATGTGCTCTTTCCGTCCACGTGATCTTTGAACCGTCGTCGAGCTTCCTCTAGAGTGGGTTTATGACCAGCTTTTCCCAGATTCCCCAAAATCAGTCCACGAAGTAAGGCATCCAGATGTCCTGAAACGAGAGCCAAGCTGAGAGGGTGTATCTGAAGGACAGTGACCAAAACAAGAGCAGAGATGGCACAAGCCGGCGACCCCCCCTAAAGAACAGACGAGCCGGCGACCCCCCCCTAAACAGACGAGCCGGCGACCCCCCCCCCTAAAGAACAGACGAGCCGGCGACCCCCCCAAAAGAACAGCCGAGCCGGCGACCCCCCCAAAAGAACAGACGAGCCGGCGACCCCCCCCCAAAAGAACAGACGAGCCGGCGACCCCCCCAAAAGAACAGACGAGCCAGCGACCCCCCCTAAAGAACAGACGAGCCGGCGACCCCCCCTAAAGAACAGACGAGCCGGCGACCCCCCCTAAAGAACAGACGAGCCGGCGACCCCCCCCCCCCCTAAAGAACAGACGAGCCTGCGACCCCCCCTAAAGAACAGACGAGCCGGCGACCCCCCAAAGAACAGACGAGCCGGCGACCCCCCCTAAAAAACAGACGAGCCGGCGACACCCCTTAAAAAACAGACGAGCCGGCAACAAACCCTAAAAAACAGACGAGCCGGCGACACCCCCAAAAGAACAGACGAGCCGGCGACCCCCCAAAGAACAGACGAGCCGGCGACCCCCCAAAGAACAGACGAGCCGGCGCCCCCCCAAAGAACAGACGAGCCGGCGACCCCCCAAAGAACAGACGAGCCGACGACCCCCCCAAAAGAACAGACGAGCCCCCCAAAAGAACAGACGAGCCGACGACCCCCCCAAAAGAAGACGAGCCGACGACCCCCCCAAAAGAAGACGAGCCGACGACCCCCCCAAAAGAACAGACGAGCCGACGCCCCCCCCCAAAAGAACAGGCGAGCCGGCGACCCCCCCCAAAAGAACAGCGCGAGCCGGTGAACCCCCCCAAAAAACAGGCGAGCCGGCGACACCCCAAAGAACAGGCGAGCCGGCGACCACCCCCAAAGAACAGACGAGCCGGCGACCGCCCCCCCCCCCAAAGAATAGACGAGCCGGCGACCCCCCAAAGAACAGACGAGCTGGCGACCCCCCAAAGAACAAACGAGCGGAGATTGTGCACCTAGAGGGGAGCGGAGCTGAGAGGTACCTAAAAAATTAGCAAACACAAGTGGGTTCACCTAAAGAGCCGAGAGGTGATAAAAAGGGGAAATCAATAACCAGAAACTAAAAAGCACATATTAAACGAGACGTCTCTCTCTACTCAGAGGCTTCAGGGAAAGCTGTAACTCCAGGTATTATATACACACACACTGATGGAGCTGGTACGGCACCACCTACCTTCACCAGGCTTCGGGTCCCAGCCCAGCCGTTGACCTATAGGCGAGAATATATCGCGGATAAACCCTTGGATCTCTTCATGGAAGTCTGTATGGGAGAGCAGCGTGGACAGCACCGCCAGATTGCTGCTCAAGTCATTCCACACCGTGTAATTGGGTTCATTCACAAAGGCTTCCATGACCTTTAGAACCTCCACTGTGCTGATCATGCCCGCTCGTGCCTGACGAAACAGATGGGCGCAGGTCAGGGTACGTACATGCCAAGGCAGACCACCGCAGGTCAAGTTAAGTACATGCCAAGGCAGACTTCCACACGTCAGGGCATGTACAAGCCAAGGCAGACAGGCACATGTTAAGGTACATACATGCCAAGGCAGGTGGCTACAGGTCAGGTTACATACATACCAAGGCAGACAGGCAGAGATCAGGGTATGTACATGCCAAGGCAGATGGGCACAAATCAGTACACACATGCAAAGGATGGTGGCCGAGGACATTGACTTTGGTTGTAAAAGTCACTTGTCCCTGACCCGATAAAACTCCAGGTAAATGAAGGGCGGTGGCGCGCGTGTTGAGTATTCTCTTTGCTAAGTTTGTCCCTTTAAATTAGAATATTCAGGGATGCAATAGTTAAAAGGCCACTCGCTCACATACCACACACCCCACATTTTTTATTAGATGCACACGCACGCCTGATCTCATAAATCCAGCGCAGCGCCTTTGCTCTGGTTTCACAGCCAGACACTTACTAGTGAAAACAGGTCGTTCTGCAAACCCAGTCGGTCCACTGGCTGCAGCGAGAGGTCTCTGATACCAGGTAAGAGGCTTTCAAGCATGGCCGGGCTGTACTGCGTGCGGTAAAATCCCACCGTGCCAGGGTTCACCTAAACGGAAACGAGAAATGAAGAAAGCGGCACGCAGCACATGAAACCAGACGCAGCCGCTGTGTGATGATGCGCTGCAGCAGCAATTCACATAAACATTACCTGCATAATGGGAGAAACCCGAGTCAAACGCTGCATAATGGCCAGAAATGACCTGCAGCAAATTATCTGCATTTAATCCAGTGTAGAAACGAAAACTTAACTTTTGAGGCCCAGTGGACAACCCTGATCGGCCAATGGCGTTGGCCGTAGGCGGGTGACCATGTCGGTCGCGAGATTATGGTGCCAGTGGACGCCCAGCCTTAAGTTGCATTTCTACAACTTTTATGGGAAAACTGAAAAAAACTCACCTTTACCCACTGGTCTGGTTTCACGTCCTCCAGCACCACGGTCACCTCTGGCTTGTCCATCAGAACCTTTAGCTTGGAAGAGGACGGCGCTTCACTGGTGCAGATACTGAGCGGTACCATCCACTGTGGACACTCCTCACCTGAGCGAGGGCAATAGGAGGATGTTATATGGAGAGAGGGGCAGGAAGCTGACCCACCAACCTATCATTGGAAGAAGTAAACAAGGAGATGTAGAAGTAGGGAGAGAGGAGGGAAGGAAAGGTTTGAGCAGCTCAAGCCGAGCAAAAGAGACACCACCAGAATGACTAACAAGCGCGGCTGCAATGATCCCGAAGAAAGCCACGATCAGGAAACGCACTGCAACCACTTTGTCATGAATTTTAAGTGATGTAGGCGACCCTCTAATCCGTTACACCAGACGGGCTGCGCTTACCAAGGTGCGGGCCACTGGCACAAAACTTCTTCTGAGACAGTTTCAGTATTCGAGAATCTTCATTCTGTAAGAGCAGAAGTTGATCCAGAGACAATGAAACAAACCTCCCTTCATGCTAAACAGCTGTTCCAATAAACCTGTAACATGATGCTTCACGTGAGCCCTGAACATACAGTTACCTGCTCTGAGTCCACATAGATCAATGGAAATCCCATCTGCATGGTCCAGGTGCTCATAACGGCAGCGATCGGCTTCCCGCTGGCTTCTTCTAGAGACTCCCACAGGTCTTCTGCAGCCGCCAACATAGAAACAGACGTGAACAATACAGGAAGCCCAGGACAGTCACTCGGAGCGCGAAGGAATAAGTAACGTACCTGTGGCTGCATTCCTTTCCTTGAATTTGTTGAGATATTGGTGCATTCCCTTCCTGAAATCCTGGGAAGGGAAACTGGCATCATTACAAATCGAGCATAATGCACGACGAGGCGAACATTGATCCTGCCGGAATATATCCGCAGCTCAGACACTTTAACCATTAGAAGAAAATGACTAAATGGGAGATCAGGATTACGCTCCAGCAGCGTCTCGAGAGGTCTTTCACTGCCAGCATATGTAACGGTGGCCTATGGAGCGTGCGTTAGAGCCATTAATCCCTTTGCATGGGGCGCTAAGTGCACCTGTTGGGCTCGAGGGTCCCGGAAATCTCTCCCTTTATACGTCTCAGCATTTTTTGCCGACCTGTAAGTTTAACAGGGAATAACGCCCTCTTTTCAAGCATTTACGGTCTCCTGTGACTGCGGCATGCCACGGGTCTGGAGCCATCCTGGAAGGTAAGCATTTTACAGCCCGCGCGCCGGCCCCCCCACAGCCCGCGCGCCGGCCCCCCCACAGCCCGCGCGCCGGCCCCCCCACAGCCCGCGCGCCGGCCCCCCACAGCCCGCGCGCCGGCCCCCCCACAGCCCGCGCGCCGGCCCGTTAGCTCTGCCCACAGTGGGGAACACATGGTGTCTGTGAGGCACATCCAAGACGCGATAGCTTGTCAATGGGTGAGTTGGCATTGCTCTCCAAGAGCAAACAGACATCCACTCCCTGATGTGATATCACCGCAACAACACAACTGGAATTAAACGTTCCACAACGTTTTTATTCCCTTTAATACAATCTATACCACAATCCTGTGCACAAACACACACATTTAGTAATTGGGAACGTTTGTGCTGTTCCCCTGGTTTGGGGTGAACAGGGTATTTCACAGCAAAGTGCATCTGTGCAGTGTAAGCGCACGTCATACTTGCATTCTGGTCACACACACAGTTGACCACGTCCCAATGCTGGCATACGGCGGACTCCTACAGAGGCCAAAATACCACGTCCCAATGCCTAGGAAAGCCGCTTGTCCTTACAATGCTCGGCGTCTGATCTGAATCATTCCCCGTGGTCTGACAGACACAGTCTTAAGCCTGAGATACACTAAGCGTGTAGGAATTGCCGTGCGCGTTAAGACGTGCTCAGTGCGTCCAGGTGTTTTCATCTCCCCTCGCTCAGGCTGCGTCACGATGCGGCGCTGAGCGGCGGGAGTTGGAAGAATCCTCCGGTGACAAAAATTAATTGTTAACAAATAAATTACAAGGAAGAAAAAAAAGGGGGAATTTCTGGAATTACTTTGCCAAAGGTTTTTAAAAAAAGCTAAATAAATCAGTAACTGTACGAGTTAGATAACGCACCTCATCGCCGATGTAATCATGTAACATGCGGATCACAGACGCCCCTTTGCTGTACGATATGGCATCAAAGATTTCATCCACTTCTGACGGATGCCCCACGCTGACCTACGACAGGAAGGGGAGGCAGAGGAATACGTGGAAATTAAACAGATTTTACCTGCAGAATATTAACTGTTAGAATATTTAATATGTGGGTAAAAGCTTCTTGATCCAAGGAGAATCTGACGCCATCTGGGGGCAAGAAGGGATTTTTTCTCAGTGTGTTACATATTGGCGAGCGCTTCAGACTGGTTTTTTTTTTGCTTCTTTTGGATCAGGAGCAGCAGGTGATGTGTGAAAGGATCAACTCAATGGACATATGGCTTTATTCAGCCTGTGTTACTATGATGTGGTTGGTATAAAAAGTAGCACCTATATTAACCATAAAGGTAACCCTAACCCTATGGTTACACATTCCTAATATCCATAAGTAGAAGCGGTCTGCTTGGTATCGCACAGCAGATCATTCTCATGTTAGTGTGCGTCTCCAGCTGTGGTGGGATGTGGTGTCTGGAATCGGGACGGACACAGAGCTGGTAAATTAAATGGGAGGGGAGTGAATGAAGGTGTAATGTAACGCTCTGATCATACCTCAATGGGGTGGCTGTTATCCAGCGCGTCCAGTTCCTGAGCCCGAGCATAGTCTGCAAAAACAAACTGCGTCCAAATATCATATTCTGGAAAGCAGTGATCAACGCATAGATACTCTATCCAGGAAGCAAAGCCTTCGTTCAGCCACAGATGGGTCCACCATTCCTGCCAAAGAGACACAAGATACAAATACCAACACAGCAATAAAACAGTTTGATGGAAGAAGAAACTGCAAAGGGTTAAGACACATCGGTTTTAATAAAGCACCATGTTCCCTGACCTATGCAAACATCAAAGCATACATTAAATGGGGAATTTAAACTTGTCTGAGCGGTGGAGTGTCCCTGCGCACATCTATTCTCCCTCGTAAGAAGGACCTGTCAACGTCAACCAAGAGGGGTCAAGAGGCGCATCAGAGGCTGCTGCTGGTCAGCGCAGCAAAAGAAAAACACTGCCATATGAAGCATTAACACGCCTTGATATAAAGAATATACAGGGATCAGGAGTTTCAGTTTGTCAGCTTTCAATCGCAGGAACTTCAACTACATCTCACAGGATCGTCACATAATCTGCTTGATAAGGAGGCGAATCAAGCGCCCTGCGGTATAAAGGAGTGGGTGAGCGGGGTATAAAGGAGTGGGTGAGCGGGCTGGCGCTGCACTGATGCAATGGCGCGGCTCAATTCTAAAGATTGCACCGACAGGCAAGGACATGAATCCTGCCCGGCACCACAATCCATGCAAAGTTATGGTGGTTGAAGCATTCACTAGACCAGTATTTCTCAAACCTGTCCTCGGGACCCTCAGCCAGGCTAGATTTTGCAGATCACCTTGGGGGAAATACAGACTGAATCCTGCAATCACTGAGCAGCAAATCATATCACCTGTGCTGTGCTTCAGATATCTGCAAACCTGGCGAGGCGGAGGGTCCTGAGGACAGGGTTGAGAAACACTGCACCAGACGGCTCAGAAAAAAAAAAGAGTTTTGCACATCAGACGAGAGGAAGCTTTACATACCATGGTGACCAGGTTCCCAAACCACTGATGAGCCAACTCATGTCCCACAACTAAAGCCACCCACTGGCGGGACGAGGCGCAGGAGTCCTTGGGATCAATCAGAAGGGCCGTCTCTCTTTTTGAAAAGGAAAATAAAAATGTGTTATCGGGAATCGATCCATTCACACGGGCACATCGGCACGTACAGAAACCTCGAGTTCAAGGAAAGTGGTATCAAAGTATTATAGAGGAGTGATTTGTAGACTGCAGATCTTTAATAGAAAGCGCAGTATAGTTTTGAACTGAAAGGATAGATTTATTGCTTTATCCGGTAAAAAAGAGAGCAAATATTTGTGTTGTGACAAAAATGCTCATTTCCGCTTTTTTCATCCCTCACAGATATGTTGGAGTGAATTGGTTGGACAGCGGTGACCTGATCGTAGCACCGGGCAGACACGCCGTTAATTTCTCTCCAGGATAAAGATCCCTCACTGCCACACAAAGGGTTAACATGGCCCTAGCGCCCGCCAGAACAGTCTACAAGGCCTTGTATGTTTAGGATGAAGTGAAACGCACCTGTAGGTAACCAGGCCCCAGTTTTCCATGGCTCCTGTGAATAACAGACACACACATTAAAGAACGGAGCACGATGACAGAGCAGGTTCTCACAGCGTCACAGGTGAAGGAGATCCCTACCGGCTGCAAAGTCTGAGATGGTGATGAGGTCGATCTTGGGCAGAGGGTAGGGCACATTGAAGTAATCCTTGTAGAAAGGAAGAGTTTTAGCAGCTACCTGAAAAAAAGAAAACACAGTCTTGGAGGCAACTCGCTCGCTAAACCAGAGACGTCAAACTGCGGCACCCAGGACGTAACTGAACTTCAACTCCCATGATTCTCTGGTCATCGATTGTATTCAAATACGCCTGGGAATCGCAGCTGATCATTATCTGGGGGAACAGAGCTTGACAGCCCTGTAACGATCTAAAGCCGCAAACCATGCGATCAAGACAAAGGTCTGTGGCTGCACATGGCGAGGTGTCAGAGGGCGACAGACTACACCCAAGAACATCAAACGGGGATTTGTGCATGCGTTAGTCTGCTCGCACAGACTTCAGAACGTGCGTTACCTCCAAAGCAAACTTCCCCTGCTCAGCTTTTCCCACCGGAGTGTAAACACGGACCAATATTCCGTCCGCTGACCGAGTCTCCACAAAGTCATACTCTCCAACCACGAAGGCAACGAGGTACGTGGACATGACTGGTGTTCGGGCAAACTTCACCTCCGCAAAGCTCTCGTCATCTGGATACGGCTTCCGTTCAACCACGTTCTGTAACGACCGACAGTCAGCGACGCAGGGGACACACGCGGGGAACATTGTTATAAACGCATGATAGGGAGGATACATTGTTATAAGAGGGAGAGGTGACCGGAGAGGGAGAGGTGACCGGAGAGGGAGAGGTGACCGGAGAGGGAGAGGTGACCGGAGAGGGAGAGGTGACCGGAGAGGGAGAGGTGACCGGAGAGGGAGAGGTGACCGGAGAGGGAGAGGTGACCGGAGAGGGAGAGGTGACCGGAGAGGGAGAGGTGACCGGAGAGGGAGAGGTGACCGGAGAGGGAGAGGTGACCGGAGAGGGAGAGGTGACCGGAGAGGGAGAGGTGACCGGAGAGGGAGAGGTGACCGGAGAGGGAGAGGTGACCGGAGAGGGAGAGGTGACCGGAGAGGGAGAGGTGACCGGAGAGGGAGAGGTGACCGGAGAGGGAGGATACATGGTTAAAAAAGCATGAGAGGGAGGATACATTGTTATAAGAGGTAGAGGTTACTGGAGACTAGGGATGCACCGATACCACTTTTTTAAGACAGAGTACGAGTACCGATACTTTTATTTAATGTCATGTGGCGCTTTCCAATAGGAACAGACCTCATAAAAATTTATATGAGATTTGCCCCCAGCTCTCATGGATTTGCCCCCAGCTCTCATGGATTTGCCCCCAGCTCTCATGGAGTTCCTACGGGAATAGGGCCCTCATCTCCTCCTGTACTGTTTGTCAAATGTTGTTCAATGTATTGTAACCCTGTCTATACTGCGCTTATTGTACAGCGCTGCGGAATATGCTGGCGCTTTATAAATGAATAATAATAATAATGGATTTGCCCCCAGCTCGCATGGATTTGCCCCCAGCTCGAACGCTGGGGAAGCTGGCCGTGTGCATGTAAAGCACGCGGCCAGTGTTCCCCTCCGGCGCGCCGCGATTCTCACCCATCCTGAAGGTCCGGTCGCTGGGCAGTGATGCGATCACGTGGCCGCCGGGAGCATCTGTGACGCTGCCTCCAGCCGAGAGGCAGCGTCACAGGAGCGCCCAGTGGCCGGGGGAACGCATCACTGCCCAGCGACCGGACCTTCAGGATGGGTATCGCATTGCGGCGCGCCGGAGGGGAACGCTGCCCACGTGGTTTTCATGCACGCGGCCAGCTTCCCCAGCCCCGCGGATACCGGCCCAGCGCCGGCTTCCGGTATCAGCGGGATGTATCGGGCCGTTTGCACGAGTAACAAGTACTCGTGCAAACAGCAATATCGGCCCCGATACCGATACTAGTATCGGTGCATCCCTACTGGAGACGGAGGATACATTGTTATAAGCAGGGCCAGTGCTAGACTATTTTGCGCCCTAGGCAAGACCAGCTACTTGCGCCCCCTACCAAAAAAAACACATTACTGCCCCCAGCTCACACATGGGTATATAGTGCCCGGCCCCCAGCTCACCTCCGCCGGCGTCTTCTCCGAGGTGAGCAGCCGCTGACATGCAGCTGGCCGCTCGCTGGAAACCACCTGACCAGTGCAGAGGTCTCACGAGAGAATCTCGTGCGCTGGTCACGTGGTTCCGATCACACGCGAGCGGCCAAGCAGCAATCCAGCGGCCGCTCGCGTAGGGAGAGGGACGGCCAGTGCGCGGCTCCCAGATTCCGGCACCGATTGCCGGAATCTGGCGGGCGGCGCTGGGCCCCCTCCACTCGGCGGCGCGGACACAGATTTTTCGGTGGTCGGGCCCGGCTGCGCTCTAGGCGGCCGCCTAGCTCGCCTGGCGGCAGTGCCGCCCCTGGTTCTAAGAGGGAGAGGTTACTGGAGACGGAGGATACATTGTTACAAGAGGGAGAGGTTACTGGAGACGGAGGATACATAGTATGCAGAGAGCTTTGTGTACACATCTCTTCCATAACCGTATGGCTCATCCTCTGCTCATGTCGTCAGACAATAAAACAAGGAGTGAACATCTAAACCCAATGAAAAGCCGGAGGAATTAATCCCAGCAGCAATTAACAAGGATTAAAAAATGCCACGAGAGAGGACTAGATGCTTTGCTCAAAGCACATACCATGTTGGACAAAGCCACCCTGTCTTTAGGGACGATCAGCGTGACATCAAACGTAGCTTTAATGGCCGGCTCATCCCAACAGGGGAAAGCTCGCCGGGCGTCTGTGGCCTGTGGAGAGAAATACACACATCTCACACGCAAAACATTACAAAATTCAAAAACTCAACACTGATACAATATTGTAAACACAATCCATAAGGCTGGCCGTCCACTGGGTCTGTAGTTGGACGACTGACTTTGTCAATCGCCTATGGACAACGCTGTCGGCCGATCAGGGTCATCAACTGGAAGTGACTGGAGGCCCCAGGTCAGTCGACGGACAGGCCGAAAAAAACAAAAAACACTTTACTGCGGGAGAAAAAAAACCTGTCCTGAAAAAAAACCCAGCCCTGAACGCAGCTGAAGCTGGGCTGGGCTGGGGGGGGGGGGGGGGAATGACGACTCACCGAAGGCTGTAAGGGGGAGTGACCCCCTGTCCCTGGTGCCGAAAAAGATTTCAGCACCAGGGACAGCAATACCGAAAGCAGCCAGCCTGAAGAGGGGGGGGGGGCTGCGTACGGCGAAGGGGGGAACCCTCGTCTTCAGAAAAAGAATTGGAACCCAAAATGTCACCAAAAAAAAAAATAATTAAAAAGGCTTTATGCTGCGGATGAAAAAAAGTTAACGACTGAATAAAAAAAATTAAGAGACAAAGATTTAATTTTACATTTAATCCTATGGTCTTCTCACTGAGTCATCTCTCTATGGAGCGATTTTCCCTGCCGCGGCACGGCGGTTTAACTATACAATTCATGCAACGTGTATCAGATCGTCCCGGCACAGTCCGATAAAATCGCTGGGAAAGATCGCTAGTCTGTTGCAGTCGACAAAGAGGGGGGGGGGGGGGACCGCCTGAAATCGTCCGGTCGGATGCAGTGGAAGAGAGTGATCGACGACTTCAGACGATATCGGATGTTTGCAACATCGCACAAATACGGACCCAGTGAACCCTCAGCCCAAGACGAACTGCCGCAATAAAACACAAAAAGGTATATATTTACCTCAAACTGGGTGACGGCCGCGAAGCGCACCTCCCCAGACGCCGTGCTGTATTTACTGCGATAGAAACCCTTCATTTTATCGTTCAATTCACCAACAAAATCAATCTTCAACATCCCAGAACCTGGAACACACGAAAAAAATATAAAGGTTATAAAAGATGCCGAGATCGCTCGCTGCGACAAAGGAATGGGATGGGAGGGGGGGAAAATCAACAAAGGCATTATTTAATACATGGTAAGGGGCAGGTACATTTATTTATTTATAAAGGATTTTACCAGGAAGGATACATTGAGATTTCTCTCGTTTTCAAGTATGTCCTGGGTTCAAGAACATTGAATTGTTACAGTTACAGAAACACAAAGTAATAAAATACAAGATATTAAAAAACACAAATATACAGATTAACAGAAAATAAATATGTAGGAAATAGTCATTATGTTACATGTTTACAGGTGCATTCTGTATATAGTCATTATGTTACATGTTTACAGGTGCATTCTGTATATAGTCACTATGTTACATGTTTACAGGTGCATTCTGTATATAGTCACTGTGTTACATGTTTACAGGTGCATTCTGTATATAGTCATTATGTTACATGTTTACAGGTGCATTCTGTATATAGTCACTATGTTACATGTTTACAGGTGCATTCTGTATATAGTCACTATGTTACATGTTTACAGGTGCATTCTGTATATAGTCACTATGTTACATGTTTACAGGTGCATTCTGTATATAGTCACTATGTTACATGTTTACAGGTGCATTCTGTATATAGTCACTATGTTACATGTTTACAGGTGCATTCTGCATATAGTCATTATGTTACATGTTTACAGGTGCATTCTGTATATAGTCACTGTTACATGTTTACAGGTGCATTCTGTATATAGTCACTGTTACATGTTTACAGGTGCATTCTGTATATAGTCACTGTGTTACATGTTTACAGGTGCATTCTGCATATAGTCACTGTATTAATGTTTACAGGTGCATTCTGTATATAGTCACTATGTTACATGTTTACAGGTGCATTCTGTATATAGTCACTATGTTACATGTTTACAGGTGCATTCTGCATATAGTCACTATTAATGTTTACAGGTGCATTCTGTATATAGTCACTATGTTACATGTTTACAGGTGCATTCTGCATATAGTCATTATGTTACATGTTTACAGGTGCATTCTGTATATAGTCACTGTTACATGTTTACAGGTGCATTCTGTATATAGTCACTGTGTTACATGTTTACAGGTGCATTCTGTATATAGTCACTGTGTTACATGTTTACAGGTGCATTCTGTATATAGTCACTGTGTTACATGTTTACAGGCGCATTCTGTATATAGTCACTGTGTTACATGTTTACAGGTGCATTCTGTATATAGTCACTGTGTTACATGTTTACAGGTGCATTCTGTATATAGTCACTGTGTTACATGTTTACAGGTGCATTCTGTATATAGTCACTGTGTTACATGTTTACAGGCGCATTCTGTATATAGTCACTGTTACATGTTTACAGGTGCATTCTGTATATAGTCACTGTGTTACATGTTTACAGGTGCATTCTGCATATAGTCACTGTATTAATGTTTACAGGTGCATTCTGTATATAGTCACTATGTTACATGTTTACAGGTGCATTCTGCATATAGTCATTATGTTACATGTTTACAGGTGCATTCTGTATATAGTCACTGTTACATGTTTACAGGTGCATTCTGTATATAGTCACTGTGTTACATGTTTACAGGTGCATTCTGCATATAGTCACTGTATTAATGTTTACAGGTGCATTCTGTATATAGTCACTATGTTACATGTTTACAGGTGCATTCTGTATATAGTCCCTGTTACATGTTTACAGGCGCATTCTGTATATCGTCACTGTGTTACAGGTTTACAGGCGCATTCTGTATATAGTCACTGTGTTACATGTTTACAGGTGCATTCTGTATTGAGGCTGTAGGTTAGGATAACCTGGGGGATTTGTATACATTGCTTTATGTTAAAGGAAACGCCATTTAATTGCAGAAAGCTCGATGGGTTTCACATCGCGGGAACAATCGCATCAGATTCTTCAGTAAACGGCGACGTGTTGAATCACAGACTTTCACCCACAAACAGACCAGAAATCCCGTTATTTTCCGCGGGGTTCTGGGGGTCAGCATTGTGCCGCACTATCTTGTACCTGTGTGATTACGGTTGAAGCCGTGGGACACGGGGTGAAAGCGTCACTGTGTGCCTGCAGGGACCACCCCCCCGGTGCAGTGAGCTGGTCACCCGCAGCCCACCTACCTTGTTGAAGGGTGCTTGGAAAGGACAGGGTCACCTTCTCATCTTCGTTCTCATAGTTAAAGCCGGTGGCTTGGATTTCTGTAAGAGCAGAAACAGACCAGATGAAGAAACACGCGGTGATGAGCCGCACCCTTTATAAACAGAAGGCGTCATCCAAAACCAGAAACATGTTTATTGTGGACCGATCATAGTGACTCTTAGATTGTAAGCTCTTGAGCAGGGTCCGCTCACCTACTGTTCTGTGAGTTTAACTTGTATATTGGTTATTCTGCCTCCCATTGTACAGCGCTATGGAACATTGCTAGCACTGTTTAAAAACTTAACAGTAACACTGCCTTTAAGGTGACATTAAAAGGCCGTGGGGTCACAAGCATTCCCCCCCCCCGATGTTTATGAGGACCAGAACCAAAATGGCTTCCTTCTAACACCAGGGATCTCAACTCCAGCCACCCTAGGATGATTCTGAACTACAAATCCCATGATTCCCTGGCAATCTCTTACAAAGAAGTCCAGGAATTGTAGGCCATCACTATCTGGGGCCAGAGTTTGACAGCCTTGTTCTACAGAGATTGTCCAGCAGGGGGAGCAGCGGCTCGAGGAGGATCTTTCTGCTCTCAGCATTGAGATGGGACAAACAGGACAGGTGGCGGAGTTGGGCAGAGGAGACCCGCGGCACACCATGAATGAAACGTAATATATATTACCTTTCATTCATGGTGTGCTGCGGGTCGTCTCTGCCCCCCTCCGCCACCTGTCATGCATGTATGTATGTATATTATATATATGGTTGGCGCTGTGCAGGGGCATTTATTAATGCATCAAACGATGCAGAATTGGAAATTACTGAGAAAACAGTTTCTTTCCCCCAGGAGAGTTTGATTTCCATTATTTCTGTTGATACGCGATTTGTCACAGCCCTGACGTCCGAGGGGCTTGTTATTGCCTGGCTGCATCTTGAATAATCCGACGTGTTTCGCCCAGAGAATGAAGACCCCTGATGAAGTCCTTTTGATTGTAAGGACGAAACGCGTCGGAATATTCATTTTTAATGTTATCAATAAATCTACTTTTAAAACTCAACCATGTGGCGTCCTTTCTGGCAGAGTTTCAGTTTCGGGGTCTCACACAGTGTCAACACATTTGCACCATTTCTGCCGGAATTATTTTTCCCAGATCCCCCCCCATTCTGTTACATTATCCTTGCTATGTGACGTCAATCTGAGGGGTCGCCGGGGTGAGATCAGGTGCTACACTAACTCGACACGCTGTGAAGTCCCGGCATGCCTGGTGATGCAGCTCCTATTCACATACGGCACAGTATCTGGAAGCCGTACACCGTGCGACTCGTTCTTTGGCAATGTAACGCAGAATGGGAGCCACGCAGGACGTCCCTGATAGGCTGGCACGCAGCTCCGCATTGCGCGTCACCGGCGACCGGTGCTTTTCACATCTCACGAACCACTTAATGCACCGATTGCTTTTTCTATACCGAGAGGTTCATGTACTTCATGAGGAAGAAAGGAAAGTGATGCCGACACTAACCATTAAAGGACACATTAATCGCGGCAATTTCATACATTTAAAGGTTAATATAAAGTGGATGAAAGAGACTGAAATCATTTATTCTTTTATCGAGAAACAGCAGCAAGTAGTGCGAGCCGTCACCTCCGTAGAGATGAGCCCTCGTTCCCTCCTGTACGGGTTTGTAAAAAGGTTGTTCATTATATTGTAACCCTGTCCATACTGTGTCCATTATACAGCGCTGCGGAATATGCTGGCGCTAAATCGGAATAATACAGATTAGCAAAGGGAATCTAAAGATAAAGAAGCCGACAGCAACAGAATAAACCTGCAAAAACAAAAAAGGACAAGAGCGTGTAACTGCACACGCGTGACAGCTTTACCACTAGCGATCTGACACGGTGATCACTTGCCATTACACAGTCGATCCTACGGGGACGTGAGCTTTTTATACGTGAGGGGTGCACGGTCTGTATTTATTAAGCGCCGTTTAACTCACGCCGCGATCGTCTAATTCTAATACCATAAAAGGTCTCCATTAATACAGTTGTGGGGGAGGGGGATGATCTAGCACCGCTGATCCGGATGCAGAGCCCCGTCCCCCCCCATCCCAAAATGTTCAAATACCGACAAATGAGAAACTGCATAAGATCGAGGGTTTGCCGTTACTTTGTTTACGACACAAGTCAAGGAATACAGACTTTTAGATGCAGGACACACATTTGTACCCGGACAGATGCAGATGTCATTAAAGCCGAGGCCCCACAGGAGCAGAAAGAACATCCAGGAGAACAGACCTTCTTTCAGCGCGGACGCCCGTGTGGCCGCCTCACTGCACGCGTGTTTGTACACGGGTCTCGAAAGCACATGTCTCCCATGGCGGCTCATGCTTTGTAGACCTGCCTGACATCCGTCGCAGCGGCTCGATTCATTGCACCGTGCATTAAAAGGTACGCACATAACATCGTGTGGTCCTCCCAGCTGATCCATTCATGTGCCGTGCGCCCCCCCCCCCCAGCCTTACCGGGATAGGTGAAAGCTATCAGAGGGTTTAGAGACGCAAAATTATTATTATACCCAAGACGCGTTTCAGAACAGACACACACTCATAGGTCTATACCAGGTGTCAGCAACCTTGTCCCCGCAGATCATCTTTTGGAACTACATCTCCCATGATGCTCAGGCACGCATTACGTTGGTAGAGCCCCAGGGTACATGTAGTTCCAAGGTTGCTGGACCCTGCTCTAGACTGTAAGCTCCTGTGAGCAGGAACCTCGACGCGGCTCATCTCTGGTTCCTACATTTGTTAGGACATCTGTTTAACCCCTCCAGTTCTTATTGTACAGCGCTGGGGAAACTGTTAGTGCTATATAAGTAACAGCTCTGAATGGGGAGAAACACACCCCCAGCTCTACCAGCCGGCCTGATTCAGCCAGGGCCTCCTGTCGGGCATATGACCATGTTGCCAGAAGGAAAAAATAAATAAATCATTGAATGCTGATGCTGTGGCCGCGACCTCCCCCCACGCAGATTAAATCCAGCTTAGCCCAGCGCTGGCACGGCCAAAAATCTCCATTAGGGCATTTGTCTCCTTAATAACCTCGTGCACTAATGGCTCGCACGCCTAAAACGGTGCTACTCATCATGGTGGATAAAACCCGAACATAAATCAATCAGAATTTCTTTTATTTAAATAGAATTTATTTTAAGATGTTTTTACAGGAAACTAAAAAAAAAAAAAAAAAGGTAATTTTTTTTTATAAAAAAGATATATTATGGTCTAAAGGTTATTCAGCAGTAAATGACGTGACGGCGCAGGAGGCCGGAGATTTGTGCAATATTTACATTATTGGCAAAAGAATTTCATTAAACCAAGTCGATTGAAGTTGTGTCTGCAGAGATAATAACCCCCCCCCCCCCAAAAGTAAAAAAAATACAGGTAAAACCCTTAGTCCTGTTTTTATTCGGCATATTGTAGAAAGCGGCGGTGAGAAAACTTCTTGACGGCACAGATTTCAGGCTTTTATAACAACGTAGGAGCCAGGTTTAACTTTATGTTCACAGAATAATCCAGACAAAAAGCAGCCAGAGGATCAATTCCAGGAGCCAGGTGCTGTCATGTCCCGCACTGCTGTACCCATGTCCTGGCGGCCGGCAGCACCTTACATGCTGCTCGGCCGCGGAGTGAAGTAGCAGGTGATCGTGGTCAAGGGTCAAGGACGTGGACGTGGACGGGGTGAGATGCGATGACACAGGCCGCCGAGGTCAAATACAGAGGCCTGAGCCCTGGTTCCTTGCCCTGGCGTGCTTTCCCCTCCTCTCGGTGCATTCTTTGCCAAAATCCTTTGGATCACCTGTGTATTGATTTGGCTTGTCTGACTTCCTGCTCTGGCACGACGACCCCTTCTGCACGACGACCCCTTCTGGCACGACGACCCAGGGCACTTGGCTGACTATCCCTTCTGGCATGATGACCCCAGGCACTTGGCAGACGATCCCTGGCTTTTGGTAGCAGTCAGCTCTGGTATTAACCGCTGCTATCTGGCTCATGATTATCTCTGGTATTAACCCTTCGTGATTATTCATTCTGTTTGTTTTTACCTCTGGTAGTGTTTGTATTTGGAAATCTGTAGAGTTACGGCCACTTCAAGGACCGGCAGTGTAGAATAGCTTGTCTGCAAACCGGGATTAGACATTTTATCTCGGGGTACTGACCCCTGAATGTGTCAACACACACAAGCTGGGGAGGGGGTTACACAAGCAGGTTTAACAGTTTTACGCTCATTGCAGCTTAAATCCTATACAGTATAGTGAATATAATGTCAACGTGAGGTGGATAAATCCATCAGCAATAATTGACATATTGTGGCAGGAGCAGTATGGAGCAGACACAGGTCATTAACAAGAAGCAAATAACATTCTGGGCTTTAAAATAATATACATTGTATCACGGTGCCTCCGCTACATAAAGGCTCCTGTTCAGCAGCTTCCACGAGCTTCACTTGCTTTAATTTTGCCGTCACGAGTCGGAATCGCGTTATAAGCTGTGACACCTTATGAATAATAAATGCTGATGAACAGCATCCAGTCTATCCCAAAGTGAGGAACAGACGCAAGAAAACCCTCACCCACGCAGGATCACGCAGATACAGCTGCCTGCAAGACGTCAGCCGCAACGGTTAAAAAACAAAGGGAGACAACATAGAGCGGAAACTGACACTATACACAACACAGGCGGCCAGAGATGACGACGTTAGCGGAAACCGACACTTTACACAACACAAGCGGCCAGAGATCACGACGTTAACGCGTTCTGTCACGTCCGAGATTAGCAAAATAAAAAGAACAAGCTTTGCATTGAATACCTGGGCAGATTCTGCACAATTGTATGTTAGATGCATTTACTCGCCTATTCTCCCGCGGTGCGCGCGGTGTTCTGGCACATGTGGGAACACCTCATATGTGGGGACCGGCGCACTTCCGGTGACGTTTCAGCCGCTCACATCAAGGAACCACCAGCAATGCGCACGCGTACCGCCGATTCGTCGGAGACGCGCTCGCTGCGATTACAGCCATCTGTAATTGTACTTGGGGCTGGGGAGACACAGGGTATATATAAATCAGAACTTCACATGGACTGCTTCCTGTTATTTGCTGAAAATATCATCAGCTGGCAGGACAAACACTGTATCGCCCTTGCAGGACCTCATACAGCTGTGCTCTGCAAGCAGCCTGCGTGTGCCTGCATGAGAGCTGGGGTATCCAATCGGCAGTACGCATGCGCATCGCTGGTGGTTCCTTGATGTGAGCGGCTGAAACGTCACCGAAGTGCGCCGGTCCCCACATATGAGAGGTTCCCACATGTGCCAGAACAGCGGCTCCTCCACTCTGGCTCAGGGGCTTCCGAACCCGGAGGGCCCTGCATCGTCCAACGCAATTTGTGTAGCTGTGCCACTTGTAACGAGCGCACTTTATGTAAAAATGTTCCGTAGCGCCTGCGCAGAACGGGGGAGTTGGAGCTGCCGCTCTCAGGACGCTCGCCATAACCGGCGGTCTGAATGGTGATGAGCTCACAAACAGAGAACCTGCTGACGACATCAGTGATGGTCATTTTATCACGCTAGCCCCCTATCCCATTGCACCATTTGTCCTATAATCCCTCACTCCCGCAGTGCCCCCCCGATACGCCCATTATCTGTTTGCCCTCATCCTGCTATGCCACTGCGCTTTACACCAACACAATCACACACACCCTCAGAGGGCAGAATGCACAGTGCGCCCCTTTAAAAAGGTGGATAGCAATGACACTCCTACCTTAAACCCAAGATACGCCAATACACAACTGTAAAACTGCGAATCATCCTGTGCAGAAGCGGCAGCGTTAGGACATGTGCCTGGAGGAGCTCCTCCGTCACACACGGCTTTACCAGTAAATGGGCACGGCTCCTGGCAGCCGTACGCGGGTACTGGCAACGAGCCACTGTAGACATCCCTTTTTGCACCAGGGTTAATGTGAGCGCAGGAGGTCTCTGAAAGAAGTTGAGAAAAGCCTGGCGTTGCAGAGCAAGTTGCCGGCGGCCCGAGGCTTCCATATCTGTCAAACCAGTTACTGCGGCTGGGAGTGTCCGGGGTTTTATTTGTGCAATATGGTCCATGGAACGTGTTCATATGCTTTTCTGCCCTCGATTAAGCCCCTCGTTGAATACAAAGCACATTGGACAGGTTTTTGATGCAGAGTTAACCCCTATACTCCGGATTTTATGATCTTTTTTGCCTTTAGGGGCCAACAGGGAAGACGCCCAACTTAATGAAAAAGTCGTATGACAGAGCCGTGTCCACATGCGTCGTGTCAGAGGAAAGCGTGACCTGCGCCGTCACAAAACATGGAAACCAAGACCCCCCCAAGGGAAGGAGGGGCGAGGTGTCCTGTTGGGCGATATTTAATTAAAATCATCGCTTATAACAATCATCCTTATGTCTGACATGTAATAAATCCCAAAAAACTCTGGTCATTCCGTACGGACAGTCTGCTGTGGTTGACAGGTTCACTTCCTGGCCATCAAACATGAATAACCTGATTTTAACGCTCGATGCTACATCCCACCATGCTGCAAAATGCACCTGGGCCGCCAACGCACTGGTCCATGGAAGACCATTACAATGATGCATCGATGACGAGCCGTGCCAGCAAAAAACGTGCAGCCAGCTCTCCCATTGGCATAATGTGTGTAGAGCAGGGATGTGGATCTGCGTCCCGCCCCCTGATGTCAATTGCCTATATTTCCCAGAATGCAATAAATGTCATGGGAATTGTAGATCAGGATCATCGGAGACTGACAGCCATGGTATACAGCAGCGATGGCGAACCTTGGCACCTCAGATGTTTCTGTACTACATGTCCCATGATGCTGCAGCTGTAAGGCCAACTAAGCATCATGGAATAGGAAGTTCAGAACACTGTGGTGCCCACGTTTGCCACCGCTGGCATAGAGTCCTTGATTCTCCAGTCCATGAAGTTGTGAGATCTGTGACGCGGTCAGTTGACATTAAAACACAATCATCCACAACTTCGCCCATGAGAGATTTGGTTCAGGTTGTGGTGAGTATTGGAGTTTCTCTCCGCTGTCACCTCCATCATCTCACCGAGTGATAGCGTAACGTGTAAGAGTCGCCGCGTCTTACCTTCATCACCATCCGGAGCGTAAGAGGCGGTGATAATGTCGATGTCCGCGCAGTTCATAACGATCTGGTTGGTGCCATTTTTCACCTAGAAAAGAGGAAAAAAAACTCTGTAAAATGACATCGAGCAGAGCGGGACCTGTGACGCTTTGGCACGCCTGGTGACGGGCGAGCAAGTCATACGATGCAACGTGTGCCAGGCGCCGCGGATATAAGAGCAAGATAAATCCATGACAGGCAGCCTTGGCTTCTAGAAGTTTACTAGACGTCATTCGATGCAGAATGACTGACTAAACTGCGCCCGGCTTCTAAAAGATGGGGAGCGGACGTAAACATGTCAAGCCCTGTGCCATACCGGTGTAACCCGTGCATGTTGTTGGCAAACAGCGGGCGGGTTGTTGTTCTTATTGTGCGATTCAAAGAGCGCCGGTGTTTGCCCACGTTTACAATGTCGAAATAACTGTTGCAAAGGTGACAAACGCCGGCGTCTCAAAAGGGAGATCCAAACAGCGGCAGGGGAAGCTTCACAGTGAAGGTGCTGCTGCTGCTCTTTGGATTGCCTCTTGTGAAACACCGGCTCTCCATGAATAACCCCCAGTGTGTTTAGACAGAGTGTGCAACAAGGTCCGGCAGGACAAGTGTCAAATAAAACACTGTTTATTGAGCTCTTAGAACTAACACTGAAAAAAAAGACAACTCTTCCCCCCCTCCCCAGAAACCACAATCAACTCACAATGGCCTATGGACCAAATGGTAAGGGTGTGCGCAAACATTAAGAGGGATCTTGCAGCTTTTGTCCCGCCTAGACTCCTCTTTCAGCTAAGGGGCTCCTGAACCTGGAAATCCCTGAAGCTTTTCTGTGCAGTTTGTGCTGCTATACAACTTGTGTAACGTAGGAACCACAAATTGCGCAGCACTACAGGACTCGCACACAAGTTCTGCAGCGCCTGCGCAGAGCGATGGATCAGAGCTGTACACGCATGCACAGATCTGATCCGTCGCGGCCTCTCTGAGAACGCTCACTACAGCGACTGATAAAAGACATCGAACACAAATACACAAAAAAAAAGCCCCCATAGTCAAGTCCTGACCTCTTGGGCTACGGCCGCGGTCACACAAGCATGGAGGGAACTACCATGAGGCCAACTCGCTGACTGCACGTTACCGCGCTCAGCCCTACAAAGTGCGAGCCATGAAGCTTTGTAGGTTCTTCAAACAGCCAAAGCTTTTTTACGGAGAGAGTTTCAGAACGTCTGGCGTAACGTGCGATACTTATTACGCAGGTTACAAAATGCGTCCCTCAAAGCTGCAATGGACACAGGGACGAGGGTCAAACGGACGCACTCAATGCGACCGCGGCCTCAGGGACGGCAGATGATGAAACAGGCCTCGTTTCGCGCGCACAGTCAGGACTGTCTCGGCGCTCCATGCATTCCCACAGATAAATCACATGACAGAATGTGAAGCTGCCAAGCGGGTCAGGACACGGATACAATGCAGGGAGGTTTGCGTGTGCAAATTGCTCAATGATTCATGTACTTTTATACACCCCGACTCCTGAAAGAGCACCAGCCTCTGCAGCAGAATTCAGCAACCAATGTAGCAGATTAGAGATGGGACAGATTAGACCTGTATATCTACTGTGATATGTATTATATAGGCATATTACTATCTATAGATACCAGGACATTTGGCGCAGCTGGCCTAAGAAATCAATGGCTGCGTTTCCAGCCTGCTGGAAGGAAGCAATTAAACAGGTCGAGTGACAATTTTCTCTGAAGTCATCAAAAGGTGTGAAATAAAGAAATCACCCTTTTGGTTCTACCCAGCAGGCAGGAGGGGCAATTGCTCATGGCAGGGCGAAGACACAGCCGGAGCGGCACCCCAACCGCATATCAAAGAAGAAATCACATCCTTGGATCACTGGAGGTGGTCTCTGGGAGATGATTGATGGACCAGGAAATTATGAATGACGAAGCGTACCGAGCGTGCTCAGGAGAGGGGAATTCTGGGGTTTGTAGGCAAAGGCTCTGCCAGCTAGGAGGCTGGACTTAGAAAAAAGGCAGCCCAATATATATTCTGAATCAAGCATGGCTCGGGGCTATTTCCTTAAAGGTCAATCGAGAATTGAGGGAATATTGCCAACTCCTAATAGGACCTCCCTATGGCTGATCGTCTAGCGTATATTGTGAGTAACTAGGATCTGCTGTTATCTCCCTTTTGTTTGCGGTTTGTGTGTAATGTGTAATTAATTGTTTTATCCTATCCATCTTTTTTTATAACAAATGCACTGATAAATTTTTCTATATCATAATAAATATTCCTTATTAAGATCTGCTTTCTGCCTGATATTCGATCCATGCTAACTGAAGAGACTGGAGTATTGCTTGTTGTTTTAAGCTCGAGTAGCTACGAAATTGTGAGTTGCGTTAGCTGGGGACGGGGATTGTTGTTTACGCAGTCATTATCTGGGTCTAGGATAGACAGTGGGTTGCTTAGCCCTGCGTCTCTCGCTACGACACGCGTAGTGTCCATGAGGATTCGTGGCAGCGTAACTAATAGAATAGGAAAGGGAATCCAGGGATTGTGGGAGACGTAGTCACTACCCGATTCAAGAGAAGACTTGTACTGCGTTACACTCCTGGGACCATTGTATCGCGCTCTACGTACCTGTTGCGAGAGAAAGTGTGGCTGGGGATGGTTAGATAAGCCGCGCGTGGATTGTGGTCCACGCAGTCATTATCTGGGTCTAGGATAGACAGAGTGAGCGGCTTAACCCGGCGTCTTTCACGGCAGCGCACGTAGTGGTCGTGACAACCATGGCCCCACCAGATGTCTTGGCACTACGTCGCCTAGGACACTCAGCCGGACATTAGGTTGGCCGAGCCTCATAGGAGATGCAGTTCTGAATCATCTGAAGGGTTGCAGGATCTAGAGGATTGCACCTCCCCGATCAGTGACAACAGGAGCAGAGCAGCTTGTGACATTTCCACTCATTCCTGAAAGAGTCGCTGCTGTAGGCCTCGTCTCGCGGCCACTCTCTGCCCCACCGCACCTTCGATCATACCTGGATAAGTCGGCAGCAATGACTGACAGAGCAAAGGTTGCCCAGAGGGAGGGTAGGAATAGCCGGCCGGCTGCCCGCGGATTGGGACAGACTGTGTGTGTGTCAGTGACATATGAGCACAAACCCCCAGCTGTGTGCGACGACATGAAAGTGATCCTGTCACAATTCACACAACGGTGTAGCTTTCAAACATAAACCCTGTTAAATGATATGAGTGAAAAGATTGGGGATTTGTCACAATCTATAGATTTGATAGACATTGGGCACAATGTGCCAGATCAGGTGGTCATCTTGACCCGTTAAAAGTGCAAACCTCTAGATTGTAAGCTCCTATGAGCAGGGCCCTCCAAACCTAGGCTGGAGACGAGGTGTAATTATTTATGTCTTGTTCCCTTTGGTTATTGAAAAGTGCTGCGGAAACTGTTTGCGCTTTATATAGGATAACAATAATCAACGCTTAAAAGCCCCCTATATATACACGGAATAAAGACACGATGCCAAAACGTCACATTGTTACAGCCAGAGCACGTGTTCTGATGAGAAGAACTCGCGGAATGTGAGCTTCCTTCCTGCTGATCACTTCATCAAGTGATCGTGGTGTGGATGACAAAACTGCCTGATATAACACATCTATAGCAACACTTTATGTAAAACCTGCCTCGAAACGGCCGGGTGCACAGACAGCACAGACAGCACAGACAGCACAGACAGCACGCAATATCCCTTCTGTGACCAAGTGCCACCGGGTGACCCTGTGGGAACACAAATCTGTGCCACCACCACCACCGGTGCAAATGGTCCGGTCTGTGCAATGCATTATGGGGGGGATCCCCATTAGGATGTCTGCGGTCACTTAACATAATACAAGCTGCTCGAGGGTCACAGCGCGAGTGAAAGCGGGTCCTCTGCGAGCAAAACACTCAGATTAGCAAACATTCGAGCCAATATCTGGCCATGCCAGCACGAAATCACACCCGAATGCACGAGCACAGCTGCAAACGTCCACATCTGCAGGAGAAGCAACACATTCTGCAAGTGCAAAATCACACCCGAACGCACAGCAGCCCTGGCAGGACGTCCACCGCTCCGAGGCCACATAGAAGTATTCCTGGAATCTCTGGGGTCCTGGAAGTGCACGTCCCACGATGCTCTACCATGCCTTAGGCCTGGCTGAGCATCATGGGAAATATAAGATGTAAAGGTTGCCAAACGGAGTCCTAGATCACAAGCTGACCTGGCAGGTTTCCCAGCAAAGCCCAGAAAGAGCACAACAACAAAAACAACACACACCAATGCAAACCACTTGAAACCAGACCTGGAATATGTCAACACAGAGAGACGTCCATCAAACCTGTGACCTTCTCCAGGAAGACACAAGGGGACCGGTCAGCCATTCCTGGTGAGGACTGAGTGGGCTGTCCACAAACTGCATGACACTATAGGGGGTGTCATTCTCTAACCTCTGAATTGGCCTCAAATTGCACCGACCGGTGACTTTCACTAAGCTGTCACACGTCACCCAATACAGGCAAACCGACAGAAATACAGAGCAATTCAGCAGCACCAAAACGTTCCCATAGAAGCCGCGTGTTCTATTCACAGAACGCCGAATTCAACAGAAATTCAGTGAAATGCCCTGATTTTCTGTGATTTAAAAATAGTCAGGTTTAACCAGGTGAATCCCATAGGTTTCAATGTAAAAAAAGTTCTCATATATTTTAGAAAGTCTCTTTTTATTTTTTGCAATAACCCTATTTTTTTTATTTTGTAAAAGACCTTTTTGTATTTTTTAGACAACTTCATTTTTTGTAACAGACTTTTATTACATTTCAAAGGACTTTTTATGATTTAGACACTTTTTATTGATTGAAACGCTTATAAAAGGAGATTAGGAGACTTCCTATATATCAATATATTTTTTTCAGTTTGGTGGAATTCGACGATGCCAATTCGCCGGCTTTCACCGTCGTCCGATAACTGCTTAAGCAACTAAAATTCAGGCAAAATATGGTGACCGTTCCCTAAATAGTGTAATCATATTTTTGGCAAAATTGAATCGCCGAAGTGCACCGCAACACTGAATAGACTCTTATGTATGTGTGTAGAACTCAAAAATATAAAAAAAAAAAAAAAAAAGAGTAACTGAGCAGAAAGTTACTGGTGAAACAGGAAACATGAGATTCAGGTCTCAGAACGTGAAAAGGATTTATTTATTTATTTATAAAGGATTTTACCAGGAAGGATACATTGAGATTTCTCTCGTTTTCAAGTATGTCCTGGGTTCAAGTACATTGAAGTGTTCCAGAAATACAAAGTAATACAATGTAAGATATTAACTCTTCAAACGCTCCCTTAAAACATTCCTATTTAGGGAAGCCGACCACCCAACTCACTGACACAACCATCAATCACTCTCACCTTACAGTCCTCTCCTCCTGTTTCCAACCCCAACCCTCCCAGATTGTGAGTTCCTACGGGAATAGGGCCCTCATCTCCTCCTGTACTGTTTGTCAAATGTTGTTCAATGTATTGTAACCCTGTCTATACTGTGCTTATTGTACAGCGCTGCGGAATATGCTGGCGCTTTATAAATAATGAATAGTAATAATAATAATATTAACAACACAAATATACAGATTAACAGAAAATAAATATGTAGGAAATATAGTCACTGTGTTACATGTTTACAGGCGCATTCTGTATATAGTCACTGTGTTACATGTTTACAGGCACATTCTGTATATAGTCACTAGGTCACATGTTTACAGGCACATTCTGTATATAGTCACTGTGTTACATGTTTACAGGTGCATTCTGTATATAGTCACTGTGTTACATGTTTACAGGCGCATTCTGTATATAGTCACTGTGTTACATGTTTACAGGTGCATTCTGTATATAGTCACTATGTTACATGTTTACAGGCACATTCTGTATATAGTCACTGTGTTACATGTTTACAGGCACATTCTGTATATAGTCACTGTGTTACATGTTTACAGGTGCATTCTGTATATAGTCACTGTGTTACATGTTTACAGGTGCATTCTGTATATAGTCACTGTGTTACATGTTTACAGGTGCATTCTGTATATAGTCACTGTGTTACATGTTTACAGGTGCATTCTGTATATAGTCACTGTGTTACATGTTTACAGGTGCATTCTGTATATAGTCACTGTGTTACATGTTTACAGGTGCATTCTGTATATAGTCACTGTGTTACATGTTTACAGGTGCATTCTGTATATAGTCACTGTGTTACATATTTACAGGTGCATTCTGTATATAGTCACTGTGTTACATGTTTACAGGTGCATTCTGTATATAGTCACTGTGTTACATGTTTACAGGTGCATTCTGTATATAGTCACTGTGTTACAGGTTTACAGGCACATTCTGTATTGAGGTACGTTAGTAAGGAGCTTTTGAGTGACTTTAGACTGGGGGAAGATTTGATGGTGTCTGGGAGGTTATTCCATAATTGTGGTGCTCTGTAGGAAAAGCAAAGGATACTTTGATACATGTATCTCACGTTTTGGTACACAGAGAACATGAAAAGGATACTTTGTGACACTGTGTTTACCAGTTCTCCGGGGTTTTATGGGCACAGCCATCACAATAGAAGGTTGTCTTGGTGTAAGCCAAATTAACGCTTTTGCTGAGTAACAGTACGTGGCATACAGACGCCTGGAAACTAAGGACCCATGGGGGTCTTCCCATTATCCGAGCGGATGGACTAGATGGGAGACTGTCACCCTGGTTTTACTACAGAAAATGCAAAACACACAAAGAATTAACTGCAGTTAACGTGCGATACGAGACTTAGACCAAGGAAGCAGCTCAGCCAATCAGGAGCCCTTGTTCTGCTTTAGGCTATGCACCGGCACGGCGCTCATCGAAAAAAATGTGATTCTGGGCTGTGAATAAGTTAGATAGCCCGAAACACTGGCCATACAGGGGAGACTGAGCACTTGCTGCTTAAAGCACCTATAAAGCCTAAGGGTGAGGATCTCCCTGTGATGACAGTCCAGGGGATTAGGAGAGGAGGGTTTTTTGTAGACGACAAATGCCCTTTATAATATACACAGCAATCACAGGCAGTTACAGAGCACATACAATGTATTCTCTCTGGTTTTTGCTACTTCAGAGGTACAAAAGGTACGTGGTAATGGATCTCAGACATCAGTAACTTGTAGAAATGCTATTACTCTATAAGAACACCTGTACCCCCCCCCCATGTGCTGAAATCATAGCAATGTTATATAGCCATTGCTATATAATTATGCGTTCGCCCCTCCAGTTACTCCGATCAGGCCCACGAGGCGCACAATGACACTGGATGAAGTTACTCATGGCTCCTGATCCTACAAAAAATAGTTCCATGTTTAACAGGAGACTCAGCGGGGACAGAGAAACGAAATACGTGCTACAAGAATCCAAGTCTGACAACTTCAAAAGAATTTACCAAAACTAGGAGTGTCCCTTTAACCCCCCCCCCCAAAAAACAACACACTGTGCATCTGCACAAACATCTTGAAAAACACACGAGACAGGTTTACAGAATTCCCAGCAGGACCTGAGACAAGCATCGTGCTAAGGAACCAACCAGGAACCCACGGAGCCAATTACACATTTTATAAACCGAGGAAATGATTTGTATGAAGGTTTGATAATAATATTAAGCAAGTGGTATTAGACAAGTTCATCTTATGTGGAATAAACCATCAGGCAGTAAATACCACAAAAAAGTATTACTGCCCTGCAGGGAACGCACTACAGAGTGCAGTCGCATTATAGACTGTAGAGGGGTGAGAGGTGCGGGATGGGATGTGAGGTGGATGAGTCTGGCAGAGGTGCTCATTACTCACTGTAGAGGGGTCAGGTGCAGGATGTGAGGTGGATGAGTCTGGCAGAGGGGCTTACTACTCACTGTAGAGGGGTGAGAGGTACAGGATGGGAGGTGGATGAATCTCACAAAAGGAGCTCATTACACAATGTAGAGGGGTGAGAGGTACGGGATGTGAGGTAGAGGGGTCTGGCAGAGGTGTTCATTACAGACTTGAGGGATAATCTGGGATCGTTTAAAGCTAGGGAGCAGAGGGTTACAGTAGTTTAGGTGGGAAAGAGTTTGGACGCGCAGTATAGTAGAGTCCTGGGTTAGAGACTGACAGATGCATGCAACATTTTTTTGGTTGAAAGTGACAGGATTTGGTGACTAACCAGTCCAAGATAAACCCATTGACACAATCCCCGGGATTATATTACACCAACAAATCATACTGTGCAGGAAAGTCCAGTGATGTGAGGAAGGAGAGATGAAGACATGGATTGATGTTCAGAGCTGCTGGCCAGCATGACTTCACACTGCGATTAAAACATACTGCAGGCCCTAATGGACAGCGAGCAGCAGCACCACTCCCTGCAGAGCATTGCACCATTAACTCGTGCTGACACTGACACCACAGACTGACATCGCGCAGCTGAAGCAACGTAGAGTATTGTTATGGATTGACGGGATGTTATTGTGTTGAACTTTGATTACTCTATGAAGCAAGTGAAAAAGGCACGGCACACCGCCTGCAGAAAACGCTGACCACACATAAACCCGCTCCACATTCCTTTACATAAAAGCACTAATAATGACTTCTAATGGCCGTGTGAGAGGACGGGCTGGGGAGAACAGGACTTCTAGGATCCGAGAAACATGTGATCCGAGCCGGCATGTTACCGACACGCAGAGATGCACATATTACACAAACGAACGAGCCACAGGGAGCTTTAAATCCCACGTGGAGGCGTCACCAGCCTGAGGAGCGGCGCATCACTACGGCGAGACAGGAAGGGTTCTAGATGCTGAGGTGAACCCATCCTAAAATAAAGACCTGATTACAAGATTACCCTCAGAAAACAACAACATACAACAAATTTTTATCATAGAATGAAGCCGACCCCATAAAATAATCCAGGGATTTAGGAGTTAAAGTTGATAAAGGCATCCTGTGACCTCCTGGCTTGCCAGCCCTGAATACATACACACCCCGGGGCTCCTGGAATATTACCTGCGGCTTCTAGATTTGCTGTATTTCGGTGTTATTCTGCACAAACTGCTGTCATTAAAAAAATAAGAACATTTCTTGATTAGCTCCTAAAACGTTCGCCTGGGTTTTCATACCTGCGCCCAGTGACACCGTGTGTTTATATACCACACACACATTATGGAGGTTATTTCAGATACCAAACCCTTCTATGTAAGAACTAAGTCGGCCATGTTTTCCTGGACAGATCATTTCATGCAGAGGGGGAGCACAGGGAAAAGTTCTGCCCCGAAACATGTATAATTCATATGCTGCAGGAAATCAAGGCAGATCACCTGGGATTCCTTACCTGCAGCGTATGGATTATACATGCTGCAGGGTGGCATTTTACATGCACTGTCCATCAGCATGAATACATTCTAGGAAAACATGCCCGACCCGGTCGGTCTGGGTGGCAGTCGGTCTGCGTGCCGGTCGGTCGGCGTGCCGGTCGGTCGGTCTGCGTGCCGGTCGGTCGGTCTGCGTGCCGGTCGGTCGGTCTGCGTGCCGGTCGGTCGGTCTGCGTGCCGGTCGGTCGGTCTGCGTGCCGGTCGGTCGGTCTGCGTGCCGGTCGGTCGGTCTGCGTGCCGGTCGGTCGGTCTGCGTGCCGGTCGGTCTGCGTGCATAAGTTTGTTTTTGGAGGATTTTGCGGCTCTGGCTGCAGGACACTATACCCTCAGCACGTAAACACATGCGCCAGTCGCCCTGCACGCCGCGTCACTTCCAGGGGATCGGAATCACGATATTAAAAGGGATATGAATTAAATGGTTCGGCATCTCTTAAAACCCGTCAGGAACGCAAGGTCAACGTACACAGAATGATTGGCCACAATCCCTGCGACCGTCGTCTAAAGCAGAAGACTTCTCTCCATCCTGAACGCTGTCAATCAGCCCCACCAGGGTTTATACAACTGGCACTGCCCCCGATTGACTGCCGCGCGCTAGACTGGCGCTGAGCACCGGTGAGACAGCGAACAGTAAGACGCTGACCAGCGGGGGAGGAGACGGTAGTAATTCACCTCTCAAGATCATTACGCTTTTACCCTTAAGCAGAGGTCAAAGACCCTGACCCTCCAGATGTTTTGGAACTACATTTCCCATGAGTCTCTACAGACCCAATGACACATCAAGGGAGATGTAGTTTCGAAACATAGGGAGGGCCCAGGCTGCCCCCCCCCCCTATAGTCTGCCTTTATTATAAAGCTTTCCAGAATTAGAACGAAAACTCAAGAGCCAACTGTCCATTCCCAGGAGCCAGGCAGAGCCTCGTGTGTGTGGGGGGACCTAGAGGAGCCAGGCAGAGCCTCGTGTGTGTGTGGGGGGACCTAGAGGAGCCAGGCAGAGCCTCGTGTGTGTGTGGGGGGACCTAGAGGAGCCAGGCAGAGCCTCGTGTGTGTGTGGGGGGACCTAGAGGAGCCAGGCAGAGCCTCGTGTGTGTGGGGGGACCTAGAGGAGCCAGGCAGAGCCTCGTGTGTGTGGGGGGACCTAGAGGAGCCAGGCAGAGCCTCGTGTGTGTGGGGGGACCTAGAGGAGCCAGGCAGAGCCTCGTGTGTGTGTGGGGGGACCTAGAGGAGCCAGGCAGAGCCTCGTGTGTGTGTGGGAGGACCTAGAGGAGCCAGGCAGAGCCTCGTGTGTGTGTGGGGGGACCTAGAGGAGCCAGGCAGAGCCTCGTGTGTGTGGGGGGACCTAGAGGAGCCAGGCAGAGCCTCGTGTGTGTGGGGGGACCTAGAGGAGCCAGGCAGAGCCTCGTGTGTGTGGGGGGACCTAGAGGAGCCAGGCAGAGCCTCGTGTGTGTGTGGGGGGACCTAGAGGAGCCAGGCAGAGCCTCGTGTGTGTGTGGGGGGACCTAGAGGAGCCAGGCAGAGCCTCGTGTGTGTGTGGGGGGACCTAGAGGAGCCAGGCAGAGCCTCGTGTGTGTGTGGGGGGACCTAGAGGAGCCAGGCAGAGCCTCGTGTGTGTGGGGGGACCTAGAGGAGCCAGGCAGAGCCTCGTGTGTGTGGGGGGACCTAGAGGAGCCAGGCAGAGCCTCGTGTGTGTGGGGGGACCTAGAGGAGCCAGGCAGAGCCTCGTGTGTGTGGGGGGACCTAGAGGAGCCAGGCAGAGCCTCGTGTGTGTGTGGGGGGACCTAGAGGAGCCAGGCAGAGCCTCGTGTGTGTGGGGGGACCTAGAGGAGCCAGGCAGAGCTCGTGTGTGTGTGGGGGGACCTAGAGGAGCCAGGCAGAGCCTCGTGTGTTGTGGGGGGACCTAGAGGAGCCAGGCAGAGCCTCGTGTGTGTGTGTGTGGGGACCTAGAGGAGCCAGGTAGAGCTATGAGGGCATTTAGGAGCCAGTGCCGCCTGTGTTTCTCAGGGATAAAGTTTATTTCGGTGAATGAGGGGGCCCCTGGGGGACACGGTGACGGCTCGGGGGCCCCTGGGGGACACGGTGGCGGCTCGGGGGCCCCTGGGGGACACGGTGGCGGCGGTGGCGGCTCGGGGGACACGGTGGCGGCTCGGGGGCCCCTGGGGGACACGGTGACAGCTCGGGGGCCCCTGGGGGACACGGTGACGGCTCGGGGGCCCCTGGGGGACACGGTGGCGGCTCGGGGGCCCCTGGGGGACACGGTGGCGGCTCGGTGGCGGCTCGGGGGCCCCTGGGGGACACGGTGACGGCTCGGGGGCCCCTGGGGGACACGGTGACAGCTCGGGGTCCCCCGCCCCCCTGTACCTGCACGGCGGCCTCCAGTTTCCCCTCGAAGGTGAAGTCTATGAGGTCGGGCTTCAGGCAGAGGCCGTAGTTGACGGGCCGCACGTCGCTCGGGAGCCGCTCGAAGGGCCTGCGCTCCGGCATGACGGCTGGAAGTGGAGCCCGGGGCTGCGGGGCCTGACACGGGGGAGGAGTCACCGCCTGAGCACGAAAATCACTGTCCGGGACAGAAGGAACAGCACCGCGCAACCTCCGCCTCACCGACTGACTGAGTGGGCGGGGCGGGGTCTACGTCATCGCGTCCACCGTATCCCAGCCAACCGCTACGCTCCACGCCCACCACGTATCCCGCCACAACCCACCCTCGGACACGCCCAGCGATCTGAGGATCACTCGCCCGCGCGTAGCCACGCCCACTGCGCTGATAACTGAACTTCGATGCCACGCCCCGGCATTAGCAGTCTCCTAGGCTAGGGGCCTTCTGCAGCTTGCATTGCGCGCAGCTGTGGGCGGGGTTATATCTGCGTCATATCTGCGTGCCGGAGGAACAGGTGACGGCGAGTTCCCGCCGTTGGGAAGGTGGTGAGGCGTGAGGTGGTTTCCTGGCCCAGCTGTTAACAGTCATAGCGTTAACTCTCTCACCTTACAGTCCTCTCCTCCTGTTTCCAACCCTCCCAGATTGTGAGTTCCTACGGGAATAGGGCCCTCATCTCCTCCTGTACTGTTTGTCAAATGTTGTTCAATGTATTGTAACCCTGTCTATACTGTGCTTATTGTACAGCGCTGCGGAATATGCTGGCGCTTTATAAAGAATAATAATAATAGCGTTCTCGGGTTAGTCCTCCTCGGTGTCTGAGGTTGGGGCTGCCAGGCAAAGCGGCCATGGTTTCCTGGACACATAATCTATTCTTGCAGTAAATGCCACCCAGCAACATGTATAATCCATACACTGGGAAATAAATAAACAAGGAATCCCAGGTGACCTGCCTTGATTTCCTTCCTGCAGAATATGAATTATACATGTTGCAGGGCAGCACTTTTCCCTGTGCTCCCCCTCTGCATGAACTGGTTATATGTGTCTGGGGAAATATGGCCGCCCTGAGCTTCCTACATACATAGAAGGGTTTGATTTAGGATAAGTTTTTTTTTTTTTTTACTATTTAATGTTTTTTATAAATTTCTCAATTTAATTTATTATAGAGAAATGTCAGTGAAATGCGCTGCTGTTCAGTGCTTTCATTCAGGCGAATCCCACAGGTTTCAATGTAAAATAAATTGCAGTTTTTATTTATTCAACTGTTTATTCTGTACAGCGCTACGGAACTTGTTAGTGCATCATAAAAACTTGTAACTATTTTAGGCACTTTTCAGCAAAATGGTTTTTATTTTGTAACGGACCTTTTTATTATTATTCATAGGATCTCATAATTTTCATGCAGTGTTTTTTTTTAACGCCTTTTAAAAGTTGCAGCGTGTGTTTTTTACTCCTGTTCGGTGGCTGTTGGACTTTTTTTGGATCAATTCGTTGGATGCATTCGGTGATTTTTCGTCTGGTTATGTGATCGATTCGGCGGTTTTGCTGCAGTTTGAGGATGCGTTTGGCGGTTTTTCAAATCGATACAGCGGTTTGAAAATGCGTTTGGCAGGTTGATTCGCTGCACTTCGGGGAACCCTTCAGTGAATGCTGAATTCACCGAAGGGTCGGCGAATGTAACTCTCTGAAGTGCGGGGAACGGGTCGGTGACATTTCTCTCTCTGAATAACCCCTTTGATATTTTAAGTGGACGTCTCTAAACATGATTTTTGGGATCCTGCCTAGTCTTATTGTAACAGACACAGGAGGAATGTTAGTTTCCCACTAACACAATGATTATCGACCTGTAGGGGATCAACCCTTGCGGTGGGCGGTCACGCACATAAAGAGTGTCATGTGCTTAAAGTTAAGACCCGATTCTGGAAAAGGCTCCACCATTAGTGAGTGTATTATCTTATTTAGCAGTACTTAGGCTAGGGTCAAACGAACGCATTATTCGCAGCGACCGTCAAAAAGTGCGTCCGAACGCATTGACGTATTTTTTTCACGGAATGCGCGAAACGGTCAGACGACGCGCATTTTCGTGCGTGATTTTTTTTACAGATCGTCAATAAAACACTTTTTACGTCTGGACGTTATGTAGGCCGGACATTAGCAGCGTCTGACATCTCCTAATCACACACACACGCCACTATGCCGCCGCAGCGCACTCTGTACGTCAGTACTAGCGGTCCTGCATTCTCGAAAAAATGCGTTCATTTTCCACTTGCGTTGCGCGGCCAGACTTTCGTGCGGCCGTTCTTCGTATATTGGCCGTCATTGCCCGTCACTTGCTGCTACTGCGGCCGTGATTAAGTGCGCCTAAACGCACGTTAAAAATGCGTTAGTCTGACCCCAGCCTAAAAAGGAACACTATTGCAAGGTAGAGTGTCCTTTTTTTCCCCTCAAATAATTGGGTAGATCCTGCTGACAGCCTCTGCCCAATTATTTAATTTTTTTATTTAGGCCCATTATACTCCTCTTTTGTCCCTCGCCTCGCTCTGCTGCTCTTCTTCGGCTCAGGGACTCTCGATCCCGGACGTCCATGAGGCTTTCCTGCGCAATTTGTACTTCCTGCTCTTCTTTTGTAGCGTAGAAACCATAATTTGCACAGCGGGACTCACACACTTTACATACACAAGTTCTGTAGCACTTGCGCAGAGCGATGGATCGGAGCTGCACGCGCATGCACAGATCCGATCCATCACTGCCTCTCTGCGAACACGCGCTACATCGATTGGTCTCACAGGGTGACGCCGCCTGCTCACTGTGTGTAACATCACTAATGACCGGCAGTCGGGAAACTCAAAATCTCGGCTGCTGTTGATGCTGGGTGTGTGGGGGGGGGATTCTTCCACTTCACCCAGTGTTTTCTGCTGCGAGGCAGGTAGAAGGGGGCTCTCTTCACATCCTACCACATTAAAACTATCGTGGTCAGGGTGAGTAGAGCGTCCATTTAACGAATGCCTCGCTCTCTCCATTCCCTGATAAGACTTGTTGCCATTTCTCCAGTAGTTTTTTTTCCTGCTGCTGAAAATAAAACCTGCCTGACGCGGCTCTCTGTGACTCTCCCCCCCCCCTGTGGGTTTGTGCATATTTCAGTCTAAGGTGATAAATTATTCTGTCAATCGCACACTATTCACGATCTGAGTGTGAAGCTGCAAACGGCAGCAATGTCTCATCAAAGCCGGCAATGCGTAGTATTACACGTTTACATGTCACGTGCGACTCGGCCCTTTCACAGCGCCGTCTTCAAACCCTTCTCAAACATTTAAAGGGTCATTCCTTTAGCGCCGGAGACTGCCGGTGTTGTATATACCTGTGAAACTCGCCGGTGCTACATGGCCAGCAAATGCTGGCATTTCACAAAACTTAAAGGGTCACAAAAATCAAAACTGAAACGTCCTTATTGTGTTTATTTATGTTGCTGATATATTACATGTGTTTTGTTTTTCTTTTTGTTTAGTTAGAAAATATTTTCCTCTATATGTGACGTGTCACTGGGTGCATCCATTGTGTGATATTTCCTCTATATGTGTCACTGGGTGCATCCATTGTGTGATATTTTCTTCTATATGTGTCACTGGGTGCATCCATTGTGTGATATTTCCTCTATATGTGTCACTGGGTGCATCCATTGTGTGATATTTCCTCTATATGTGTCACTGGGCGCATCCATTGTGTGATATTTCCCTCTATATGTGTCACTGGGTGCATCCATTGTGTGATATTTCCCTCTATATGTGTCACTGGGTGCATCCATTGTGTGATATTTCCCTCTATATGTGTCACTGGGTGCATCCATTGTGTGATATTTCCTCTATATGTGTCACTGGGTGCATCCATTGTGTGATATTTCCTCTATATGTGTCACTGGGCGCATCCATTGTGTGATATTTCCCTCTATATGTGTCACTGGGCGCATCCATTGTGTGATATTTCCCTCTATATGTGTCACTGGGTGCATCCATTGTGTGATATTTCCCTCTATATGTGTCACTGGGTGCATCCATTGTGTAATATTTCCCCTATATGGGTCACTGGGTGCATCCATTGTGTGATATTTTCCTCTATGTGTCACTGGGCGCATCCATTGTGTGATATTTTGTGTTATAACCCCCCCCCCCCCAGTTTTGGATTTCCCGGCTGCCAGTCACCAGATCAGTCACTAGTGATGTCACGCACAGAGAGCGACGACGTCACCCTCTGAGACCAATCGCTGTGTCACAGACCTTCGGTGCCATTGGTTGCACCTCCTCCTCTTCATCGCCCGCACAGCAAGGGGGGGGTCTACAGTTCCTTCCTGGTGCAGAGCTAACAAGGTTTAGGTCCTTCCTCCTCACCGTCATGCTGTGGTCTGCATGGAGCATGCGTGCGTGGCCGCATCATCACGGATGATGTCATCATCCTGGGACAATACCCAGCAGCACACCGCTTCCCTATCACTGATAATCAACGCTGCTTTCCATGAAAGGACAAGACCGGCGAGTCAATGCTCGTTTATTGTTCTCCATACTCGAGCTACCCGGTTTCCACCTCCCTTTCTACCCGTTACCTACTGTATCCTATGTCCAGTGACTACTCTTGCTGGATTACCTGCTGGCGAACTCTGCTATATTACGTAATTACACGACGAGTGACAAAAGGGGAGTAAAATCACCCTCAAAAATAATAAAAATAATAATTGTTCAGCGGGATCTACCCAATTATTTAAGAGCAAATATAAAGGACACTCTCTAATAATGTCTCTTTAAAGCAGCGGAAAATAGGTTGTCTGTACACTGTATACAATCTGTTATTGTACTGCGCAGTTAGTTTGTCTGTTTTCTGTAATTTTTCCAGTTACGATTCCAAGGAGCCATTCACCCACAGCAGAAATGAGGTTTAAGGCTCGGGTCAGACTAACGCAGTGCGAACGCGCGTGCAGCCGCACTTTATTACGGCCGTAGTAGCAGCAAATGACCGGCAATATACGGAGTACGGCCGCACAAAAGTGCAGCCGCGCAACGCAAGCGGTAAACAAATGCATTTTTTCGAGAATGTGATACCGCCAGTACTGACGTACAGAGTGCGCTGCGTCCGCTAACGGCTAATGTCCGGCCAACATAACGTCCAGACGCAAAAAGGGTTTTATTGATGATCCGTACAAAATCACGGATGAAAATGCGCATCGTATGACCGCTATCGCGTATTCCGTGAAAAAATACGTCCATTCGTTCGAACGCACTTTTTCACGGGTAACGCAAAAAAAAATGCGTTTGTCTGACCCTAGCCTAAGTGGTTTTTATTCTGTATTTATAAACACTGGTTGTTCAATAACATTGGTTTCATTTCTGTTGCCACAGGGGAGAGCGTCCCTTATTCCCTTATCTGCGTCCCCGGGATCCTTTCAGATTTCTTTACATGGATATCTTTTTCAGGGAAGGTGTTTGGAGAATCTTTATCTGGTTTTGTGCATGTAATCTGTCGTAGTTATGTTCGCCGCAGTTTGTATGGCAAAACCATGTCTGGTCCGTTCCACATGTTCCAATTTAGGCCCCTGGCACACGAGCGTATTTATGGCTCATGTGCGCCCGCACTTCCCTGCGTCCGTGGGTTTTTGATGGGGAAGGCCATCCACCGGACGTGAAAAAGCCCTCCCCGTCAAAAAGCTAAACGGACGCTGAAAGGATACAAAGCGCGATTCTCCATAGGAGGATCGCGCTTTGTACGCTGAGCGCAGAGAATGGAAGGAACGTCCACTTTTACGGACGTTCCTTCCTCTGCTCGTGTGCCGCCAGCCTAAGCTGTGCTTTATGATCACATCGGGGGGGGGGGGCTTGTGGAAGCTTCTAGATCAGGGCTGTAAATCTCTGGCCCTCCAGATTTTTCTGAACCCATGATTCCCTGGCCATCTGTTGCATTGCAAAAATTCTAGGAATTGTAGGCATCGACCATCCACATGAGTTTACTGCTCCGATCTCGGTGATTTGTCATCTGTAACATTCTCAGTGTTACAGTTTACTCCTATTGGATACATGTGTCAAAAACACTGAATGTACTTATTTCCAATGCAAATGGAGGAAGATGCTGTGACGGATACAAAGTAATGTAAGGAAATTCACGTCAGGATCAAACTCGCTCAGTTTAGCCAGTGTTACCCATAGAGACGCAGCGATGGACCCATAACCCTGGAAGACGTCACGTTGCCTCGGAGGGTTTGAGGCGGCATGCAGCCAATACAGAAACAATGGCACGTACTGAGATATGAAGCCGGTTTATTGAACAGACAATGCAAACAGCTTGGTACATACTGAGAACAGAGGGAGTGACTGGACGTCAAGGAGTGGAACAGCAGGGCTGGAGCAATGAGCAGGAACAGAACTGAACACAAGCTACAGCACAGGGCACAGTGGGCACTGACGCCTGGACACACAGGAAGACAACGGGAACTAGAGGGCATGCTGGGTACTTGAGGACACACTAGAGACTTGAGAGGGCACGTTGCGTACTTGAGGGCACATTGGGTAATTGAAGGCACACTGGGTACTTGACGGCACACTAGAGACTTGAGAGGGCACACTAGAGACTTAACAGGCCTGTCTCTCCTTAACCGTCACTATGACGGAATGGAGTATCCGCCTGCGGTCCGGCTCTATCTGACCCCCTCGTTGGTGTTGCCAAGCCCGACTACCGAGTGGCACGGCACCCGGCGTCTCGAGCGGCTTGGGTAGAAGCCTACGTGGCGGTGTAGATCTGGAGAGTAGATGGGGCACCCACGCTGGAAATCCGCCCGACTACCGAGTGGCACGGCACTCGGCGTCTCGAGCAGCGGATCTACTGACCATTGAAAGGCTGGAGACGGTCTGCGTGGCGAACCGCGGTTCAGTAGAGTCTCCTTGACGATGCTGGCACGGCGCTGAGTCGAGGTCCCAATTCTGGGTGGTTGCGGTATCCCAAAATAGGTGGCGCAACGGCGCGGCGAATCGAGGTTCTGCCGCAAAGTTAGAGGGACCCGTTCCTGGGTGGTGGTGATATGTAGCCGACGTGAAATGAAAACACCAGGCAGAGCTGTATGTTTCAAACACTCAGATGAACTGAAACCTTTAATGAAACAACGCCACTATTTATGCTGAAGTATAGCAGTCACAATTTGCATACACATACTAATTAGGAGCCTACCCATACAATGAGGTATGGCAGTTATTTACAATCAACATTCTTCACATTCTCTTAGCCTTCAGTCCACATAACATTTCTACATCTATTGTTCCAGCACATCAGATTAAACACACACTATCAGAGATCCCTTAAATTAAACATGTACTTAGATAATGGGGAAAATCCCTGACGCATAATTTACACAGCAGCAAAGCTTGTTTACTGTATATACAAAGACACATTTACCTACAGGAATATAGTATTTTAAAACCAAAGCTATGTCATTTCACTAAACTAAATTAAACTAAAACCAAACGATGTAAAGTATATTTAAAATCACACAGGGTACATCTTAATACAGCACATCAAGTAAAACCACATCTAGCAAGGAAAATAAACTGTTCATACATTGAAACGCACACTGCAAACGTTCAAAGGAACACAAGGTCCTTTTAAAAATGTCTTGGGTTTGAGTCCTGGGTCTCGCTGCGCAGAGCCCCTATGTCCCTTCCGTGACACTCCTCCCCCTTTCCAAAGTCCGACGAGCCCGGTTGGACCCACACGGGTCGTATAGGGGGAGTCGGTGCAGTCTCTGCGGCCCATAGTCCGTGGGCAAGAGGCGAGCCGCCAGGCTTCTCCAGTGGTGCTCGCGGCCGTGCCTGGCAGGTTGTAAGTCCTTCGGGGTACCCCCTCCAGAATAAGTGTCCCGTGGTTGGGGAGAGGTACCACCTGTGCCGTCTCCAGTGGTACCGTGCACCCGGGAAAAACGGGTGCCAAGTGCACGCGCCCCAAGTGTCCTGGTCAGCCGTTGGGGAAAACAGTGGCTGCATGGGGCCTCCGGGCCAAAGGGTTGTGGAGATGGGCAGAGGCCAGCGGCCCTCTCTCCCGTTGCCAGCTCTTCTGCTGGGGAGTGGGCACAGGAACAACGTCCAGGGGGTCAGATGGGGTCAACGGCTGCGGGCTAAGCAGCTCGGGTAAATTCTGCTGTTCCTCAGGGCAGACGACGGAGAGTGGGCAGAGGCCAGCGGCACTCTGCCCCGTTGCCAGCTCTTCTGCTGGGGAAGTGGGCGCAGAAATGACATCCCGGGTGTCAGGTGGGGTCAACGGCTGTGAGACAAGCAGCTTGGGTAAACTCGCCTGCTCCTCAGGGCAGACGACGGAGGGTGGACAGAGGCCAGATGCACTCTGCCCCGTTGCCAGCTCTTCTGCTGGGGAGGTGGGTACCGGAACAAAGTCCAGGGGGTTAGATGGGGTCAAGGGCTGCGGGATCAGCAGCGCGAGGGTATCCCCTTTCTGCTCCTCGGGGCAGAGAGTGGGAGATGGGCAGAGGCCAGCGGCACTCTGCCCCGTGGCCAGCTCTTCGGCTGGATGGCCAAGTACGGACACGGCAACCGGAGGAGCAAGTAGAGCCCAACCTGGCTGCTCTTCCCTGCAGCAGACGAAGGGGACAAATGGATGCAACAGCAGTTGCACGGGGTCATCCTCACTCTGCCCCTCGGGCAAGTTGGGAGAAACGGGCAGAGGCCAGCGGCGCTCTGCCCTGGTGTCAGCTCTTCTGCTGGGTGAGGGTCTCCTTGCAGGAGGACGGTTTCCTTCCCCCCCAGGCCCATCCACAGTGGCGCACAACCTGGCCCGGGGGAACCATCGGTCTGCCCCACCTGGCAGCCTGTGGGTGGTGGGCAGAGGCCAGCAGCGCTCTGCCCCGTGGCCAGCCCTACAGCTGGGGGGGCGATCTCCTGGCTGGAGGATGGTTACTTCACCCCCCGGGGCAAACAATGGTTGCGCACAACCCATCCCGGGGGAACCATCTGTCTGCTCCACCTGGCAGACTGTCAGCAGGGGGCAGAGGCCAGCGACACTCTGCCCCGTGGCCAGCTCTTCCGCTGGTGGGCAATCTCCTTGTGGCGGGACGGTTTCTTCACCCCCCGGGGCAATCAATGGTTGCACGCAACCCATCCCGGGGGAACCATCCGTCTGCTCCTCCTGGCAGACGTTGAATAGTGGGCAGAGGCCAGCGGCACTCTGCCCCGTAGCCAGCTCTTCCGCTGGTTGGAGATCTCCTTGGGGAAGGATGGTCTCTTCACCCCCCGGGGCAAACAATGGTTGCGCACAACCCATCCCGGGGGAACCATCCGTCTGCTCTTCCTGGCAGACATTGAGTAGTGGGCAGAGGCCAGCGGCACTCTGCCCCGTAGCCAGCTCTTCCGCTGGGCGGAGATCTCCTTGGGGAAGGATGGTCTCTTCACTCCCCGGGGCAAACAATGGTTGCGCACAACCCATCCCGGGGAGACCATCCGTCTCCTCCCCCGCTGGACCCGTGGCCTCGGCCATCCTGTCCTCTTGCGGGGTGCAGGGGGTGACTTCCTCAGACGACCCCCCCACGGGCACCCATGGGTCCACTCGGCCTCCCATAGGTCCCAAACCTGGGGACTGTCGACTTCCTCCGCCGACCCGTCCCACCACGGGGAGCTCAGGCTCGACTGCGGAACGCCGTCCAACAGTCTTCGATAAGCCACCTCGAGCTCCCACTCTCGCTCGGCCAGGGACTCCAGCTCCTCAAACACTGAGTCCCTGCTGTCTGACGGGATCTCCAGTTCCCGTCCCTCCAGGATGTCTTCCATCCGCTCCTCGGTCTCCTCTCCAAACTCGGGGTCGGCGGCCATGCCCTCGTAGAGCAGCCCCGTACCTCCGTAGCGAGGCCCTGCCGTGGAACTGCCTCCAGTAGGGCGCACTGTCGGAGCGGCGGTTAGCCACCGGAGCGCGCGGTACTCGGCGTCCAGTGCGATCTCCTGCTGCACCAGACTCCGGAGCTCGTCCTCCCACTCCTCTGGGCCCGACCTTGCAGGAACGCTGCTCGCACATCGTACTGCACTCGATGGACGACAGCGTCGGAGGGAATGTACACCCCATGGCAGTCCCGCTCATGGTCCAGGGCCTCGTACCACAGCTCCTCTGTGGACCTCTGGTCCTGCTCCAGGCCCTCCTGCAGCTCTCTTGCCAACACGACCTTCATGTCGGCGTAGGTGCCAGCACAGGAGCACCGCTCCTCAACAGGGAATGGGGCGTCCTCAGATGCAGCTCCAGGCGGGCTGTGAGTCTTCATCCGAGGGTCGCGGGGGTAAGTGACGTCCTCCGTACAGGCTCCAGGCGAGCTGAGAGTCCCGCAAGCGTAGTCACTGGGGTTTGCAGATTCCCTAGGTGAAGCTCCAGTCGAGCTGTGAGCCTCGACCCAGGGTTCCACAGGGTAGGGTTCGGGTCAACATAATCAGTCTCTGCTCCGCGGAGCTCTGCCAACCGCAACTGGTGCTGGCGTTCCTTCTCCTGCTCAACTTCCGGTAGAACTCCCGAATCACTTGATATCTGGCCCCCTCCGCCGGGGCATCACCGAGCAGGGCAATCCGACGCCGCAACTCTCTGAGGCCAGCATCTTCCTCCACCTCCGCCTGGACAGGGCTGGAGACGGGCGTCGCCACCTCGTCCTGATCCATCCTGGTCAGTTCCTTGATCAGGGTCTTCTCTTTTTTGTTACCCGGCGTTCCTCCCCGGTCTCCAACATCCCACGCAGGTGTCCCTGTCGTAGGGGTTGTACACCGCCATGGCGTAAGTCTCCTAGGGGTCTGCAGAGAGCGATCCCACCGCTGCCACCAGTATGACGGAATGGAGTATCCGCCTGCGGTCCGGCTCTATCTGACCCCCTCGTTGGTGTTGCCAAGCCCGACTACCGAGTGGCACGGCACCCGGCGTCTCGAGCGGCTTGGGTAGAAGCCTACGTGGCGGTGTAGATCTGGAGAGTAGATGGGGCACCCACGCTGGAAATCGCGCCGACTACCGAGTGGCACGGCACTCGGCGTCTCGAGCAGCGGATCTACTGACCATTGAAAGGCTGGAGACGGTCTGCGTGGCGAAACCGGTTCAGTAGAGTCTCCTTGACGATGCTGGCACGGCGCTGAGTCGAGGTCCCAATTCTGGGTGGTTGCGGTATCCCAAAATAGGTGGCGCAACGGCGCGGCGAATCGAGGTTCTGCCGCAAAGTTAGAGGGACCCGTTCCTGGGTGGTGGTGATATGTAGCCGACGTGAAATGAAAACACCAGGCAGAGCTGTATGTTTCAAACACTCAGATGAACTGAAACCTTTAATGAAACAACGCCACTATTTATGCTGAAGTATAGCAGTCACAATTTGCATACACATACTAATTAGGAGCCTACCCATACAATGAGGTATGGCAGTTATTTACAATCAACATTCTTCACATTCTCTTAGCCTTCAGTCCACATAACATTTCTACATCTATTGTTCCAGCACATCAGATTAAAACACACTATCAGAGATCCCTTAAATTAAACATGTACTTAGATAATGGGGAAAATCCCTGACGCATAATTTACACAGCAGCAAAGCTTGTTTACTGTATATACAAAGACACATTTACCTACAGGAATATAGTATTTTAAAACCAAAGCTATGTCATTTCACTAAACTAAATTAAACTAAAACCAAACGATGTAAAGTATATTTAAAATCACACAGGGTACATCTTAATACAGCACATCAAGTAAAACCACATCTAGCAAGGAAAATAAACTGTTCATACATTGAAACGCACACTGCAAACGTTCAAAGGAACACAAGGTCCTTTTAAAAATGTCTTGGGTTTGAGTCCTGGGTCTCGCTGCGCAGAGCCCCTATGTCCCTTCCGTGACAGTCACCAATTGCCCTGATCTTGGATACCCTCTTGACTACTCTTCCGGATTTGCCCTTTTTGGCACCACTTTTTGGAGAGGCCTCTGATTCCTCACCCTGGGTTCCACCTCTTTTACCCTCTACCTGACCCAGGCTTGACATTTTTTTGGAAAATGCTACTTTTCGGCCCTCCAAGGACCTTCATCGTAGCATTTGCCCAGTGACCTGTGCTATCAATGTGCTGCTCGGTCAGTAAACGGCAAGGCGATGTGAATACACGCTAACGAGGAGCGCTAATTAAAGGGCACGTCTGGCCACGTCCCGCCTGTGTTCATACTATGGCACCTGTGCATCCCCTTTCTGAAATCCTCGCTCGTGTGATATGCACCCGGCAACGTGCAGGACAGATGGTGCGTTAAGTCTGCAATCTACGCATTCCTTGATCTCCTGATCAGAGGGTTCATTCCTGTGAGCGTCTCGCCCAGATCTGTCCCGGTGACACTCGATACAATGCTAATCAAAGGGATAGTGTCACTGGAACGCAGACACATACACTGACACGCAGTACACGTCTGTAATATATAACATTGCATTTAATGGGAAGCGCTGCTTGATTTATTTCTGACTCAAACATCATTTCCGTCTCGTCCCACTGCAGAAGATCTAAGTGTCAGCTCCCGGGGTTCCCATGATCCAGACACTGCAGGAGGCTGCTTTGCACACGGGGTGATGCTGCTCAGGAAAGCCCTGCGGAAGTTGCGCGACGTCAGATTGTAGAGCAGGGGGGTGAGGCAGGAGCTCAGGTAGTAGAAGCAGTTAGTGATGGGCTGTAAGGTGATGTACAAGCGATAATAAGTCTCTGTCCATTCATTCTTACTGCGCAGAACAGTCATCAGCCGCCGGGCCTGGAAGGGCAGCCAGCACACAGCCAGCGTCCCCACTATGCAACCTGCAAGGGAACGGGAATACTGTTACTTACAGAGAACAACGGTAAGTTTAGGAAGATTCAGTTTCACTTCCCTTTATCAGTTGCCGCAGATCAGTAAAATTCCAGACGTTGTGGACTGCATTTCCCATGATGCTGCAGAGATTGCATTTCCTCCACATCAGCCTGAGAGTGGTAGGAAATCCCAGGAGCGCTGAACCATTATTTTTTTTAGGCTAGGGTCAGACGAACGCATTTGTCACGTCGAACGTCAAAAAATGCATCCAGACGCACTTTTTCACAGAAGACGCGATAGCGGTCACACGTTGCGCAATTACGTCCATGATTTTTCAAGGAGCTATTAAAAACAAATGGACGTGATGTTGGCCGGACATATGCAGCGTCTGACGTCTCCTAATCACACACACACGCCGCTATGCTGACGCAGCGCACTCTGTGCGTCAGTACTAGCGGTTCTACGTTCTCTAAAAAATGTGTTTGTTTGCCGCTTGCGTTGCTGAACTTTCGTGCAGCCGTACTTCGGATATTGTCCGTCATTGGACGTCATTTGCTGCTACTACGGCCGTGATTAAGTGCGGCTGCACGCACGTTCGCACTGCGTTCGTCTGACCCCAGCCTTGCACAGCAGCATGGGAGCTGTGATGATAATGTCTGGAAAGATACATGTTGCTGAACCTTGAAACTACACATTTTCCTGCAATTAAATATATTAATTACCTCTTAACCCCTTAACTACCAAGTGGTTGTCCAAAAAAACACTGCCAGGAACCAGTGTTTTTTTCTTTTCAATAAATGTATACAGTAATAAATATCTGGGAATATTTCCAATGTATTCCATACTGTAATAACCTATTTGGCAGGGGGATGTCGCCACCTGCTGGCCAAATGGAGATTACTGCAGTTCTGGTCTCCGTGCGGGATCAGCTGGGGAAAGTCTGTTAGAGATATTCCCCAGCATGTTATTTTTAAGTATTAGCACCTCGGCATTGTGTCCAGGTGCTAAAACCTTGAGCAGCTTCTGGAGCCAAAATGCAAACTAATTTAATTTGCAATCATATATCATAGCTCCAGATGGCGCTAACATGATCTTGGGCTGCTGTGTCTGCTACTGCTGATCGTGAATAACACCATCAGGGTATTGATGGGGTTAAAAGGATATTCTGTTTGAAAATAGAGTCCCTCTTTTTGCCCTTAAATAACTGAGCAGATCCTGCTGACAGACTCTCAACAATTATTTCTATTTTTTTTTTTGTGGCGCTCTGATACGCTCATACACAGCGCATATTACTGTGAGTTTTATTGCTGTGGAGCTCTGTGATACGCTTATACACACTGCACATTACTGTGAGTTTTATTGCTGTGGAGCTCTGTGATACGCTTATACACACTGCACATTACTGTGAGTTTTATTGCTGTGGAGCTCTGTGATACGCTTATACACACTGCACATTACTGTGAGTTTTATTGCTGTGGAGCTCTGTGATACGCTCATACACACTGCACATTACTGTGAGTTTTATTGCTGTGCAGCTCTGATACGCTCATACACAATGCACATTACTGTGAGTTTTATTGCTGTGAAGCTCTGTGATCCGCTCACACTGCACATTACTGTGAGTTTTATTGCTGTGAAGCTCTGTGATCCGTTCACACTGCACATTACTGTGAGTTTTATTGCTGTGCAGCTCTGTGATACGCTCACACTGCACATTACTGTGAGTTTTACTGCTGTGGATTCTGTGATACGCTCATACACAGCGCACATTACTGTGAGTTTTATTGCTGTGGAGCTCTGTGATACGCTCATACACACCGCACATTACTGTGAGTTTTATTGCTGTGGAGCTCTGTGATACACTCATACACACCGCACATTACTGTGAGTTTTATTGCTGAGGAGCTCTGTGATACGCTCATACACATCGTACATTACTGTGAGATTTATTGCTGTGGAGCTCTGTGATATGCTCATACACACCGCACATTACTGTGAGCTTTATTGCTGTGCAGCTCTGTGATACACTCATACACACCGCACATTACTATGAGTTTTATTGCTGTGGAGCTCTGTGATATGTGTGGGTATTTTTTGGTGGGCATGCTTTTTTTTTTCCGGGGTGGAAAACAATACTGCCCCGGGGGCCCCGTGCCTGCTCTTTCCTAGCTATTAGTAGGGGTGGGCAGAGAGGACCCAAATAGCATGATGGCCGATACCTCTGTATTTTTAGATACTGAGGTTTCAGTTTATTCTCAGGTGCTAAAGTACACAGTGACTCCAGATGTTTTATGTATGTGTTTATCTTTCTCATCATTCACGTTGACGTGCAGCGTATGATTGTATATGCTTTAGCATCGTGATCGTGCCTCGCGCCGGCATTTTCCACTTCAGGGCAGGAATAAGACTTGACTTGTGCAAAAGGCTAAACAAGAAGCTGTTCTTATAAAGGGGCCCTTGATTTGCGCACGACGCCTAAATCCCAGGTATGAACCTCCTTCATTTGGATCATTTGGGCTGGTGGCTTCAGAGGGTCCTGTTTCGGAAGCTCAGGATTCACTATTCCCTTTATTTTATGACTTAATGCAAAAAAACTTCAATATATGAAACAGAAATGATACCCGTTTCATGCCTCACACTTACCCAGCATTCTGGCATTTTGCCTCCGGACCGCCACTATCTGTCCACTGCAGAACCTGCCCAGCGACTGAGAAGCTCCACCAGGCCCTGGCACTACCAGAAAATTCCCAGTGCCCTCCAGGGCTCTCCTCATTTTCCAGCAAGCAATGCCCACAGCCACCAGCACCCCCAGGTAGGTCAGGAAGGATGCCCAGACACTGATGGTGAAGAGCCAAATCCAAGGACCAAGCGGGGTGCAAACCCAGAGTTCTTGAGGCTGGGCTTGTGTAACCTCCACGTTGATGACTTCCAAGCCCATGGTGAAGAGCATGGGGAGGCCGGCCAGGAGAGACACCAACCAGAGCATGCAAAGCCGAAGACGGACGCCTGAAGACTTACGCACGTGGAGGGCCATTGGCTGGCAGGTGGCACGTTGTCTGTCACAGCTCAGAGATAACACGTTTAGTATGGCGGCATAACAAAGAACCTCCCATAGGTAGTAAAAACCACGGCAGCCGGCGGTGCCAAGAGGCCAGGGAAAAGGGCTCCAGATGCTGCCATAGAGCTCAACAGGAACGCCGAGGGCCAACTGGAGGAGATCACAACATGCCAAGCTGCACATGTGGTGGCTGAGCGAGGCCTGCATGCTGCGCCCTCCTCGGATGCCACGCAGGACTCTGATTACTAGTGTGTTGCCCAGGATGCCCGCCAGGAGAAGCAGGACATACACCAGAGATATCAGAGACTTGGCGCAGGTGCTGAGCTTGATGGGGCTTTGGGGGCTTCAGTAATTGGCGGCATCAAAGCAACAAGTGGAGGGCTCACTGACAAGCCAGGCACCTGGGACGCTTGGTCGCTCTTACGGTGTTGCGTCGCTGGTCACTTGGGTCACTCTTAGAGATCTCATCGTACAGTTGGCGCAGGCTGCACGCCCAGTCTGTATTGCAGGTAGCACTTTATATGTCTTTACACTCAGCACTTTCATTCCTCCGTCCCTCCGCTTTGCCAGTCGAGCAGCCGCCTGCTTGCTTCTTCCTCGGAGTTAATTCTTCGGAGAGCATAAGACGCGCCCGGGGCTGCAGTTTGCTCTCTGTGGTATCATAATTATCAATGATTTCTATCTGACACCTCAGCTTCCCTCGATCTCCCCGGCTCAGTGATGCTCTCTTTGTGTTTATTTCTCCCTCCCGCGAGGCTCGATAGATGTGAGCGCCGGTTGCTGGTCTCTCGTGTGGTCTTCCTTGGGGTTGTCTTTGTGCTGTTTTTGATGTTGCTGGTCTCTGTCAGCCCCCCCCCTCCTTCCTTCTGCAGATTTGGCTTTGTGATTTTATCCTATAACCCTTTCCTATTCGTCCTGACTTGGTTTGGAAAACTGCAGGAAGTGTCTGTTAAGGGGTAAAAAAGACAGAGAGGGAGAGATGCTCTTAGGGTCAAAGAACTCTGCGAGCTTGTGTGGCCTAATGAGCTCCTAACGAGCACCTAGCGCCTTCATCTCTAAGATTACACAGATCATCTTCTCAGCATGCACCTCATCCTACCTAATGACCACCTCAAATGCTTAACCCCTTCACTACTAAGCGAGTTTTGTTGAAAAACAATTATCAGAATATTAATTTGAAACATTGGATGCAAAGTTAACAATTGAATGAATAGGTTTCCAGACAATGGTTTATAATGACCCCATATATATTCATATAAAGTTATCAGACCCCTCTAAGGCTCCGTATATGTTTATATGAAGTGATCAGACCCCTCTGAGGCCCCTTATATTTATATAAAGTTATCAGACCCCTCTAAGGCTCAGTATATGTTTATATGAAGTGATCAGACCCCTCTGAGGCCCCTTATATTTATATAAAGTTATCAGACCCCTCTAAGGCTCTGTATACATTTATATAAAGTGATCAGACCCCTCTGAGGCTCTGTATACATTTATATAAAGTGATCAGACCCCTCTGAGTACCCGTATATAGTTATATAAAGTTATCAGATCCCTCTGAGGCCCTGTATACATTTATATAAAGTGATCACAACCCTCTGAGTACCCGTATATAGTTATATAAAGTGATCAGACCCCTCTGAGTCCTGCTGTTTGAGATTGGACATTGTGTTACTTAGTTTGAAGTCTATGATTATTCCCAAATCCTTCTCCTGGCTTGATTTCCCTAAATCAGTTTCAAAGCGTGTATTAAATGTGCTTTCTGGAGAATTCTGAGGCCCCGGGACATAATCTGTTGTGAGCAAGACTGGAACCCAGGTAAGAGAGAGATTGTGTATTTACAGAAGAGATACTGGAAGGTTGCGCGGGCGGCGGAGACGAAAGGGCAATTAATGGCTACTTGGTTGTGTAGTTTGGATGTAAACAGTTGTACTGCTCTGCGTCGGAGAACTGACGGTGTGCGGTCGATAAGCGGTGGTTGCAGAGCATTGTACTGCAGGTTACACTCGCTTCGCTGTGCTCTGTTTGGGCTCGGGGTGAACGCACTCCTATCTCTCGGGCTGATTAGGAGCATAGCCTGGGATATATCCGCTCCGTGTCCCTTCTATCACACATGACTTCACCAGAAAGACATGCACACACCACCCTACTCCCCTACCCGAGTCCCATTGCAGCAATCATTTGTTGTGGGCTTGCATGTGCGATATTGTGTCCTATTTCGATACATCGTAACACTAGGGCTGCCGTCAGACGAGCATATTAGAAGAGCGGAAGGAACGTCTGGTAGAGTGGACGTTCCTTCCACTCGACGCCCGTCTGGCCACCTTGCTGAGCGCACTCAGTGCCTCCTATGGAGGATCGCGCTTTGCAGCTCCGTCAATGCGCATCCTAGCGCTTTGACGGAGAGCTCTGCTGCAAGGACGCAGCATGGCCGCTGTTGCTCGTGCAATTCGTGCATGCACAACAGCGTTTGGCTGGCCCTGTTGCAGCGTCTCAATGCTGCGACGGACGCCAGAAGGCTCGTCAGTACGGGCCCACAAAGTGCACTCGTCTGACGCAGGCCTATGAAGGGACACTCTTGGGTTACAACGGGAGGGGGGGATATAATGAAGGAGGTTATACATTAACTCGCATAAAACAAGTGTAACCTGCAGTATGATGCTCTGCAACCACCACTTATTGACCGCACACCATTAATTCTCCGACATAGAGCAGTACAATTATTTACATCCAAACTACACAACCAATTAGCCATTAATTAAGGAGGTGCGCGCCTCTTTCCAGTATCTCTTCAGTTAAAACACAAAATCTCACTCTTACCTGCCTTCCAGTCCTGCTCAGGGCAGGTAACAGGCCGGGCAGGGGTCAAGGAGGAACATGGTTACTCAATATGTTTGCAGAAGGAATGGAGTTCCCATTGGTCCCACACATTATAAATCTTGTAATCACATCTTTTCCTGTGAAGTCACAATAAATGTAGGATTTATCATCTATCAGATTTGAGTGTGTGTTTGTGTTAAGACTGAGATGACGAGCACTAATTGGGGACAGAAGTCTTGGTGACTTCCTACACTTAATTTTTTTTTTAGGACTTGCCCTCTGGGCTTTAAAATTCTCCAGGAAAGAAAGCTTTATGAAGATGTTGTATGTTTACAGTCAGTTATAAAAGGGTAAATAATAAGATCTTATCCTGTATCGCCTGCGCGGCGGTGCTGTGACAATAACCCTGATCTCTGTGTCATAGCTGCTATACTTTGTTTCTTCTGGAGGAAATTCCTGTTACGTGCAAATTTTTTTATTTTTTTTTTAGAAAGTATTTTACCAGGAAGGATACATTGAGATTTCTCTGGTTTTCAGTATGTATATGTACCTGGGTGGCGAGTCTGTACCGTCGGGTGTCTTGCCCAAGGACACTTACTGGAGAGGTGCTCTTCCCGGGATCGAACCTGTGTCTCCACAGTCTCTCTCCACGCAGAGCAGTGAGGTTACCTCTACTTCACCCAGCTGGCACAAGGGTACATAGAGTGATGGAAATCCTAGGCTCAGAACCAAGAACAACATCTCTGCAATATGTGTATCACTGAGCTAAATCACTGTGAATTAATATAATAAATTAAACTTTATTAAAGGTACACTCTAATAATCCCCCTTTTTGCCCTTAAATAAATTTGCAGATGTTGCTGATAGTCTCTGCCCAATTATTTTTATATATAGAATTTTTTATTATTTAAGGCGATTTTACTCCTTTTCTCCCTACCAAAATCCAGAATTCCATGGAGTTTTCCGTCGCTATACAAATTGCTAACAATATTTTCCAAAAATTGCACATCACTCAGATCTCGCACACTTTACGTACACAAGTTACGCAGCGCCTGCGCAGTGATGGATCGGAGCTGCACGCGCATGCACAGATCTGATCCATTGCTGACTCTCAGGACGCTCGCTATTACTGGCAGTCACAGAGAAGGTGATGTCAGCACGCAGAGCTAGGGTCGCCAGATCGGCCATGTTTTCCTGTAAACATTACCATTTCATGCAGAGGGTATCGCTCCACTTCACCCCGCATCTCAAACATTTTGGGGTACGGTATGGGGGGGATACACCACACACACACTGGATACTTTAAGAAGCTAAAGCGGTCAGATGTATAGAATATCCCTTTAGGCTAGGGTCAGACGAACGCATTTTCGCGTTGTCTGTGAAAAAGTGCGTTCGAACAAATAGACGCATTTTTTCACGGAATACGCGATAGCGGTCATACGATGCGCATTTGCATCCGTGATTTTGTACGGATCATCAATAAGGCTAGGGTCAGAGTGGGGCAGTCGGAACGCGCGTGCAGGCGCACTAAATCACGGCGGCAGTAGCAGCACATAACGGCCAATGACGGCCAATATACGCAGTACGTGCGTACGAAAGTGCGCCGACACCACGCAACCAGCAAATGAACGCATTTTTATCAGAACGTGAAACCGCTGCTACTGACGTACAAAGTGCGCTGCGGCCGCATAGCAGCGTGTGTGCGTGATTAGGAGATGTCAGACGCTGCTAGTGTGCGGCCAACATAACGTTCAAACAGCCGGATTTCCCTAGACTTCTTTTCACCCCATCGTCATGAAATACGTCCAGAATTGCGCATCGTCTGACCACTTAAGCGTATTCCGTGAAAAAATGCGTGCGCACGCATCGACGTACATTTTGACGGTGGCTGCAGAAAATGCGCTCATCTGTCCCTAGCCTAAAACACTTTGTGCGTCTGGACGTTATGTTGGCCGGACATTAGCAGGGTCTGACATCTCCAATTCACACACACACGCCTCTAGCGGCCGCAGCGCACTCTGTACGTCAGTACTAGCAGTTTAACGTTCTCGAAAAAATGCGTTCGTTTTCCACTTGCGTTGCGCAGCCGGACTTTTGTGCGACCGTACTTCGTATATTGGCCGTCATTGCCCGGCACTTGCTGCTAGTGCGGCCGTGATTAAGTGCGCCTGCACGCGCGTTCGCACTGCGCTCGTCTGACCTTAACCTCCCTGATGGTTTTCCCGAGTTTGGCTCGGGGTTAACTTTTTGTACCGAAAGCGGTATCCCCGAGCCACACTCAGGCTGGACTTACATGTCCTGCGCTCCCTCGCTGATCCCCGCAGTCTCCTCCAGCCGCTCACAACGTCACACTGCTCTTCTCGCGAGGAGTGACCCAGGAAGTGTGACGTCGCGATCGGCTGCAGTGTGACTGTGGGGACAGCGAGGGAGCGCAGGGACATGTAAGTATCGGCCTGAGTGTGGCTCGGGGATACCGCTTTCAGTATTGACCCCCGAGCCACACTTAGGACCGATTCTGACATATAAAATGTTAGAATCGGACCGCCAGGGAGGTTAAGATCCCGGTTGCCTGATGACGGGCCTGTGTCATCTCACATTCTAGTGAATACACCCCTTGGTATTCCTAAACCCCTAGGGTAGAGCTGCCAGGTCAGCCATATTTTCCTGAACACATTTAATTCTTTTAATGCTGATGGACAGCGCATGAAAAATGCCACCCTGCAGCATGTATAATCCATACACTGCAGGAAAGGAATCCCAGGTGACCTCCTGCAGCAAATTAATTATACATGTTTATTTATTTATAAAGCATTTTACCAGGAAGGATACACTGAGATTTCTCTCGTTGTCCTGGGTTGCAGGGCAGCACTTTTCCCTGTGCTCCCCCTCTGCAAGATATAGTAACGTGTGTCCAGAAAAACATGGCCGACCTGGCAACCTTACTCTATGGAGACCAAGCAGGGCGGAGCAATCTGGGCCGTCTCCTCCCACGGGCTGATGCGCCCCGCCCCTTTTAAAGCAGCCCGTCGTGGCTGACCTCTCCGCTCCAGCCATGTCGTAATAGCTTCCTCTTCCTGTCACGCACGTCGCGCCACAAACACGTCACTGAGCATCGGGCGCTCCTGCAACGCGCTGTCAACGAGTGCCACGCCCACAACTATCAGCATCCAATCACAGCAGCTGTTCCAGCCACGTGACGTCTATGATTCCACCTCTACCAGCGTCCCCTGTGCGGGCAAGATGGCTGCGTCCATGAGAGTGATCCGGTCGCTCGGCGAGCAGGTTAGAAGAGGTCGTGTGGGAAGATCCTCCATGTGTGCTGGGGGGGGGGAAGGAATATAGAGATATAGGGGTCAGTTCCCTTCTGCCCCTCCCTGATCAAGAGACTCACATACGGCAGGGCAGCACCTTGCCTGTGCTCCCCCTCTTCTCCAGAGAAGCATGGCTGGTCAGGTGGTCCCAAATTCAGAGGGTGCCTGGGAAAATGCTGCCCTGCAACATGTATAATTCATATACTGCAAGTAGGAGATCAAGGCAGATCACCTGGAATTCCTTTTTGATTTCTTACCTGCAGCATATAGATTATACATGTTGCGGGGTGACATCTTTTCATGCATTGCCCAGCAGCATGAATAAATTAGGTGTCCAGGAAAAGGACTAGCTTTGCGTGCGTCACCTCTGTGATTTCCCGTATGTTGTGACGCACTCGTTGTGTTTACATACTTGCGGTCACATTGGGTCGTGTGCGATTTGTATGAAGCGCTTGTACATATTGTTGCAGCATTCTAAGCGGCAGCTCCGGAAGATTTAGATAACTTGTGCTTATAAAGGTTTTTCTGCGTTTTCCTCTGGGGGCTAGTCTTGCTGGTTTAGTTTCTGTTTGCTTTGTGGTAGTGGAAGAATCCCGTTTTTTGTATGTGCACCTTGTAATATTAGTGTGTGTCAGTGACGTGCGGTGTGTGTCAGTGACGTGCGGTGTGTGTCAGTGACGTGCGGTGTGTGTCAGTGACGTGCGGTGTGTGTCAGTGACGTGCGGTGTGTGTCAGTGACGTGCGGTGTGTGTCAGTGACGTGCGGTGTGTGTCAGTGACGTGCGGTGTGTGTCAGTGACGTGCGGTGTGTGTGTGTGTCAGTGACGTGCGGTGGTGTGTCAGTGACGTGCGGTGTGTGTGTGTGTCAGTGACGTGCGGTGTGTGTGTGTGTGTGTGTCAGTGACGTGCGGTGTGTGGTGTGTGTCAGTGACGTGCGGTGTGTGTGTGTGTGTGTCAGTGACGTGCGGTGTGTGTGTGTGTGTCAGTGACGTGCGGTGTGTGTGTGGTGTGTCAGTGACGTGCGGTGTGTGTGTGTGTGTCAGTGACGTGCGGTGTGTGTGTGTGTGTGTCAGTGACGTGCGGTGTGGTGTGTGTGTCAGTGACGTGCGGTGTGTGTGTGTGTCAGTGACGTGCGCGGTGTGTGTGTGTCAGTGACGTGCGGTGTGTGTGTGTGTCAGTGACGTGCGGTGTGTGTGTGTCAGTGACGTGCGGTGTGTGTGTGTGTCAGTGACGTGCGGTGTGTGTGTGTCAGTGACGTGCGGTGTGTGTGTGTCAGTGACGTGCGGTGTGTGTCAGTGACGTGCGGTGTGTGTCAGTGACGTGCGGTGTGTGTCAGTGACGTGCGGTGTGTGTCAGTGACGTGCGGTGTGTGTCAGTGACGTGCGGTGTGTCAGTGACGTGCGGTGTGTGTCAGTGACGTGCGGTGTGTTGTGTGGTGTCAGTGACGTGCGGTGTGTGTGTGTGTGTCAGTGACGTGCGGTGTGTGTGTGTCGTGCGGTGTGTGTCAGTGACCAGTGCGGTGTGGTGGTGTGTGTGTGTAGTGCTGTCAGTGACGTGCGGTGTGTGTGTGTGTCAGTGACGTGCGGTGTGTGTGTGTAGTGACGTTGTGTGTGTAGTGACGTGCGGTGTTGTGTGTGTGTGTCAGTGACGTGCGGTGTGTGTGTGTGTGTCAGTGACGTGCGGTGTGTGTGTGTGTCAGTGACGTGCGGTGTGTGTGTGTGTGTCAGTGACGTGCGGTGTGTGTGTGTGTCAGTGACGTGCGGTGTGTGTGTGTGTCAGTGACGTGCGGTGTGTGTGTGTGTCAGTGACGTGCGGTGTGTGTGTGTGTCAGTGACGTGCGGTGTGTGTGTGTGTCAGTGACGTGCGGTGTGTGTGTGTGTCAGTGACGTGCGGTGTGTGTGTGTGTCAGTGACGTGCGGTGTGTGTGTGTCAGTGACGTGCGTGTGTGTTGTGTGTGTCAGTGACGTGCGGGTGTGTGTGTGTGTGTGTGTGTGTGTGTCAGTGACGTGCGGTGTGTGTGTAGTGTCGTGTGTCAGTGAACGTGCGGTGTGTGGTGTGTGTGTGTCAGTGACGTGCGGTGTGTGTGTGTGGTGTGTCAGTGACGTGCGGGTGTGTGTGTGTAGTGTGTGTCAGTGACGTGCGGTGTGTGTGTGGTGTGGTGTCAGTGACGTGCGGTGTGTGTGTGTGTGTGTGTCAGTGACGTGCGGTGTGTGTGCGGTGTGTTGTCAGTGACGTTTGCGGTGTGTGTGTGTGTGTCAGTGACGTGCGGTGTGTGTGTGTGTGTGTCAGTGACGTGCGGTGGTGTGTGTGTGTCAGTGACGTGCGGTGTGTCAGTGACTCGTGCGGTGTGTGTGTGTGTGTGGTGTGTGTGTGTGGTGTGTAGTGACGTGCGGTGTGTGTGTCAGTGACGTGCGGTGTGGTGTGTGTGTGTCAGTGCACGTGCGGTGTGTGTGTGTCAGTGACGTGCGGTGTGGTGTGTGTCAGTGACGTGCGGTGTGTGTGTGTGTCAGTGACGTGCGGTGTGTGTGTGTGTCAGTGACGTGCGGTGGTGTGTGTGTGGTCAGTGACCGTGCGGTGTTGTGTGTGTGGTGTGGTGTGTCAGTGACGCTGCGGTGTGTGTGTGTGTGTGTGTCAGTGACGTGCGTGTGTGTGTGTTGTGCTGTGTGTGTGTCAGTGACGTGCGGTGTGTGTGTGGTGTGTCAGTGACGTGCGGTGTGTGTGTGTGTGTGTCAGTGACGTGCGGTGTGTGTGTGTGTGTGTCAGTGACGTGCGGTGTGTGTGTGTGTGTCAGTGACGTGCGGTGTGTGTGTGTGTGTCAGTGACGTGCGGTGTGTGTGTGTGTGTGTGTCAGTGACGTGCGGTGTGGTTGGTGTGTGTGTCAGTGACGTGCGGTGTGTGTGTGTGTCAGTGACGTGCGTTGTGTGTGTGTGTTGTGTCAGTGACGTGCGGTGTGTGTGTGTGTGTGTGTGTCACGTGCGGTGCGGTGTGTGTGTGACGTGTGTGTGTGTCAGTGACGTGCGGTGTGTGTGTGTGTCAGTGACGTGCGGTGTGTGTGTGTGTCAGTGACGTGCGGTGTGTGTGTGTGTCAGTGACGTGCGGGTGTGTGTGGTGTGTCAGTGACGTGCGTGGTGCGTGTGTGTGTGTGTGTCAGTGACGTGCGGTGTGTGTGTGTGTGTGTGTGTCCGTGACGTGTCGGTGTGTGGTGTGTGTGTGTGTCAGTGACGTGCGGTGTGTGTGTGTGTGTGGTGTGTTGCAGTGACGTGCGGTGTGTGTGTGTGTGTGTCAGTGACGTGCGGTGTGTGTGTGTGTGTGTGTCAGTGACCGTGGCGGTGTGTGTGTGTGTGTGTGTCAGTGACGTGCGGTGTTGTAGTGTGTGTGTGTGTGTCAGTGACGTGCGGTGTGTGTGTGTGTGTGTGTCAGTGACGTGCGGTGGTGTTGTGTGTGTCAGTGACGTGGCGGTGTGTGTTGGTGTGTCAGTGACGTGCGGTTGTGGTGGTTGTGTGTCAGTGACGTGCGGTGTGTGTGTGTGTGTCAGTGACGTGCGGTGTTGTGTCGTGTCAGTGACGTGCGGTGTGTGTGTGTCAGTGACGAGTGCGGGTGTGTGTGTGTCAGTGACGTGCGGTGTGTGTGTGTTCGGTGTGTTGTTGTCAGTGAAACGTGCGGTGTGTCAGTCGTGACGTGGTGTGTGTGTGTGTGTGTGTGTGTGTGTCAGTGACGTGCTTGTGTGTGTCGTGTGTCAGATTGACGTGCTTGTGTGTGTGTGTCAGTGACGTGCTTGTGTGTAGTGTGTCCAGTGACGTGCGGTGTGTGTGTGTTGTGTGTGTGTGTCAGTGACGTGCGGTGTGTGTGTGTGTGTGTCAGTGACGTGCGGTGTGTGTGTGTGTGTGTCAGTGACGTGCGGTGTTGTGTGCTGTGTGTGTGTGTGTGTCAGTGACGTGCGGTGTGTGTGTGGGTGTGTGTCAGTGACGTGCGGTGTGTGTCAGTGACGTGTGGTGAGGCACTGGCTAGTATCAGAGCCAGATATACACGGGGGTTACGCAGTCGCAGTTTATACACGGGGGTTACGCAGTCGCAGTTTAGACACGGGGGTTACGCAGTCGCAGTTTATACACGGGGGTTACGCAGTCGCAGTTTATACACGGGGTTACGCAGTCGCAGTTTATACACGGGGTTACGCAGTCGCAGTTTATACACGGGGTGTCGCAGTTTATACACGGGGGTTACGCAGTCGCAGTTTATACATGGGGTGTCGCAGTTTATACACAGGGTTACGCAGTCGCAGTTTATACACGGGGTGTCGCAGTTTATACACGGGGTTACGCAGTCGCAGTTTATACACGGGGTGTCGCAGTTTATACACAGGGTTACGCAGTCGCAGTTTATACATGGGGTGTCGCAGTTTATACACAGGGTTACGCAGTCGCAGTTTATACACGGGGGTTACGCAGTCGCAGTTTATACACGGGGGGTTACGCAGTCGCAGTTTATACACGGGGTTACGCAGTCGCAGTTTATACACGGGGGGGTTACACAGTTTTATACACGGGGGGTTACGCAGTTTATACACGGGGGGTTACGCAGTTTATACACGGGGGTTACGCAGTTTATACACGGGGGTTACGCAGTCGCAGTTTATACACGGGGGGTTACGCAGTCGCAGTTTATACACGGGGGTTACGCAGTCGCAGTTTATACACGGGGGTTACGCAGTCGCAGTTTATACACGGGGGTTACGCAGTTGCAGTTTATACACGGGGGTTACGCAGTGGCAGTTTATACACGGGGTTACGCAGTCGCAGTTTATACACGGGGTGTCGCAGTTTATACACGGGGGTTACGCAGTCGCAGTTTATACACGGGGGGTTACGCAGTCGCAGTTTATACACGGGGGTTACGCAGTTAGCAGTTTATACACAGGGGTTACGCAGTCGCAGTTTTACACAGGGGGTTTCGCAGTCGCAGTTTATACACGGGGGTTACGCAGTCGCAGTTTATACACGGGGGGTTACGCAAGTCGCAGTTTATACACAGGGGTTACGCAGTCGCAGTTTATACACAGGGGGTTACGCAGTCGCAGTTTATACACGGGGGTTACGCAGTTTATACACGGGGGGTTACGCAGTCGCAGTTTATACACGGGGGGTTACGCAGTCGCAGTTTATACACGGGGGGTTACGCAGTCGCAGTTTAATACACGGGGGTTACGCAGTCGCAGTTTATACACGGGGGTTACGCAGTCGCAGTTTATACACGGGGGTTACGCAGTCGCAGTTATACACGGGGGTTACGCAGTCGCAGTTTATACACGGGTTACGCAGTCGCAGTTTATACACGGGGGTTACGCAGTCGCAGTTTATACACGGGGTTACGCAGTCGCAGTTTATACACGGGGGTTACGCAGTCGCAGTTTATACACGGGGGTTACGCAGTCGCAGTTTTATACACGGGGGTTACGCAGTCGCAGTTTATACACGGGGGGTTACGCAGTCGCAGTTTATACACGGGGTTACGCAGTCGCAGTTTATACACGGGTTACGCAGTCGCAGTTTATACACGGGGGTTACGCAGTCGCAGTTTATACATGGGGTGTCGCAGTTTATACACAGGGTACGCAGTCGCAGTTTATACACGGGGGTTACGCAGTCGCAGTTTATACATGGGGTGTCGCAGTTTATACACGGGGGGTTACGCAGTCGCAGTTTATACACGGGGTTACGCAGTCGCAGTTTATACACGGGGGTTACGCAGTCGCAGTTTATACACGGGGTGTCGCAGTTTATACACGGGGGGTTACGCAGTCGCAGTTTATACACGGGTTACGCAGTCGCAGTTTATACACGGGGGTTACGCAGTCGCAGTTTATACATGGTGTCGCAGTTTATACACAGGGTACGCAGTCGCAGTTTATACACGGGGGTTACGCAGTCGCAGTTTATACATGGGGTGTCGCAGTTTATACACAGGGTTACGCAGTCGCAGTTTATACACGGGGTGTCGCAGTTTATACACGGGTTACGCAGTCGCAGTTTATACACGGGGTGTCGCAGTTTATACACGGGGTTACGCAGTCGCAGTTTATACACGGGGGGTTACGCAGTCGCAGTTTATACACGGGGGTTACGCAGTCGCAGTTTATACACGGGGGGTTACGCAGTTTATACACGGGGGTTACGCAGTTTATACACGGGGGTTACGCAGTTTATACACGGGGGTTACGCAGTTTATACACGGGGGGTTACGCAGTCGCAGTTTATACACGGGGGGTTACGCAGTTTATACACGGGGGTTACGCAGTCGCAGTTTATACACGGGGGTTACGCAGTCGCAGTTTATACACGGGGGTTACGCAGTCGCAGTTTATACACGGGGTTACGCAGTCGCAGTTTATACACGGGGGTTACGCAGTCGCAGTTTATACACGGGGTGTCGCAGTTTATACACGGGGGTTACGCAGTCGCAGTTTATACACGGGGGTTACGCAGTCGCAGTTTATAAACGGGGGTTACGCAGTCGCAGTTTATACACGGGGTTACGCAGTCGCAGTTATAAACGGGGGTTACGCAGTCGCAGTTTATACGGGGGGTTACGCAGTCGCAGTTTATACATGGGGTGTCGCAGTTATACACAGGGTTACGCAGTCGCAGTTTATACACGGGGGTTACGCAGTCGCAGTTTATACATGGGGTGTCGCAGTTTATACACAGGGTTACGCAGTCGCAGTTTATACACGGGGTGTCGCAGTTTATACACGGGGTTACGCAGTCGCAGTTTATACACACGGGTGTCGCAGTTTATACACAGGGTTACGCAGTCGCAGTTTATACACGGGGGTTACGCAGTCGCAGTTTATACACGGGGGGTTACGCAGTCGCAGTTTATACACGGGGGGTTACGCAGTCGCAGTTTATACACGGGGGTTACGCAGTTGCAGTTTATACACGGGGGGTTACGCAGTTTATACACGGGGGGTTACGCAGTTTATACACGGGGGGTTACGCAGTTTATACACGGGGGGTTACGCAGTTTATACACGGGGGTTACGCAGTCGCAGTTTATACACGGGGGTTACGCAGTCGCAGTTTATACACGGGGGTTACGCAGTCGCAGTTTATACACGGGGGTTACGCAGTCGCGCAGTTTATACACGGGGTGTGTCGCAGTTTATACACGGGGGTTACGCAGTCGCAGTTTATACACGGGGGTTACGCAGTCGCAGTTTATAAACGGGGGTTACGCAGTCGCAGTTTATACACGGGGTTACGCAGTCGCAGTTTATACACGGGGGTTACGCAGTCGCAGTTTATACACGGGGGTTACGCAGTCGCAGTTTTATACACGGGGGGTTACGCAGTCGCAGTTTATACACGGGGGTTACGCAGTCGCAGTTTATACACGGGGGTTACGCAGTCGCAGTTTATACACGGGTTACGCAGTCGCAGTTTATACACGGGTTACGCAGTCGCAGTTTATACACGGGGGTTACGCAGTCGCAGTTTATACACGGGGGTTACGCAGTCGCAGTTTATACACGGGGGGTTACGCAGTCGCAGTTTATACACGGGGGTTACGCAGTCGCAGTTTATACGGGGGTTACGCAGTCGCAGTTTATACACGGGGGGTTACGCAGTCGCAGTTTATACACAGGGTTACGCAGTCGCAGTTTATACACGGGGGTTACGCAGTCGCAGTTTATACACGGGGGGTTACGCAGTCGCAGTTTATACACGGGGGTTACGCAGTCGCAGTTTATACACGGGGGGTTACGCAGTCGCAGTTTATACACAGGGTTACGCAGTCGCAGTTTATACCGGGGGTTACGCAGTCGCAGTTTATACACGGGGGTTACGCAGTCGCAGTTTATACACGGGGGTTACGCAGTCGCAGTTTATACACAGGGTTACGCAGTCGCAGTTTTACACAGGGTTACGCAGTCGCAGTTTATACACGGGGGGTTACGCAGTCGCAGTTTATACACGGGGGTTACGCAGTCGCAGTTTATACACGGGTTACGCAGTCGCAGTTTATACACGGGGGGTTACGCAGTCGCAGTTTATACACGGGGGTTACGCAGTCGCAGTTTATACACGGGGGTTACGCAGTCGCAGTTTATACACGGGGGGTTACGCAGTCGCAGTTTATACACGGGGGTTACGCAGTCGCAGTTTATACACGAGGGTTACGCAGTCGCAGTTTTATACAGGGGTTACGCAGTCGCAGTTTATACACGGGGGGTTACGCAGTCGCAGTTTATACACGGGGGGTTATGCAGTCGCAGTTTATACACGGGGTTACGCAGTCGCAGTTTATACACGGGGGGTTACGCAGTCGCAGTTTATACACGGGGGGTTACGCAGTCGCAGTTTTATACAGGGGTACGCAGTCGCAGTTTATACACGGGGGTTACGCAGTCGCAGTTTATACACGGGGGTTACGCAGTCGCAGTTTATACACGGGGGTTACGCAGTCGCAGTTTATACACGGGGGGGTTACGCAGTCGCAGTTTATACACGGGGGTTACGCAGTCGCAGTTTATACACGGGGGGGTTACCAGTCGCAGTTTATACACGGGGGGTTACGCAGTCGCAGTTTATATACACGGGGGTTACGCAGTCGCAGTTTATACACGGGGGTTACGCAGTCGCAGTTTATACACGGGGGTTACGCAGTCGCAGTTTATACACGGGGGTTACGCAGTCGCAGTTTATACACGGGGGTTACGCAGTCGCAGTTTATACACGGGGGGTTACGCAGTCGCAGTTTATACACGGGGGTTACGCAGTCGCAGTTTATACACGGGGGTTACGCAGTCGCAGTTTATACACGGGGGGTTACGCAGTCGCAGTTTATACACGGGGGGTTACGCAGTCGCAGTTTATACACGAGGGTTACGCAGTCGCAGTTTATACACGGGGGGTTACGCAGTCGCAGTTTATACACGGGGGTTACGCAGTCGCAGTTTATACACGGGGGTTACGCAGTCGCAGTTTATACACGGGGGTTACGCAGTTTATACATGGGGGGTACGCAGTTTATACATGGGGGTTACGCAGTTTATACATGGGGGGTTACGCAGTTTATACATGGGGGGTTACGCAGTTTATACATGGGGGGTTACGCAGTTTATACACGGGGGGTACGCAGTTTATACACGGGGGGGTTACGCAGTTTATACACGGGGGTTACGCAGTTTATACACGGGGGGGTTACGCAGTTTATACACGGGGGGTTACGCAGTTTATACACGGGGGGTTACGCAGTTTATACACGGGGGGTTACGCAGTCGCAGTTTACGCATTTGATTATCGTTCTAGGAGAATAGAGTTTCACTATTTATACTCATTGTCTTAGGCTGGGGTCAGACGAGCGCAGTGTTCACGTCCGTGATTGCGCCTAAAAGTACGTCCGTGATAGCATGAAAGTAAGTCCATTGGAGCCTGACACATGAAGTACGTCCGCACTGAACTGCGGACGCACAACGGACGCGGCAAACGGACGCAGGTTAGACAAGAACGTAATACTGCTAGAACGGACGTGCGGAGTGCGCCACGTCCACAACGTCCGCATAGCTTTGTGTGTGAGTGATGGAGCGTGGTCAGATGGACTGCATTTATACGTCCAGCATTTTTGACGGACAGAATGTTTTTTCATTGTAATTTATTTTTCCCTCCTACATCCGTCAAAAAATAACTTCAGTGAAAAAACGTACTGTGTGACCACTACTGCGTCATCCGTACTGACGATGTCCGTACTGCACGCACGTACAGTCCGTAGAAATCACGCTCGTCTGACCCCAGCCTTAAACGCTTGGTACCGCGAGGACTATTCCTTCTCTTCCTGATTTGCCTTTTACAGGCCGCACTGTACACTTGCTGATGTGTCACAAACCAATAAAGGGCTTGGTATAAAAATAAAATGTTTTGTTTAGGTTTATGCACACGAAGCTATTAGAGGCAGGAATGGACTAGTGTTTGTTTCTTTTTCCCAGGACGTCTGTTCAGTGTTCACTGCGCTGGGTTTGTTGGTTCGGGTTAATCCCACACACTTTGAGGAATAAATTGGTCTTTCAGGAGCCCAATTGAAGGGTAGGAAGGACATTGACGTCACTGTGATCCTTTATTTGGCATTGAATAATCACTGTGCCAAACGAGTCATTAAAAACCTTCCTAGAGAGAAATAATATATATAATATGACAAATAATGTATAATATAATCTACCTCAAAAACGATCAGGATTTGTGAGTAAGGGGCATGGTTTCCAACCGAATGGCTGCCTAACTTTACAGCTCCCTGCAGCACAGCTGTAAAATCCACTATTCTGCGATCTCCCCAGCCGCTTTCATGGCAGAGGCACCGAGCGTACGGGCTCCTCAACTGAACACCGCCGTCAGTCACAAAAAGAGCCGCAACACAGTGGAATCCAACATGGCGGCCGCATCTCCTTCGTCCCCATGCGCCTCTGAGCCGAATCACGTGTGTGTGTGTGTGTGTGTGTGTTTTATCACGCGCACATGCACTGAGCACACTCTGGGGGGGGGTCACACATGCTGCTGTGCTCTGCCTGCCCACCCCCCAACGACTGACGAGGACAGTCACATGACTGTCCTGCGTCAATCAAACCATGGGGAGCTCTGCCTCCAATGGTGGGTTTTTTATTTATTATAAAATGAATTGCTTGAGACCAATGGAGCTTTCCCATTAGCTCAAGCTTTCATTTGCTCTCATTGCCTCTGGAGGCACTGACGAGCGTAGAACCAGCTTGAGCTTTGCAATTAGCATAGGGTTCAGCTGCACATTTTGTGTTGGCTAGGCTGGCAAAAGCTGAGGACAGCGAGGGAGCGTGGAGCAGGTGAGTATGAGACCTTTTTTCAATAAATAACCACTTATTTACGGTTTAAATATATATACACATCACCTGTCATTACAGCACAATGAGCACATTAATTTACTGGAATGACTGTGTGTCATATGATTGTGCATTGACAATACTAAATCTATGTATTTGCCACAGGAAGCTGTCATTGTTACTGCTTCGAAGACGTGTGGTCAGGCTGCAGGGCAGCACTTTTCATGTGCTGCCCCTAAGTATGATGTGAAACATAGCTTTTGGGTGTGATTTGTTGCTCATGCAGTTTTCCGGTCTTTGTTTTCACTGAAGGGGCTGGTCACCATCCTCCGTCCTACCCGATGGGCCCTCCCTGTGACAGTCCTGCCCGTCAGGACCAAGAAGAGACACTTCATTCCCCCGTCTGTGAGCAGCAAGTATGTTTCGATGGACGACATGGTCAAAAGAGCCCAAGCAGCCGGCATAGTGGCGCCTCAGGAGTTCATAGAGCGACCAATTACCCTCTCCTGCACAGGTACAGAGAGCAGACGCCGTCACTCGACGGGATCTTTAAAGAGAATCTATTTAGTAAATACATATTTAAAAAAAAAAAAAATAATAAAAAATATATTTATAACCTGATCTCTGCTAAAAAAAAAAAAAAAGGCATCTAGTATGTCGCGGCATTGATTGAAGAGTTCTGTGCGAAAACAGACCCAGGATGCAAAAAAGTGAGACCGGTGTCATTTGCATGTCTTACCCAGAGTTCCTTGCTGCATGCGGGGAATGTAGCACAAGAGCTCTTTGATACAGTTCTTTGAATTGCTGTGATGTACAAATGGCATCTACAATAATATATATATATATCTCCTACTCATCCCGACCACTTTATTTTTTTTTTAAGTGGTCAGGATGTGACACGTGCACCCCCCCCCCCCAACCTTCAAATCTGGTGAAAACGTTGGGTGAAGCAGAGGAGTTATAAGCTTCACCAGCAGCTGGGATTTTGAATTTCCTGGCTGCTGGTCATCAGATCGGCCACTAGTGATGTCACACACAGAGAGGGCAACGTCACCCTGTGAGACCAATCGCTGTAGCGAGCGAGACACAGTGATGGATCAGATCTGTGCATGCGCGTGCAGCTCCGATCCATCGCTCTGCGCAGGCGCTATGGAACTTGTGTACATAAAGTGTGTGAGTCCCGTAGTGCTGCGCAATTTGTGGTTCCTACACTACACAAGTTATATCAGCAGAAAAGCTTCAGGGAATTCCAGGTTTGGGAATCCGAGCTGAAGAGGAGGAGCAGCGCGCGACGAGGAAGAGTAACGTCAGAAAAGATTACATTTTGGGCAGCGTCTGTCAGCAGGATCAGACCAATTATTTTAATATCCCTTTTTAATACTTTTTTTTAGGATAAAAATACTCTCCTTTTCTCCCTCCCCCCTGTGCTTCCGCCCCCCCCCCCCCCCCGTCCGCTCAGGAGCTTCGAATCCGGAAGTCCCTGCAGCTTTGCTACACTATTTCAGTGGCTGCAAACTGCGTGAAGTAGGATCCGGAAGATGCGCATCGCTTGGGACTCGTGCGCTTTACTTACACAAGTTCCATAACGCTGCGCAGAGCGATGGGATTTTTTTTTTCCCTCGTCCTGCATGTTTTCAGGTGTCTTTTAATGAATGTTATTGATGCATTTTCTTTCAGCCGGGATATTCGACGCTTACGTGCCCCCGGAGGGCGATGCCCGTGTGTCATCACTGTCCAGGGAGGGTCTGAAGCAGAGAACCGAGCATCTAAAGCAGACTGCGTCTTCTCAACTGGCGTAAGACTCAAAACGCGCTGTCACTATAACACCACCTGCCGAGGTTCCTCATTCGCGCCGCGCTCCGGTTAATGCTGCGAGTCTGTGCTTCCTTTCCGTCGCTTTGTCGTGTCGTTCTTCCTCCACCAGGCTCCGCTTTATTGTAGCGTTACTTTCAGGGAAGTGTTATAATAACCCCCCCTCTGTCGCAGAATTCGGAAGATAAAGGAGCACGACCGTGAATACAGCAGTAAGACGTTCCCAGAGAAGGCGCAGGAGATCTTCATCGCTGCACACGAATGCCTGACTCAGTAAGGAATAATCCCTTTTTATTAACTTAAAAATCTACAAATCTGCGGCTTCCAAGAACTCGCCTCCCATTGCGCTTTACCTAAAACACCTAATAGAAAACGACATTAACTACAGACCGGAATGTATCCAACGTAAAGGATATACAGTCAGGTCCAGAAATCTTGGGACATGGACACAATTGTAACATCTTTGGCTCTATACACCACCACAATGGAGTTGGAATGAAACAAACACAATGTGCTTTAACTGCAGACTGTCAGCTTTAATTTGAGGGTATGTACATCCAACTCAGGTGAACGTGTAGGACTTACAGCAGTTTGCAGATGTGCCCCCACTTGTTAAGGGACCAAAAGTAATGGGACAGAATAATAATCATAAATCAAACTTTCCCTTCTTAATACTTGGTTACAAATCCTTTGCAGTCAATCACAGCCTGAAGTCTGGAACGCATAGACATCACCAGACGCTGGGTTTCATCCCTGGTGATGCTCTGCCAGGCATCTACTGCAACTGTCTTCAGTTCCTGCTTGTTCTTGGGGCATTTTCCCTTCAGTTTTGTCTTCAGCAAGTGAAATGCAGCTCAATGGGATTCAGGTCAGGTGATTGACTTGGCCATTGCATAACATTCCACTTCTGTCCCTTCAGAAACTCTTTGGTTGCTTTTGCCGTATGCTTTGGGTCATTGTCCATCTGCACTGTGAAGCACCGTCCAATGAGTTCTGCAGCATTTGGCTGAATGTGAGCAGATAATATTGCCCCAAACACTTCAGAATTCATCCTGCTGCTTTTGTCAGCGTCACATCATCAATAAATACAAGAGAACCAGTTCCATTGGCCGCCATACATGCCCACGCCATGACACTACCACCACCATGCTTCACTGATGAGGTGGTATGCTTAGGATCATGAGCAGTTCCTTTCCTTCTCCATACTCTTCTCTTCCCATCACTCTGGTACAAGTTGATCTTGGTCTCATCTGTCCATAGGATCTTGTTCCAGAACTGTGAAGGCTTTGTTAGGTGTTGTTTGGCAAACTCTAATCTGGCCTTCCTGTTTTTGAGGCTCACCAATGGTTTACATCTTGTGGCGAACCCTCTGTATTCACTCTGAAGTCTTCTCTCGATTGTTGACTTTGACACACATACACCTACCTCCTGGAGAGTGTTCTTGATCTGGCCAACTGTTGTGAAGGGTGTTTTCTTCACCAGGGAAAGAATTCTTCGGTCATCCACCACAGTTGTTTTCCGTGGTCTCCCGGGTCTTTTGGTGTTGCTGAGCTCACCGGTGCGTTCCTTCTTTTTGAGAATGTTCCAAACAGTTGTTTTGGCCACGCCTAATGTTCTTGCTATCTCTCTGATGGGTTTGTTTTCTTTCTTCAGCCTAATGATGGCTTGCTTCACTGATAGTGACAGCTCTTTGGATCTCGAGAGTTGACAGCAACAGATTCCAAATGCAAATAGCACACTTGAAATGAACTCTGGGCCTTTTATCTGCACATTGTAATTGGGGTAATGAGGGAATATCACACACCTGGCCATGGAACAGCTGAGAAGCAAATTGTCCCATTACTTTTGGTCCCTTAACAAGTGGGAGGCACATCTGCAAACTGCTGTAAGTCCTACACCGTTCACCTGAGTTGGATGTACATAGCCTCAAATTAAAGCTGACAGTCTGCAGTTAAAGCACATTGTGTTTGTTTCATTCCAACTCCATTGTGGTGGTGTATAGAGCCAAAGATGTTACAATTGTGTCCATGTCCCAAGATTTCTCGACCTGACTGTATAACCTCATATAATGGCACCAAAAAGCAACTTTATTCAGCTGATACATCTAAAAGCAGCTCAACACAAAGGTAATAGAACACACGATAACAAAGCGTTAATCCATTTATAATGTGTAATAAAGTGTCTCCCGTTTCTCAAATCTTCAAAACTGTGTTTCAGAGATGTAGATATAGGTGTGTGTCTGTCCAATGGTTATATATCTGATTAATGTACAGCTCTAGCGGAGTAAAACACCGGCAAATCTTCTAATATTTCAATAGTGTCAATATATATATTTTCCTTTTTTGAGGGTTTTTGGTAATTGAGACACTTATTACACATTATAAATGCGTTCGCCGTTGATAGTTTTTTTTTTTCTCTCCACTGAAATGACTCTTGCAAACCTTGAAATGTGTAAAAGAATATACATAAACGTGTCCCCCCCCCCCTCTTTGAAATGTTGTTTATTTGAGGTGAATCCTGCACATATTTTCTCGTGGATTTTTGTTCGTCTCAGATTTCTATAAAATGGACTTTTTGTGTAATTTTTTTTCTCTCCTTTTCACTAGGTTTAATCGGCACAAATTGCACAGTTTGGTGACGGAGCGCTGCTACCCTGTGAGTAACGAGAGCCGCTAAACCTTACGCTGTATCCAGCAGGGATAGACCAGGGCCGATACCGATTACCGGCAGCTTCTGTACATTTAAAGAAATAACATTCCAGTCTTCCCACATTCAATACGCGGCCTCGGCGCATCGCGTCCCTTTACCAGAGTAGGATTTTGGATGATGCACTTCACTAGTATCAGTTATTGTAGTGGACAGTACATTAACCCCTTGACTCCTGAGATCAAGGTAACACAGGCCTTCACATGCCCATCATGTACCCGTTATTTTATCGAGTGATCTGGCTCTGCAGCCGAGCAGGACAAAAGCAGATTAAATTTGTTGCTTTTGTCATCCAGAGAAAGTCCCTAAAGTGTTAACACCATGTGCAGCATGACGCCAAAAATGCTAACCCGTTTAACCCCGCTGGGGATGTGTCTGACAAACCTACCCTGCACAGAGCCACGAGCAACACGTGCAGGTGCAGTAACACCTTTTGGCCAGCAGATGGCGAGATCTCCCTGCCAGGCAGGTTATTACAGTAGGAAATACACTGGGAATATTCCCATTCAATGGGCTTCAAACGCTTTCCACTAAAAACTACTGGATCCTGACAGTTTTTGCCCCCCCCCGACTATCTCTTTTTTTAAGACACCTTTCAAAAGCACTTAGTGTCTGAGCCGCCAGAGGAGCAGCATCACGGTGCCCCAGATGTTTCTGAACTACAACTCCCATAATGCTCTGGCTACTGCATTGAAAGAATTGTAGGCATCAACATCTGAGGGGCCGCAGGTTTGGTAGCTCTGCCATAGACTACAATGGTGCTGGTTGGGATACAGCCGTGTGTGTTTTAATGCTGCGTAATGTCATTAATCACACATTGTTCTTTATATTGGAAGTTATCGTCGCCTTCTCCGCTGTGTATATCTCTGCGGTGACTTGCTGCTGCTTTCGCAGGAGATGGTGCGCGGTAACAGGCGCCGCACAATACGCTGGAGCTTCGTGGAATCTCTGGAGCCGCCTCGTGTTGTGCAGGTTCGCTGCCCTGATATGGTCACGAAGGGAAACCTGTATGGACAAGTGACGGTCCGAATGCACAGCCGGCAGGTGAGTAATGGGATTAAAACTTAAATGTCTTCCTCCTTGCAGCTTCTTTACATTAATACGGGAGAGAGATCGAAGAGCATTTAGTTTCTTCCCTGGGAGAAAACCAGTCCTGTTTTACAAGCCGCACCGGGGAGCTTTCATTGGCATCTTCTCATTTTTCATTGTATTTCAGCACAAAATCCTGTGTTTGTTTTTTTTTTTTTTTTTTTTTTTTTTATGGGGGGGGGGGGATTTTGGCAGTGAAAGGGTCAAGGAACGGCAGCTTCACATTTTGTGCATTTCTGGTAAAAGTGCGCTCGCAATAAACCATCTAATCAGATCTTTAACACTAAAAACCCCAAATTCTTTAATAAAGATTCCAGATATTTTATCGGTTCTTCTAGTTAGTTATTTTAATGTTTTCTTCTCGTTTTAATGATAAATCCACCTTTTCCACTTGCACGCGCAGCCAATGAGGAGAACTCAAGTACAAATGAATTGGATTCCTCCCCCGGAGGTCGCTGTACGTTCCTGTGGCCTGACCTCCTCCGCTGTCTGATCAGTGAGAGCAGGAAGTGTAATTCCCGGGCCTCTGCCTGACTGGGACGACTTTGTATCACCCGCCCTGAGAATCCTATGAGCCTCCATGCAAAGAGAATTGTGTTTTGTCTCTTTAAATTGTCGCTGAGGTATTAAAGGGAGACTTTACACATATTGAACATACATTTAGCGTTTTAAAGAGGTCGGAATGTGTATAGTAACACCCCCCCCCCCCCCCCGCGCATGGTTTGGCAGAAATCACTGGTGAAGCAGAGGTGTATCCTCCACCACACCCAGCTTCAACAGCGGCCAAGGATTTAGAATTTCCCGGCTGTTGGTTACTGGTGATGACACACAGAGCGGCCGATGTCACCTCTGTGAGACCGATCGCTGCAGCGCGCGTTCTTAGAGGCAGTGGATGGATCAGATCTGTGCGCGCGCGTGGAGCTCCCATCCACCGCTCTGTGCGCGCGCGTGGAGCTCCCATCCACCGCTCTGTGCGCGCGCGTGGAGCTCCCATCCACCGCTCTGTGCGCGCGCGTGGAGCTCCCATCCACCGCTCTGTGCGCGCGCGTGGAGCTCCATCCACCGCTCTGTGCGCGCGCGTGGAGCTCCCATCCACCGCTCTGTGCGCGCGCGTGGAGCTCCCATCCACCGCTCTGTGCGCGCGCGCGTGGAGCTCCCATCCACCGCTCTGTGCGCGCGCGTGGAGCTCCTCCACCGCTCTGTGCGCGCGCGTGGAGCTCCCATCCACCGCTCTGTGCGCGCGCGTGTGTGGAGCTCCCATCCACCGCTCTGTGCGCGCGCGCGTGTGTGGAGCTCCCATCCACCGCTCTGTGCGCGCGCGTGTGTGGAGCTCCCATCCACCGCTCTGTGCGCGCGCGTGTGTGGAGCTCCCATCCACCGCTCTGTGCGCGCGCGTGTGTGGAGCTCCCATCCACCGCTCTGTGCGCGCGCGTGTGTGGAGCTCCCATCCACCGCTCTGTGCGCGCGCGCGTGTGGAGCTCCCATCCACCGCTCTGTGCGCGCGCACGTGTGGAGCTCCCATCCACCGCTCTGTGCGCGCGCGTGGAGCGCCCATCCACCGCTCTGTGCGCGCGCGTGGAGCTCCCATCCACCGCTCTGTGCGCGCGCGGTGGAGCTCCCATCCACCGCTCTGTGCGCGCGCGTGGAGCTCCCATCCACCGCTCTGTGCGCGCGCGTGGAGCTCCCATCCACCGCTCTGTGCGCGCGCGTGGAGCTCCCATCCACCGCTCTGTGCGCGCGCGTGGAGCTCCCATCCACCGCTCTGTGCGCGCGCGTGGAGCTCCCATCCACCGCTCTGTGCGCGCGCGTGAGCTCCCATCCACCGCTCTGTGCGCGCGCGTGGAGCTCCCATCCACCGCTCTGTGCGGCGCGTGGAGCTCCCATCCACCGCTCTGTGCGCGCGCGTGGAGCTCCCACATCCACCGCTCTGTGCGCGCGCGTGGAGCTCCATCCACCGCTCTGTGCGCGCCGCGTGGAGCTCCCATCCACCGCTCTGTGCGCGCGCGTGTGGAGCTCCCATCCACCGCTCTGTGCGCGCGCGTGTGGAGCTCCCATCCACCGCTCTGTGCGCGCGCGCGTGTGGAGCTCCCATCCACCGCTCTGTGCGCGCGCGTGTGGAGCTCCCATCCACCGCTCTGTGCGCGCGCGTGTGGAGCTCCCATCCACCGCTCTGTGCGCGCGCGTGTGGAGCTCCCATCCACCGCTCTGTGCGCGCGCGTGTGGAGCTCCCATCCACCGCTCTGTGCGCGCGCTATGAACTTGTGTACATAAAGTGTGCGAGTCCTGTAGCGCTGTGCAATGTGCGGCTCCTACACTACACAAGTTGTGTAGAAGCATAAACTGCGCAGAAAAGTTACCGGGACGTCTGGGATCAGGAGACGCTGAGCTGAAGAGGAGGAGGAGGAGGAGGAGGAGCGCGCGGTGCGGGGGAGCGGAGTAAAATCACATACTATAAAAAAAAAAAAAAGAATCGTGCAGCGGCCGTCGACAGGATCTGCCCAAATATTTAGAAAAAACTTGGTAAATGTGTTTTCCGATCGAACGGCTGCTTTTAATGGGATTTCTGGTCGTTTAAAGCTTTTATTGTGAGGTGTAAATGGAATGTTCGTGGAGGAAGTCGGTGAAATGTGTCTGTAATCTGTCCCTTCTCTGATCAGAGCCGTCCTCATCCTCCCAGGTACCCGTTTTGGGGTTTTTTCACGGTTTCCGCTTTCTGTCCTTGTAACAGAGTCTCGTTATCTATGATCGCTTCGGGAGAGTCGAGCACGGGACGGAGGAGCCGCGGGATGTCCTCGAGTACGTGGTGTTTGAGCGTCATATGATGAACCCCTACAGCTCTTGGAGAATGCACGGGAAAATTGTGCCCTCTTGGGCGCCGCCCAAAGAACCCATTATCAAGGTAAGCGGATTCGTGGAGCCTCGGTGTCACCGGATGATGTCATATTAGGGATGCGTCAAAATAATAAAACTGGCCTGAAAATACAGAATCAACTTCTCTGGGAACTGACCCCCCCCCCCCCCCCCATTTTATTTTCTTGTATAGCTGTAGCCGCCTCGGCTTAAAACACGTTGAGCGATTTTTTTATTCCAGAGGTGCTGTAAAAATAACAACCACATAGACTGTAACGGCTCTGGTTAAATTTAAGAACTATGGAATACAGCCCACTATATACAAAGGGGCCCTGCAGCAGGCATGCCATATATCACCCCCAGCTTATACATTGAGGCTGCTATATGTCATGCCTGGTGCAGGGCCCATATTTATGTGTTGGAGGCCCTGCTCCAGGCAACAAAAAACACCTTTTGCTTAGAATACAGTATATAGAGAGGGGCCCTGCACCAGGTGTGGCTTATACTAGTATATTATGCAGGGCCCCTCTGTATAGCAATCCACCAGCTTTCTCCTGTCTGCTCCGACCACAAGAAAAGGAAGAAAACAACGTTTGAAAGCCCAGGATTCGGGGGCGGGGAGGGATTCCTCTGGGGGGCGGGGAGGGATTCCTATGGGGGGCTGGGAGGGATTCCTATGGGGGGCTGGGAGGGATTCCTATGGGGGGCTGGGAAGGGATTCCTATGGGGGGCTGGGAGGGATTCCTATGGGGGGCTGGGAGGGATTCCTATGGGGGGCTGGGAGGGATTCCTATGGGGGGCTGGGAGGGATTCCTCTGGGGGGCTGGGAGGGATTCCTCTGGGGGCTGGGAGGGATTCCTCTGGGGGGCTGGGAGGATTCCTCTGGGGGGCTGGGAGGGATTCCTATGGGGGACTGGGAGGGATTCCTTTTGGGGGGCGGGGAGGGATTCCTTTTGGGGGGCGGGGAGGGATTCCTCTGGGGGGCTGGGAGGATTCCTTTTGGGGGGCGGGGAGGGATTCCTCTGGGGGGCTGGGAGGGATTCCTTTTGGGGGGCTGGGAGGGATTCCTTTTGGGGGGCGGATTCCTTTTGGGGGGCGGATTCCTTTTGGGGAGGGATTCCTCTGGGGGAGGATTCCTCTGGGGGGCTGGGAGGGATTCCTTTTGGGGGCTGGGAGGGATTCCTTTTGGGGGTGGGAGGGATTCCTTTTGGGGGGCTGGGAGGGATTCCTCTGGGGGAGGGATTCCTCTGGGGGAGGGATTCCTCTGGGGGAGGGATTCCTCTGGGGGAGGGATTCCTTTTGGGGGGCGGATTCCTTTTGGGGGGCGGGGAGGGATTCCTTTTGGGGGGCGGGGAGGGATTCCTTTTGGGGGGCGGGGAGGGATTCCTTTTGGGGGACGGGGAGGGATTCCTCTGGGGGGCTGGGAGGGATTCCTTTTGGGGGGCTGGGAGGGATTCCTCTGGGGGGCTGGGAGGGATTCCTTTTGGGGGCTGGGAGGGATTCCTTTTGGGGGGCTGGGAGGGATTCCTTTTGGGGGGCGGATTCCTCTGGGGGAGGGATTCCTCCTGGGGGCGGGGAGGGTTTCAGTGTCTCTGTCAGTGAGCTTACTCCTGCACGCTGTCCCTCAGTTTCTCCCCGGGGTTTGGGCTTTACTGACGGTGATCAGCATTCAAAGCTGTAGGAGGCCACAGTATGCGTCGACATCAGGCTCTTCTCTTCGGCTTTGTTGATCAAAATTTTTTTATTTTTTTTTGCCAATATGTTTCGGAAGCTGACATTTCGGTGCACCTCGAGGTCATGTGATGTCAGACTCTTCATGTGCCTGAAATCTGTGTTTTTTTCGTATTCCAGACTGTAGTGTTGCCAGGACCAAGCCTGAAGCCATGGGAGGAACTGGAGGACCTGACTCTACAGACAGACCAATCTGCTCCAAAGCAGTGGCATAAGTGATCCTTGTATGAAGGGGGGGGGGGCAGAGACTTCCGGAATGCACTAGGTCATAAAATCCATATGCGTCTTTCATTTCACCGCCTGGGCTCGCGCAGGATTTCACGCTCTCCTCGGATTGCTGGCGGCTTCGTTACTAACAGACCTCGGATCTGGTCGCCCAACGTGGAGATGTGTGTTTTTGTGGCAAAGTCAAGACATGTGTTTGTTACCGTATCGTCTTCCAAGCCCGGGATCCCCCAACGTGTTAAGGAGGATCTCCCTCGACTTGGTGGTGCAATCAAAGTGGTACGGCTGTTACCCACGCACAGTGCAGCGAGGAGCCGTCACGCCGAAACCCAGACTGGATCTGCATCGTTTATATCGACCAACAATAAATCCTTATTCCATCCAACCCGTCTCCCTTTATCGTTACCTAAAACCTCGCATTCACCATAAATCAGAGCTGTCAAACGCCCCCATCCCCCACTGGTTCTGAACTACAAATCCCATCACCCTGTGGCCATCTAGTCATAGAATTCTGGGAAACGTAGGCAATCATCAGCTGGGGGAGCTTGAATTTGATAGCCCTGTGGAAAAGTGTTTTGAAGAGGTTCTGCAGTGGCGACATGGCTATGGGGATAATAATCGTTTCTGTCATGCACTTTCACGGGTTTTACGACCTGAAGGTCTGAAAGTGAAGTTATCTCGCTGAAATAATGACGCTGACTCAGTTTTTTCCTCTTCCAATAAAGCAAAGTCTAGATTTAAGTTATTTTACCAATATCTCCCACAGACGATCACAGAGCTGCGATGCGACTCAAAACGTGTAGAATCACTCTATCGATTTCATTGTGGTTTGAAGACCTCAAAAACCTATCTGGGTGATGAAGCCCCAAGTCTCCAGAAGGTCCACAAGTAGTTTAGCACAGGGGTTATGAACCTTGGTCTTCCATGTGGTCTGGAACTACATCTCACATGATGCTCAGCCAATCATTAGGTTGACTGAGCATCATGGGAAATGGCCCTCCAAATGTTTTAGGACTACAAGGCTGCTGACCCCTGGTTTAGCAGATTCACGTCTGGAAATACTGATTGTCACGGAATGGCCCAGCACCCTCAGCCGGGGGCGGTGCACAGTGACAGTGGGGGCCATGGACACTTACTAAACCGGGGGCGTGCCACCGCACCTAAGTATGTTTTATTAGATGTGGTTTTACTGATGTGCTGTATTAAGATGTACCTTGTGTGATTGTAACTGTATTAGGTGTAAGAAAACGTTTGTATGTGTTTTTCCCCGTCGCCATTTTGCCCATTCCAGCATGGTTACACCAGACAAAGGATCTCCTGGCCCCAAGATGGAGGATACAGCAAGCCAGCTGCTTGGAGGCTGTTCCCAGACCTCATTTGCCTAATCCCTGGACAATGGGAAGGCTGGAAGGGACCTGGGAGGGAACAGGGGGGGCTGGGAGAGGAGCCAATCAGTGCTGGTTGTGTGGGTGGGGGAGTTGGCAATCTGTGTATGTGAAGTTGTATACCTGACTCTGTTGAAAACCATAAAGTCAGTTCATCTAGTTCATTCAGCCACGCCTGGTGTTCTTTATTCGGTGAACGTATTCCTGTGATCCAGCGCGGTCTACAGAGCACGGTAGCCAGATCCGAATCGACCACCCTGTGCCTGCATCTCGCATCAGGACAGAGGTGCAGCGTGCGGGCATCGACCGCTGTGAGATCCGATTCGACGGCCGCGGCGCATCTGCCGCGCATTTCCCGCGCATCGGTATAGCGGGCGCCATCCGATCGCCGGTAGATCCGAAAAGACGCGCGGACGTCACAACTATAAGATCCGACCAGCTCCCGAGGGGAATTCCGATCCGACCGGCCGTTCCGCAGACGACACATCCGCCTACCAAGGTCAGTAGACCAGCTGCTCGGGACGCTGAGTGCCGTGTCGCTCAGTGGTCGGGCTGGTCTCACCCAGGGGTCCCTTCCAACGCCCGCCAACCCTTCCCAGGGTCACTCCAGGCCGCTCGAGACGCCGGGTGCCGTGTCACTCGGTAGTCGGGCCGGCAGTAAGCGCACTAGGGGGAAGCAGATAGGAGCACACCCGCAGGCGGACAACATCCCATTCCGTCATACTGGTGGCAGCGGTGGGATCGCTCTCTGCAGACCCCTAGGAGACGTACGCCATGGCGGTGTACAACCCCTACAACAGGGACACCCTGCGTGGGATGTTGGAGAACCGGGGAGGAACGCCGGGTAACAAGAAGAGAAAGACGCTGATCAAGGAACTGACCAGGATGGATCAGGACGAGGCGATGATGCCCGTCCCCAGCCCTGTCCGCGCAGAGGTGGAGGAAGATGCTGGCCTCAGGGAGTTGCGGCGTCGGATCACCCTGCTCGGTGATGCCCCGGCGGAGGGGGCCAGATATCAAGTGATTCGGGAGTTCTACCGGGAAGTTGAGCAGGAGAAGGAACGCCAGCACGAGCTGCGGTTGGCAGAGCTCCGCGGAGCAGAGACTGATTATGTTGACCCCGAACCCTTCCCTGTGGAACCCTGGGTCGAGGCTCACAGCGCGACTGGAGCTCCACCTGGGGAATCTGCAAACCCCAGTGACTATGCTTGCGGGACTCTCAGCTTGCCTGGAGCCTGTACTGAGGACGTCACTTATCCCCGCGACCCTCGGATGAAGACTCACAGCCCGCCTGGAGCTGCATCTGAGGACGCCCCATTCTCCGTTGAGGAGCGGTGCTCCTGCGCTGGCACCTACGCCGACATGAAGGTCGTGTTGGCAAGAGAGCTGCAGGAGGGCCTGGAGCAGGACCAGAGGTCCACAGAGGAGCTGTGGTACGAGGCCCTGGACCATGAGCGGGACTGCCATGGTGTGTACATTCCCTCCGACGCTGTCGTCCATCGAGTGCAGTACGATGTGCGAGCAGCGTTCCTGCAGGGGCGGGCCCCAGAGGAGTGGGAGGACGAGCTCCGGAGTCTGGTGCAGCAGGAGATCGCACTGGACGCCGAGTACCGCGCCTCCGGTGGCTAACCGCCTCCCCGACCGTGCGCCTAGTGAAGGCAGTTCCACTGCAGGGCCTCGCTACGGGGGTACGGGGCTGCTCTACGAGGGCATGGCCGCCGACCCCGAGTTTGGAGAGGAGACCGAGGAGCGGATGGAAGACATCCTGGAGCGACGGGAACTGGAGATCCCGTCAGACAGCAGGGACTCGGTGTTTGAGGAGCTGGAGTCCCTAGCCGAGCGAGAGTGGGAGCTCGAGGTGGCTTATCGGAGACTGTTGGACGGCGTTCCGCAGTCGAGCCTGAGCTCCCCGTGGTGGGACGGGTCGGCGGAGGAAGTCGACAGTCCCCAGGTTTGGGACCTATGGGAGGCCGAGGCGGACCCATGGGTGCCCGTGGGGGGTCGACTGAGGAAGTTACCCCCTGCACCCCGCAAGAGGACAGGGTGGCCGAGGCCACGGGTCCAGCGGGGGAGGAGACGGATGGTCCCCCCGGGATGGGTTGTGCGCAACCATTGTTTGCCCCGGGGGGTGAAGAGACCATCCCTCCCCAAGGAGATCTCCGCCCAGCGGAAGAGCTGGCTACGGGGCAGAGTGCCGCTGGCCTCTGCCCACTACTCAATGTCTGCCAGGAGGAGCAGACGGATGGTTCCCCCGGGATGGGTTGTGCGCAACCATTGGTTGCCCCGGGGGGTGAAGAGACCATCCTTCCCCAAGGGATCTCCAACCAGCGGAAGAGCTGGCTACGGGGCAGAGTGCCGCTGGCCTCTGCCCACTATTCAACGTCTGCCAGGAGGAGCAGACGGATGGTTCCCCCGGGATGGGTTGCGTGCAACCATTGATTGCCCCGGGGGGTGAAGAAACCGTCCCGCCACAAGGAGATTGCCCACCAGCGGAAGAGCTGGCCACGGGGCAGAGTGTCGCTGGCCTCTGCCCCCTGCTGACAGTCTGCCAGGTGGAGCAGACGGATGGTTCCCCCGGGATGGGTTGTGCGCAACCCTTGTTTGCCCCGGGGGGTGAAGTAACCGTCCTCCCGCAAGGAGATCTCCCCCCAGCAGAAGAGCTGGCTACGGGGCAGAGTGCCGCTGGTCTCTGCCCACTGCTTACAGTCTGCCAGGAGGAGCAGACAGATGGTTCCCCCGGGCTGGGTTGTGCGCAGCCATTGATCGGCCCGGGGGGTGAAGAAACCATCCTCCCACAAGGAGATCTCCACCCAGCGGAAGAGCTGACGGCGGGGCAGAGCGCCGCTGGCCTCTGCCCATTCCTCCCAATTCGCCTCGAGGGGCAGAGCGGGGATGACCCCGTGCGACTGCCGTTGCAATTATGTATTCCACCCTTTGGCTGCCAGGAAGAACAGCCGGGTTTGACCCCATTTGTCCCTTCGGTTGCCGTTTTTGTACCTGCCTCTTCAGCAGAAGAGCTGGCAACGGGGCAGAGCGCCGCTGGCCTCTGCCCACCCTTCGGCTGCCTGGGAGAGCAGCCGGGTGTGTCCACCCTTGTCCCTTTTGTTGCAATTACCCCCTCAGCGGAAGAGCTGACTACGGGGCAGAGCGCTGCTGGCCTCTGCCCATCTCCTCAACTCTTTGGCCTGGAGGCCCCGCACAGCCACTGGGCTTTTCATCGACCTGGGGTGGGTGCGTTTAGCGCCCGTTTTCCCGGAGGGGACCCCGGAGGTACTCCTCCCCAGACTTATGTCCTTTCGCCCAGCCGGGGTAACCCTAAGGACGCGGGGCCCCGACCAAGCTGGCACGGCCGCAAGGCCAAATGGAGAAGCCTGGTGGCCAGGCCTCCCCAGACCGACTACGGGCCTGGGAGCACCGACTTCCCCGGTATGACCCGGTGGGGTCAGACCAGGTGCGTCGAACTGTGGGAAGGGGGAGGAGTGTCACGGAATGGCCCAGCACCCTCAGCCGGGGGCGGTGCACAGTGACAGTGGGGGCCATGGACACTTAGGTGCGGTGGCACGCCCCCGGTTTACTAAGTATGTTTTATTAGATGTGGTTTTACTGATGTGCTGTATTAAGATGTACCTTGTGTGATTGTAACTGTATTAGGTGTAAGAAAACGTTTGTATGTGTTTTTCCCCGTCGCCATTTTGCCCATTCCAGCATGGTTACACCAGACAAAGGATCTCCTGGCCCCAAGATGGAGGATACAGCAAGCCAGCTGCTTGGAGGCTGTTCCCAGACCTCATTTGCCTAATCCCTGGACAATGGGAAGGCTGGAAGGGACCTGTGAGGGAACAGGGGGGGCTGGGAGAGGAGCCAATCAGTGCTGGTTGTGTGGGTGGGGGAGTTGGCAATCTGTGTATGTGAAGTTGTATACCTGACTCTGTTGAAAACCCATAAAGTCAGTTCATCTAGTTCATTCAGCCACGCCTGGTGTTCTTTCTTTGGTGAACGTATTCCTGTGATCCAGCGCGGTCTACAGAGCACGGTAGCCAGATCCGAATCGACCACCCTGTGCCTGCATCTCGCATCAGGACAGAGGTGCAGCGTGCGGGCATCGACCGCTGTGAGATCCGATTCGACGGCCGCGGCGCATCTGCCGCGCATTTCCCGCGCATCGGTATAGCGGGCGCCATCCGATCGCCGGTAGATCCGAAAAGACGCGCGGACGTCACAACTATAAGATCCGACCAGCTCCCGAGGGGAATTCCGATCCGACCGGCCGTTCCGCAGACGACACATCCGCCTACCAAGGTCAGTAGACCAGCTGCTCGGGACGCTGAGTGCCGTGTCGCTCAGTGGTCGGGCTGGTCTCACCCAGGGGTCCCTTCCAACGCCCGCCAACCCTTTCCCAGGGTCACTCCAGGCCGCTCGAGACGCCGGGTGCCGTGTCACTCGGTAGTCGGGCCGGCAGTAAGCGCACTAGGGGGAAGCAGATAGGAGCACACCCGCAGGCGGACAACATCTCATTCCGTCATACTGATGTCTAATAGTTGCAGATGAGGCCAAGGTGAAGGAACCTCAGACCAGTCTCAGAAAGCTTGTGGAAGAGTTCGACATCCAGAAAATAAACCTGCTGAGGGTTCTTCACTAGGGATGAGCTGTTCGGTTCGATATGTTCGGAGTTCAATTCGAACAACGGCTGTTCGTCGACCTCCGAACATTTCCACGTGTTCGCCCACAATGCACTTTTCCACTGGCCTGAGGCTTGTAATTGGCTACAACCTGCACCTGACCACAGTTTAGGTGCAAGACCGGTGCAAGACTATACCAATCACGGCTCAGAGTCCTGATTGGGCAAATTTTCCTGCAGCACACTATATAAGGCATCCCTCGCAGACCAAGCACTTGTTTTTTGAGAGGAGATTGTTGTGTTAGTTGGTGGCAGTGAGAACACACACTATTTTGGGGGTCTCACTTCTACAAGATATCTGGCAATTGTTGTAATCTGTATGTTCACACTGCCACCCATCAGGGGGTCTCACTGATTTATAGGAGGTTCCTGGGAATTGTAATCTGTGTCTTGTCACTGCCACCCATCAGGAGGGCTCACAGACGTATAGGAGGTTTCTGGGAATTTTAATCTATCAGGGTGTCTCGCTGAGTTATACCAGAGTTCTGGAAATCTTTAATCTAGATAACACAGTTGAATCAGAGTTCTGCATATCTCCAATTTTTTATAGCCGAGTTGAATCAGAGTTCTGTATATCTTTAATCTATATATCACTCCCCATGTCAGAAAGACCACAAAGGACAGGCAGACGCTCCCAGACACAGATAAGAGGGCAAGCAGCCTCTGTGTCGGGAGACTGTGCTTCTGGTCGTCGTGGACGTGGTGCATCCTCTGCAGGGGCACGCTTGTCCTTTCTAACTGATGCTGGCCGTCTTAAGCAGCAGCAACATACAGAGGATTTGGTGGATTGGCTAACCAGGCCATCCTCATCCTCCGAGTCCTCTGCCAGCCAGGCTTGTAGTGCTTTACAGTCCACCTCAGCTGCCAAAGCATCTAATGCAGCCTCCATGTCCACAGCTGACTCCTGCCATAGCCTCGCTATCACACATGGAGGAGTCAGCTGAATTGTTTGACTACAATGAGAGTGACATGCTGCTTGAGGATACGCAGCAACTACAGTGCTCTGATTCAATCTCTGAGGTTGAGGAAGGGAGTATAATCAACCTAGAGGAAGGGGGTGCCAGTGATGACACACAAATAACTGGCACTCATGTTGCCCCAGCAGCTGCAGCATACTGCCAAGTTGGCTCCAGTGACGAGGAGATAGGGGGTGATGACAAGGTCACTGACTCCTCCACCTGGGTGCCTGATCGAACAGAGGAGTCAAGTGAGGAGGAGGCACAACAAGCACGAGGCACGACGTCCTCTATGACCAACCGTAGCCAGTCCAAGGCATCTGATGTCAGAGCTGCTCAGGTGCAGAGCGCTGTTGTCTCAAAGCACACATCCAGGAACTCTGCTGTCTTTAAGAAATGTGCAGCACACCGCACTGTTGCTATTTGTAATATATGTCAGATGAGGATCAAGCTTGGGAAAGACATCCCACGCTTGGGTACCATGTGCTTGAGGCGACATATGACCACCTGCCATGCTGTAATGCCCCGCGCCGCGGTCGGACCGCGGCCGCCATGTTGGGACGCCTGACAGACTCACCTGAGGTCCCTCGTGGCGCGTCACTCCCTGGTTCCGGCCTGCAGCTCGAGGGAGGAGAGCCAGGATGTGTTCCACGCCGCCTCCGCGATCCATCTGAGCAGAAGTCAGGCGCGCATGCGCGATCGTCCATCCTAGAGCATGAAGACCTCTGCTGGTCAAGTTAAGGTACTGCATCCCACCTGCACTGGAGATCCTCGTATACCACCAATTAATCTACCAAACACTCAGGTATCCCTATTCCACCTGCGAGTCCCAGGTGAACAGTGTTCGTATGATTCCCTGAACCCTATTTAAACCTGCCGCCTTCTCCAGTTCACTAACCAGGTTATACTGTGGTTACACCACGTTACCCAGTGGTTCCCCTTCGTGCTACTCCAAGAGAATTCTGACTTCTGTTCCTGCTGCTACGGTACCAGCTCCGCTTCTGTTCCTGCTGCCACGGTACCAGCTCCACTTCTGTTCCTGCCACCACGGTACCAGCTCCGCTTCTGTTCCTGCTGCCACGGTACCAGCTCCGCTTCTGGTCCTGCCGCCACGGTACCAGCTCCACTTCTGTTCCTGCCACCACGGTACCAGCTCCGCTTCTGTTCCTGCTGCCACGGTACCAGCTCCGCTTCTGTTCCTGCTGCCACGGTACCAGCTCCGCTTCTGTTCCTGCTGCCACGGTACCAGCTCCGCTTCTGTTCCTGCTGCCACGGTACCAGCTCCGCTTCTGTTCCTGCCGCCACGGTACCAGCTCTGCTTCTGTTCCTGCTGCCACGGTACCAGCTCCACTTCTGTTCCTGCCGCCACGGTACCAGCTCCGCTTCTGTTCCTGCTGCCACGGTAACCTCTCCGCTTCTGTTCTTCCTGCCACGGTACCAGCTCCGCTTCCATTCCGCTTCCATCTTCAAGCTTGCCATCGCAGTGCCAGTTCCATCTCCCGGCTTGCCTCTACGACACCAGTTCCAGATCCTGTCTTCAAATCCAATACCTCTACCCCTGGACTATTTCCAAGATTGCAACCCGTATTTATTTATCCTTACAACTCTCCGTTCTGGACTTTTATTTCTATCAAAGAAACCTTGCATTACTTTTTCTGGACTTATATTTTGTTGCCTTTAGTAAAAGTCTAATCGATCATATCCCTTCTGGTCTCCTCCTTTGGCTTGCCATTGGGTTCCATACACCCAACACCATACAGGGGTCAAAGCCTCTGCCCTTACAGATGCATCCTGTTGGCACAACACTTTGCATAGGTCCTCCTCATCTGTCTCTACTCCCACTATATGTCTTGCCATGTCATTGCCTGCTACAACCTCCACTGACAGGGATGATGCTACAGTAATGGGTGTACCAGGTCCTTCCTCACAATGTGACAGCATCCCATCAGCTGAAGATTTACGCAGTCGGATTACGTTGCCCCAGCTGCTGCAGCGTAAGAAAAAATATAGTCCAAACCATCCCCAAGCACAGCGTCTAAATGCCAGCTTAGCGAAATTACTCGCATTACAGCTGCTGCCTTTCCAGCTGGTGGACTCTGCTTCCTTCCGTTTATTTGCTGAATGTGCTGTACCACAGTGGCAGGTTCCAAAACACCATTTATTTTCACAGAAGGAAATTCCAGCACGTGGAACACAATGTTATGGAGTCATTGGGAAAAGCAGTCAGCAGCAAGGTGCACATGACTTTAGACACGTGGTCCAGCAAGCATGGACTGGGCCGTTACATTTCCTTCCCGGCACACTGTTTAACTCTGATTGCAGATGGGAGGGATCCAAGACGGGGCTCTGTGCTGGAGCTTGTTCATCCACCACGCCTCCAGAAAGCTGCTTGTATGAGGTCTGTCTGCTCCACCATCTCTTCCTCCTCCTTCTCTGTCTCTGGCGAAGTGGCAGTTAAACCGACGCGTGACAGGGGCTACGCAATGGCTCAAGCAAAAAGATGCCATACTGTGCTTGAGCTGGTTTGTTTAGGGGACAGGAACCACACCGGGCCAGAAATTCTGTCAGCTCTGCAGGGGCAGGTGTAGAGATGGTTAACACCACGCCAGCTTGAGCTGGGAATGGTCGTCTGTGATAATGGCAGCAACCTTCTCTCTGCTTTACGCCAGGGTAAGTTGACGCATGTACCATGCCTAGCACACGTCCTAAATCTGGTGGTACAGCGTTTCCTAACCAGGTACCCAGGGCTGGCAGAGCTTCTCAGCCAGGCCAGAAAAGTCTGCAGCCACTTCAGACGGTCATTCCCAGCAAGTGTTCGCCTGGCAGAAATTCAAAGAGAATTCCACCTTCCCACAAACCGTCTGATCTGTGACATGCCCACTAGGTGGAACTTGACATTAGCAATGCTGCAGAGCCTGCACAAGCAGCAGAGGGCCATCAATGAGTACCTGTGTGAGTATGGCACAAGGACATGTTCAGGTCAACTTGTCCCCCCCCCCGCAGTGGCTGATGAAAAGGATGCTTGCACTGTACTGTCACCATTTGAGGAGGCAACGAGGATGGTGAGCAGGGACAGTGCATGCATCAGTGACACAGTTCCTTTAGTGTTCCTGCTGGAGCACACTCTGCAGGGAATTATAGATGTGGCACTAGAGGCAGAGCAGCGGGAGGAAGAGGAGGCCTTCCTTAGCTCTCAAGGCCCCAGTCTTTACGCAGACAGCATTCCTGCGGGTCCTCAGATCAGACGGGAGGAGGAGGAATATTTAAGTAGTGGGGGCATTGAAGGTGGGGATTCCTCAAGGGAGGGTTTTGTGTGCCCAGAAACCCAAGGACTAGTACGTGGCTGGGAGGAGGAAGTGCACAATGGGGTCATCCTCATTGACCAGGAAGACTCGGAAGCTAATGCCACCTCCAACCTACGCTGCATGGACTCCCTTATCCTGCAAAGCCTGGTGAAGGACCCCAGGATTCGTGCTATCAAGGAGAGGGATCATTACTGGTTGGCAAGCCTTCTTGATCCACGATACAAGGGTAAAGTTGCAGAGCTCATCCTGCCCGCACAGAGGGAGCACAGGATGAAACAACTTGAGGACGCTCTAAAGCGACACTTGGTAACCTACCAGTGCCTGTAAAGGTGTTACACAAGTGATGACACAGGTGCTTCTGAGGCTGCGGATGATCAGAGGAAGAGCGGTGAAGGCCGGGGCCGCTTGACGGGTGCCATTTAAAAATTTTTAGTCCATGACGCCCAGGGACGTCAAATGTATGCACCCATTGCCAGCGTCTTCATCATATGGTGCAGGACAACCGAGGGGCAAGGGCAGACCTGGATACCTTTTACAGCAGATGATCCACTGGCTTACTGGGTGTTGAGATTGGATCACTGGCCAGAACTTAGTCAATATGCTATGCAGCTACTAGGTTGCCCTTCATCCAGCGTGCTTTCTGAAAAGACGTTCAGTGGCGCTGGAGGTTTTGTCAGACAAAAGAGTGCATCTGTCCACCGACTCTGTAGACCGGCTGACATTTATAAAAATGAATCAGTCCTGGATCAGCAGCTATCAATCCCCTGATGCTGACGTAACTGAATAGATCGGGGATCTCTTCTGCATTCACAAAACCTCCACCACTGCATTCTTCCACAATACCACAAAGGGGTTACAGTGTGAAGGCACTTGCTGCCACCAAAGGCACAGTATTTGGGTTCACTGCCACACTGACGCCTATATTACCAGATTCATATCATTTTACTATTGGACCGCAGGGTCCAACCCTGCACTCTTCCACAATACCACAAAGGGGTTACGGTGTGAAGGCACTTGCTGCCACCAAAGGCACAATATTTGGGTGCACTGCCACTGACGCCTATATTACCAGATTCATATCACTTTAATATTGGACCGCAGGGTCCAACCCTACACTTCCACAATACTACAAAGGGGTTACGGTGTGAAGGCACTTGCTGCCACCAAAGGCAAAATATTTGGGTGCACTGACACCTGTACCAGATTCATATTTTAATATTGGACCGCAGGGTCCAACCCTGCACTCTTCCACAATACCACAGAGGGGTTACTTATGGTATGAAGGCACTTGCTGCCACCAAAGGCACAATATTTGGGTGCACTGCCATTGACATCTATATTACCAGATTTATATCATTTTAATATTGGACCGCAGGGTCCAACCCTGCACTCTTCCACAATACCACTGAGGGGTTACGGTGTGACGGCACTGTTGCCGACACTAAAGGCCCAATTTTAAAGCACCTATTGTTACTTTCATCCAAAGCCTGCATAAGTTTCACCATAATTTAGCCCAAAAATCACTAAACTTGTTCTGCGTGTCCTAAAACGTCTCCTCTTTTCATACAGGCTGCCGCCCCAAGCAGTTGTTTATGAATAGATTAAAGGAAAACCATTTACCGTCATTTGAAATGTCATTTTTTGGTTTTTAAATGTTTCTATACATCCTAGAAATCCGCCACTTCACGGGCAGGTTATGGGGACCTCCTAGGCACGATATTTGAAGGAATTTTTCGTTTTTATTCTTAACCTTTATTTCATGGAAAACTCACTGTTCCTTTAAAAACGTTTTTTTTAAAACTTTTTGTCCTTGTTTCCTGTCCCCCAGGGCACTACCCGGACCCCCATACACCTTTTATGGCAAATATCTTGCATATATGCCCTCTTGCAGGGCACTCTAAAAATCGAACGTTCCAGTCCCATTGACTTGCATTGAGTTCGGTTCGTGTTCGCGTTCGAACTCGAACTTTTGAAATTGTTCGAATGCGAACCGAACACGGGGGGTGTTCGGCTCATCCCTATTCTTCACGACGAGTTGGACTTTACCAAGAAGCGCGCCCGCTGGGCTTACATTGTGTTTGCCAAAATGTTCCTCATCGCATCGGAAGAAGGAAAGTCTGTCAATTTCAAGGCGATGGTCCCTGCGAGATGAATTTTCATTGACAGATGAGGATTTTTGGGGGATGTTTTGAGAATTGCTGCACCGGTTAAAAAAAAAAGGCTGGAAATTAGCGGCGAATACGCTGAATAATTGAACTTTATTTGGAAGATAGAATATACAGGGTGTCTATAAAGTCTCTTTACACTTTCCATAATTTATTCCAAAGGCAAATGAAAAGATAAGTGAAAATTATTACAAAATGAGACGTATAGATTTAAGGTTTTTTTGCCTCATTTAATGCACCTCTATATGGGCGCCATTAATTGAAGCACATTGAGACGGCGCTGGATTTCTTGCCATGTTGGCTGTAGCTTCCTCTCATCAATGGTGGCGTCAGTGATCCTCTGCTTCAGATTAGTGACGTCCCTTTGTACCTTTTGTTCCAGACACCATATCTTTAACATAACCCCATAGAAAGAAGTGGAGGGGGGTGAAATCTGGTGAACGAGGTGGTCAGGGAATTGGGTCCCCCCTTCCAATCCACTGCTCTGGAAAGGTTTCATTTAGGAACCCACCAACACGTTTTCCCCAATGTGGTGCTGCAGCATCTTGCTGGAAAGTGATGGCTGGTTGAAGGTCATGTAGTTGTGTTGCCGCGTATTCAGTCAAAAGGTCAAGGGTAACATTTGCAGTAATTGACGTCTCGCCGGAGAAAAACGACTTCTTTCTATGGGGTTATGTTAAAGACATGGTGTCTGGAACAAAGGGACGTCACTAATCTGAAGCAGAGGATCACTGACGCCACCATTGATGAGAGGAAACTACAGCCAACATGGCAAGAAATCCAGCACCGACTCAATGTGCTTCAACTAATGGCGCCCATATAGAGGTGCATTAAATGAGGCAAAAAACCCTTAAATCTATACGTCTCATTTTGTAATAATTTTCACTTATCTTTTCATTTGCCTTTGGAATAAATTATGGAAATTGTAAAGAGACTTTAGGGACACCCTGTGTATTGGGGGAAGCCCTGTATATTGGGGGGAATACCCTGTGTAGTGGGGAGACCCTGTATATTGGGGGGATACCCTGTGTAGTGGGGAGACCCTGTATATTGGGGGACACACCCTGTGTATTGGGTGACGCCCTGTGTATTGGGGACGCCCTGTATATTGGGGACACCCTGTATATTGGGGCGCCCTGTATATTGGGGGACACCCTGTGTATTGGAGACCCTGTGTATTGGGTGACACCCTGTATATTGGGGGGATACCCTGTGTAGTGGGGAGACCCTGTATATTGGGGGACACACCCTGTGTATTGGGTGACGCCCTGTGTATTGGGGACTTCCTGTATATTGGGGACGCCCTGTATATTGGGGCGCCCTGTATATTGGGGCGCCCTGTATATTGGGGGACACCCTGTGTATTGGAGACCCTGTGTATTGGGTGACACCCTGTATATTGGGGACACACTGTATGTTGGGAGAGACCCTGTGTATTGGGGACACCCTGTGTATTGGGGGACACCCTGTGTATTGTGGGACACCTGTATATTGGGGGAGACCCTCTGTTTTGGGGGACACCCTGTATATTGGGGGAGACCCTGTGTATTGGGGGGACACCCTGTATATTGGGAGAGACCCTGTGTATTGGGGGACACCCTGTATATTGGGGGAGACCCTGTGTATTGGGGGACACCCTGTATATTGGGAGAGACCCTGTGTATTGGGGGACACCCTGTATATTGGGGGAGACCCTGTGTATTGGGGGGACACCCTGTATATTGGGAGAGACCCTGTGTATTGGGGGACACCCTGTATATTGGGGGAGACCCTGTGTATTGGGGGGACACCCTGTATATTGGGAGAGACCCTGTGTATTGGGGACACCCTGTATATTGGGGGAGACCCTGTGTATTGGGGGGACACCCTGTATATTGGGAGAGACCCTGTGTATTGGGGACACCCTGTATATTGGGGGAGACCCTGTGTATTGGGGGGACACCCTGAGTATTGGGGACACCATGTATATTGGGGGACACCCTGTATATTGGGAGAGACCCTGTGTATTGGGGGGACACCCTGAGTATTGGGGACACCCTGTGTATTGGGGGACACCCTGTATATTGGGAGAGACCCTGTGTATTGGGGGGACACCCTGTATATTGGGGGAGACCCTGTGTATTGGGGGGACACCCTGAGTATTGGGGACACCATGTATATTGGGAGAGACCCTGTGTATTGGGGGGACACCCTGTATATTGGGGGAGACCCTGTGTATTGGGGGGACACCCTGAGTATTGGGGACACCATGTATATTGGGAGAGACCCTGTGTATTGGGGGGACACCCTGAGTATTGGGGACACCCTGTGTATTGGGGACACCCTGTATATTGGGAGAGACCCTGTGTATTGGGGGGACACCCTGTTTATTGGGGGACGCCCTGTATATTTAAATTTTTTTAGCAAAAACTGAGGGTTATTCTTTTCTTTCCAGAACCTTCTTCAGGAAGTGTAAGTGAGGTGAAAGAGCCCCCTGTGAAATTTAACCTCTTAAGTGCTGAAAGGAGGAGCTTGTTTCTTTTTTCTGTTTATTTCACCTGGTTACATTGTATCGGCGGCTTTTTAATTTTCCGCCCATTATCCTGCGGCGTCGCTCTGTATAATCAATGCACGCACCTCCAGACCAGCGATGAAAAGATCAGGGCGTTTTTATTTCTGATTCGGTACAGACAAAAGGTCAGTTTCTAACGTGAAACTCGAATATTATTTTAGCTCAGAATAAGTTTCTGTTGCCTCGATGAGCTCACACCGAGCATCACCTGCCCGACGTCAGCACCACCTGCAAAGACATCTTATGTAAACACATCCAGGTCCCCCATTCACTGGCACCTCACTGGAAGTCCCATGGACAGACCTCTGCCTCACTGGAAGTCCCATGGACAGACCTCTGCCTCACTGGAAGTCCCATGGACAGACCTCTGCCTCACTGGACGTCCCATGGACAGACCTCTGCCTCACTGGAAGTCCATGGACAGACCTCTGCCTCACTGGAAGTCCCATGGACAGACCTCTGCCTCACTGGAAGTCCCATGGACAGACCTCTGCCTCACTGGAAGTCCCATGGACAGACCTCTGCCTCACTGGACGTCCCATGGACAGACCTCTGCCTCACTGGAAGTCCCATGGACAGACCTCTGCCTCACTGGAAGTCCCATGGACAGACCTCTGCCTCACTGGAAGTCCCATGGACAGACCTCTGCCTCCCTGGAAGTCCCATGGACAGACTTCTGGCTCACTGGAAGTCCCATGGACAGACCTCTGCCTTACTGGAAGTCCCATGGACAGATCTCTGCCTCACTGGAAGTCCCATGGACAGACCTCTGCCTCACTGGAAGTCCCATGGACAGACCTCTGCCTTACTGGAAGTCCCATGGACAGACCTCTGCCTTACTGGACGCGGCCTGGCTTGGAGCGGCTCCGGGGGTCGGATTCTGCTCCTCCCAGGGACAGATCTCTGCCAGGTTGCAGGAAGGCTTCTCACCTGCCGGAGGCTTGTCTTGCATATTAGTCTCTCGTTGGTATGTGAAGTTGTTGTCCTGCTCCTCCATGTGCCCCCTGTTCTGTATCCGTAGAGAGTGGTGCCAGCGTCTTCCTTGTTGTGTGGGAGGTATCGGGGAACATAGGTCCCCCATCTGACTCTCGCTTTTGCTCATGACTTTGGACAATGGCCGCATCTCCTCGCTTGACAAGCTGCACACGGAATCCTGCTTACTTTGGGATTTGCAAAGCTGACCCGCTCTTGGCTTGGTGGCTTTCGGTGGTTTCCAGAGGTCTGGCTCCACCTGGATCTTGGCCGTCGGATCCCAGCTATGGCTCTGTGATTGGCTCAAAGTTGCAGGGGTCCCTTCGGAGTCCAGACTCTCCCACGGACAGACCTCTAGGCGTCGGGCCTCCAGATCCAAGCTGTCAGATGTTTTAGACTGGATGGGACCAAGGTCAAACGTTTTACTCTGCGACTGGCTGAGGGGCCCAGGGGAGCCTCCAGACTCCTCGCTCTCCCACGGACACACTGCGTCTCGCTGCCGCCCCAGTTCTTCCAGTTTCATGGTCAGACTTTTCCCGCTCAGGGATCCTTTTCTCACGGCTTCCCCTTCGCCTGCCTCCCAGGGGCATATTTTTGCTCTTAGGCTTTCGTTCTCCTTCCCTTCCCAGGGGCAAATCTCTGCTCGGAGGTCACCTCGCTCTTCGGTTTCCCAGGGACAGATTTCCGCCCTCAGATTCTTCTCCTCGCCCTCCCACGAATCCCTGTTGTTTCTGTCTGTGGTTTGAGGGCTGTGAAAGGAAAGATTGCTTCCGGACTGGCTGAGGGGCCCTCCTGCTCCTTCGCTGTCCGTACTCTCCCATGGACAGATCTCGCTTCTTCTGCTCTCCACGCTGTTTGACTTGTACGGGGCTTCCTGTGGCCCCTCCATGCTTTCCCATGGACATACGGTTTCTCGCAGTTGGCTCATCCTCTCTAACCTGTTGGACGACGCATTTGGTTTGGAGACCTTGGGAGAAGACGTTACATCGGTTTGATCCCGTCTCATTTTCAAGAAACATTCTGCAGGTGAGGAGGTCAGCGTGAGATCCTTATCTTCTGCCAAGTTATTGACACCGGTCTTCAACGTCTTGTCCTTATTGGCGCTTGGTTCCTCGTCCTGTTTGGTAGCGGCCCCCGGCGTGTCTCTCTCCTTTTGTTCCCTCCCTGCAGTTGTCGCTTTAAAGGCCCGAACGACCAGGACAAGGCTTTTTAATGTACTCTTGTGCAGTGGTCTGGTGGCTTTCCCGACCTCTGGACTCTTTCCTGCTGTTCCTAAACTCTCGGAGCGCTGTCTTTTCGGCTCCTCGACTTTCGCGAGATGGATCGGGGCTGCTCCTGGCTTCGCTGTGACCGACATAGGACTCTCGCTTTTTTGCGGGTCGTCATTCTGAGTCGGCTCGGACATCTGGCCCGTTTGCTCTTCGCCTCTGAGATCCTCTTTGCTCCCCAAGCTCTGGTGGTGTTTAACCCCCGTCTCACCTTTCTTTCCCCTAGACAAGTGTGGTTTTCCAGACACGTGTGACGTGTCCATGCTGCTGCTTTTGCCCGGGGCATAGGTCACGTGCTTTTGGGCGCGGCTTTCGCTGGATGAGGGGAGCTCCTGCAGCTCCCAGGGGCAAACCTCTGCCTTGTCAAAGCTCCCACCAAGGAGCGGGTTCCTGCTTCCTTCTGTTGGCCGCTCTGTGGAGGTTTCCAAGGCTCCCATAAGTGGGCCTTTTCCGTGAGAGCTCCCTATCATGCTGCGAGATTTTTGGAGAGCACCAGGGCTGACGCTCAGAGGCTTCTTGTCTGCCAACAGGTTGTGAGCGCTAAGGGACTTGCACACCAAGGTGGCCTGGCGAAGGGAGTCTCCGCGAGAACGTAAGGACACATTCTTGACAAGGTTACGTCTCATCAGGGAGTCCCGCAGCGACGCGTCCCTTGCCGAGCTCTCCAGGCGTGGAGAGACGGATCCGCTGTCCTTCGACTCTTGCATGTGATCGTACGTGCTGTGAGACTTGCGCAGCGAAAGGACTCTCTGCCGGAGAGATTCCTCCCGCAGTTTCACGCTGCCGCTCTCCTGCTGCTGTCTTCTCCTTTGTCCTCCGCTGGAGCCGGGAGAACCTTCTTTCTCCTCTCGGGCGCACTGCCGTGTCATGGAATCTGGGATCTCGGTGATGCGGCGCATGATGGATCGTCCTAGCCCTCTACGGGAACTCCTCTTCTTCTGTAGGTGAGGGTTGTTGTGGGCCATCTTCTTTGTTTTATGAACTTCCAGCTGAGCATAAAGCTTCTTCAGCTCATCCTGTGGAAAGACGTAAACGTGTCAGAATGACAGAGCATCGGGCGCAATGTCTCCCCCTGTCATTTATCCGCTGATATCGAGCTCTAGCTCGGCACGGGTTTCAATAAACTGCTTTTGCAGAGACTAAGGCCGGGGCCAGACGAGCGTTTATCAGAGCGGAAGGAACGTCTGTGAGTGGAGGTTCCTTCCTCTGTGGCCGCCTCGCCGAGCGCACTCAGTGCCTCCTATGGAGCGCCATCGAATGTGCCTCGTAGCGTTTCGACAGGAGGCTTTCAGCACGTCCACTGTAGCGTGTGTAATTTGTGCGTGCGCTACAGCATGTGGCCGGCCCCGTCGAAGCGTCACAACACCGCGATGGATGCCGGGAGGCTCATCAGTATGGACGCACATAGTGCGCTCGTCTGACCCCGTCCTAAGGGAGTTATTCAGAGATCGCTGACATTTCAATGCTCTCTCGTTCGGTGTGCTTAGATTTCAATTCGCCGACCCTGCGGTGAACTTAGCATTCACCGCAGGGTCCACAAAGTGCGTCGAACGGGACCCACCGAACGCCGCCGATCAACCTGCCAACGGTCTGCCGGACGCCTTCAATCAGCTGCAGGCGCCACCGAACGCCGCCGATCAACCTGCCACCGGTCTGCCAGACACCTTCAATCAACTGCAGACGCCACCGAACGCCGCCGATCAACCTGCCAAGGTCTGCCGAACGCCTTCAATCAGCTGCAAGCGCCACCGAACGCCGCCGATCAACCTGCCAACCGTCTGCCGGACGCCTTCAATCAGCTGCAGGCGCCACCGAACGCCGCCGATCAACCTGCCACCGGTCTGCCAGACACCTTCAATCAACTGCAGGCGCCACCGAACGCCGCCGATCAACCTGCCAACGGTCTGCCGAACGCCTTCAATCAGCTGCAGGCGCCACCGAACGCCGCCGATCAACCTGCCAACCATCTGCCGGACGCCTTCAATCAGCTGCAGGCGCCACCGAACGCCGCAGATCAACCTGCCAACGGTCTGCCGGACGCCTTCAATCAGCTGCAGGTGCCACCGAACGCCGCCGATCAACCTGCCAACCGTCTGCCGGACGCCTTCAATCAGCTGCAGGCGCCACCGAACCCTGCTATTTTAATAAAAGTGTTTAAAATTTAAAAAACTGGAAATAATAAAACGGTCCTTTACGGAATTAAAAAAAGCATTTAAAAAAATTGTTAATCAAAAATTTCGCCCAAAGAATCCGCCCCCCCCCCCAAAAAATAAACAAAACAAAAAAAAGCTTTTTGCTGCAAATATAAAGAATAAACGGTTGGAAAAAAGATATTAGCATTTTAATAAAATTTTTTACTTTGGATCATATGGGATTCTCCTGTTTTAAACCTGTCGATCTGAATCACCGAAAATCTGGGCATTTCACTGACCTTTCGGCGTCTCTGAATAGATTAACCATTACTTCTCAGTGGGACAATTTCACTGCCGCCGTATTGTGGCGAATCGAGCCGTATTTCTCGCAAAGTCGCCAATATTTAGCAAATTGGCAGCTTTCTGAATACTGCCACGAAATTGCACCGTACGGGCGAAATTTACCATTTGGTGCAATTCGGCGACAAGTTTGGCTCTTTTTGAACACTTACACGTACCTTGCAATGTGATGTAATGTGGTGACCTCTGCCATGGTCTGTGTCGCTGCACACATTTACTATATTGCTGTTATTTTACCGTCTGGTTTGTGATTGTTTTGACAGATACACTTTTTTTGCTGTGGTTTTATGATAACGGGCGAGCGCGCGCGGAGCGGCTTCTTACTCTGATATCGTCCGGATCGAGGCTGTGCTCGCTCCATGCTGACGTGATGCTGCTATTCAGGTTGGAACGTGAGCGCCTCAGGTCCAGCTCGTCCTCGTACACCTCTGTAATCTCTTCTCGGGGAGGACCTCCCGCGTGCAGGAACTGAAATAGATGCAGATAATGTGGTCAAGGGGGCAGGAGATCACACGGGGACAATGTGCAGAAATACTAAGCCGCTATTACAGATATATTACGGAGCTGGAGAACGCGCAGCGGCAGCTGCAGAGCTAATAAAGGAGATTTTTATAAGATGCTTAAAATGAACTTTTTATTAAATGTTTAATAAAATGTTTTGCAAAAGTAAGCGACGAGACACCAGTGTGTATTTCAACAAAGAGCTTGTTACAGATCCTGGTACCCCCAAGCTCCGGGAACCTCTGTCTGGATGCCCCTTTCCTCTGTACAAGGAGCTGCTCGTACCCTCACAGAGTAGACGACACATAAACTGTGAGATCAATCCTTGCCTCTTGAACACCAAAACACAGAATGCCTGTATTCAGAGGTTTTCAGTTACAGACACTCAAACGTAACTAAGAACACGTGTTTCTCTACACCAAAGCCTCCCCACACACACACACCCTGGTCTCCTAACAATGGAAATTGAGATAGAGTTCTGGTTACAGCCAGACCCGGGGGAGGGGTGGGAGCAGGGCAAATGGTTACAGATTACACATGGGGGAAAAAACACAGTGTCTCGCACAACATTTTACACTAAATACAGGGCAATGAATTGTAAGGAATAATAAATGCAAATAAAAATTAGGGTGGCCCTAACGTCACAGAGCTCTCTGGTGACCTGTTCATAAACAGGACATTACAAAGGACACAAGCTCATCCACCGTCACTGCGGTAATGGAGAATTTGTCATCTGCAACAGAAAGCGTTCTTTACGTGTAAAAGAATAAAAATCTGGATTTCTGCCTGAACTGGTTTTAAACAATTTATTTATAGAAGAATTAAAATGTTTACCTGCTTTTCTTATTGATCCAGGGAGATCAGGGCTGCCATCAGGGGGTGACAGGCCGTGACATGTTTTGGGGCCTTGTGGCCAAACCCAGTGACAGTTTGTCTATGTTCCCATGAGTGTAAGAATCCCCCCTTGAACCCAGGACTTGCTCACCGGGTTACCAGGAAACTTCCCAGTGGGACGCGGCATCTGAGGGTGGTCAGAGCACTCTAACCCATCGAGCTCCAGCACCACAAGGGAGCTATTAGTATGGTCTTCCCTCAGATGGAGGTACAGGCTGATTGCTTCTCCACCTGGACCACTGGGAAATACTTTTCAACCATGTTCTGGATCGCCAAGGATTTGGCCTCCCTCCCTTCCAATAAGCTACGTAAGGGAGACGGCAAAGAGCAGTGTTTTATTATCTTCCTTTTGGATCAAGAAAAGGGATGTGTAGAACATGAACTCTGTCAACATTATTCTTTTTCCAAACTGCATTAATACTCCACCATTAGAGGACACAAGACATATGTCTTTTACCTTTGGTACCAAGAGCAAGATGAGCGTCATGGTGACTGTCCCGTGGGCGTGTATGAAATATAGCAGCAGTGCCCAATCAGGGTGAAGTGAGGCGACCATGACGAACCTAGAACAGAGAAAAATCATGAGCTCATGACACCATGAACCTAGAACAGAGAAAAAAGATGACACCATGACAGAGACCAGAGAAAAGCGATGAGACCACTATAAACAGAGAGAAGCGATGAGATCATGATGGACAGAGAAAAGTCATGACACCATGAAGAACCTAAAACAGAGAAAAACCATGATACTGTAAAGAACCTAGAACAGAGAAAAACAATGAGGCCATGAAGAACCTAGAACAGGGAAAAGCCAATACACCATGTCAGAGAACCGAGAAAAACCATGACACTATGAAGAACCTAGAACAGAGAAAAAAACCATGAGACCATGAAGAACCTAGAACAGGGAAAGTGATGAGACCATGCTAGAGAAAAGCCATGACATCATGAAGAACCTAGAACAGAAAAGTCATGACATCATGAACCTAGAGCAGAAAACCCATCACCAAGATGACTGTAGACCAGAGAAAAACAATGAGACCATGACAAGCATAGAACAGAGAAAATCAATCATAATGGACCATGAAGACAAAGTAACGTCAGTCTCTGCGTCTGCTGTGACTTTATGGTGATGGATTCTAAACAGTAGACATGGATTGACATGTGATACAGTGTTTCTCATTTCTCTGTTCCGTGTTAATGTATTTTCCTGGATGTGTGACGTTAAACCCACCTGAGCACATGGAACGCCGCTGAAACCAGCATCTCGTTGTGTACAGCAAGTCCCATGTAACGGGGTTCGTGGAAAGCAGACGGCACGGACCGGGCTCCGTAACACAAGAAGCTGCCCCAGCACAGGAAGAAGAGCTCGGCTAGGAACAAAGCATACAGCATGTTACCCGGCCGCACCTCTGCGTCGGGGCCGTCCCTCAGAGTGAAATGCTCAAGGCTTCCCGTATCTTACCCAGCGACATCATGTAATCCCAGCGGTCGTGGTCGCACGTGTAAAAGACGAGCCCTTCACGCGTCTGCGCGCGGATAACCATGGGAATCCCTCTCTGCAGGTTCTCCAGCATTCCCAGAGTCCAACCCACCAGGAACCAGACGCAAAACAGCACGATCACCAACAACATGCGCAGCAAACGCATGCTCGTCATGTACGGGACGCGTTGGGCGGTCCGGGAGATGAACACCTTCATTACCCTGCAGAGAGGTAGTGCGACACGGCCCTGCATTAGCGGTGCCCGGAGACACGCGTGTTCTGTGTGCTTGCACGTTATGAAAAGGAACATAGAGCTCGCCTACCTGTAGAGCTTGAGCACAATGGTACCATAAACGATGCAGAATCCTAACAATCGCACCCAGCGGAGCGCCGTGCAGCGGAACACGCTCGGCTTAAAGTAGAGTATAAATACCTGGAAAGAGTGAAGTGCAGTGAGTACACACCTGGGTCACCCGTACTGTCACCAGGATCACCGGGACCTAAATCAGGGATCTCAAACTCTGCCCCCCCCCATGTCAACTGCCTACAAGTCCCAGAATTCTTTGAATGCCATAGATGGCCTTGAATGCCATAGATGGCCAGGGAATTATGGGAGATGTAGTTCAGAAACATCTCGGGGCCCGAGATTGAGATTTGCTAACCTAACGCATCCCATTCGCCATTTTTTTTCGCCATCGTGCAGCCCCCCCCTTTTCCACCCACTATCGCTTCTCCTCTGAAAAGACTCCTGACCCTTATTCAACCACCCCATGTCAGACATTCGACCGTCACTTCCCACCTTTTGTCAGTTTTCTGCCGGACAGATCTGCAGCGACGGAGCAGCAACACAAGTTTATGCAGAGCAGAGCGGCACGAACCGCCCGACCCAAGGGGTGTGTTTAGGGTCGATGCTGCCCTAGAGCAGTGATGGTGAACCGTGGCACCCCAGATGTTTTGGAACTACATGCTCCATGATGCCTTGCCAGCCTTAAATCCATCATAGCATCATGGGACTTGTAGTTTGATAATATGTGGGTGGGCCAAGGTTCGCCATCGTTTGCTTAGTCACTCCGGATTCTGCTGCCTCCCTGAACCCGTTACTAAAAAAAATCTAAATATAGAATAAAACCGAACGATTCTATTTATGTCAACAAAAAAAATGTATTTTAAACAAATGTTAAGAATCTTTTATAAACTCGATTCATTTCTGTTCTAGTTTAGAGGATAATTTCTGGGGTTTTGTTGATGTGCAGCTCTGTTATACACCCGCGCACGTCGACAAGAAAAGACATTAGGAAAAAAATGCTGCCCTAAGCCCAGATCTAATCGGCCGATCCAAAGATACGTTTGCACTTTGACCCCTGTATACACTAAACTGTATACAGCTTCCTGCTGGGTTTAAAGGGTTAAGGAGCATGGTCTTGGTCCTCCTGTAAGCCCTGACGTTTTGCTGCCAGGGACAGATCTGTTGTTCATGGAAGAAACATTTATAAAAACTACAATGTTCCGCGCTAAGGAATCTGTTGGCGCTTTATAAATGCTTGTAACTGTAACAATGCTACAAACTGCATCATGTGTTTTGTGCTCTTGGTATACGGCTGGTCGTCCACCGGCACCATATCGTCTGAAGTCGTCCGACCGATCCCACAACATGCAGGTGACTCAGCCTCTTCCACAGCATCCGACCAGCGACGGACGACTTCATGCGATTTCATGCGATCACAACAGACTAGCGATCCGTTACATTTTCATTGAATTTGCTCAGATGAAACCGATCGATCTGGTACAAGTTTACATGAAAAAGATGCATTGTATAGTTAAACCTCCGAGCGCGAAGCCCGTAGAATTCAATGTAAAAAATATTTTCACTTTTATTCTTTTATTCATCCGTTTATTTTTTTTAATCCGCAGCGAAAAGGCTTTTTTTTTAGGTATTTTTGTGGATTTTTTGGGGGTTCGGTTTTCTTAAAAAAAAAAAAAAGACGAGGCTTTTTTTTCTCTTCTCTTTGAGCCGGCTGCCTTCAGTGTTGCTGTCCCTGGTGCTGAAAACGAATTCCGCAGCATCGGGGACAGGGATTTAATCCCCTCCCCCCCCCGAGGCCTGGCGAGTTTGTTATTATTGCTGCTTTGGCTGCGCTCAACGGGGGCAAAGACGGGTTTTTCTCTCCCTGCAGCGGGGTTATTCCTTTTTTTTTTTCCTTTCGACGACCTGTCCATCGGCCGATCTGGGTTGTCCACAGACACTTCCATTGGACGACCCTGATCGGCCAATGGCGTTGTCCTCAGACGGGTGACCAAGTCAGTTGCCCGACTAAAGAGCCTAAAGCAGGGCTGTCGAACGCCGGCCCCTGGATATTTCTGAACTACAACCCCCATGATTCCCTGGCCATCTATCACATTCATAGAATTCTGGGAATTGTAGGCAATAAACATAAGGGGCAGAGTCTGAGATCCCTGATCTAAATCTGGTGATCCCTTTATATAGAGCTGGACAGGACGACAAAGCAGGGGGTCAATCTGATCAGGAACTCAGCTCCTCCACTCATTTCTCTGCAGGAACGCTGTTCCCTTTTGGTCCAAACCCTGAGAAGCTTTTAAGTCAGCAGAAACACATGATTTTTATTAGGATTCGATAAAGCTCGTCTTTATGTTTAAACGTTGATATGAAACGAGCACTGGGGAGCAGTGGGTTAAACGCGACATGTCGATGGTTAATTGAGGAGCAGAAATCTTGGAAAGTTCCTGATCTTGTTTATTTAGGACTCGATCCCTGGTACAAAGCCATAACTTACCGGGAAGTAGAGCAGCAAAGACCCAAACAGGATGGTCTCCAGCAGGAGAAGGCCCGAGGCGCGGATCCTCTGAGAGGAGAGAGCAAAGGGGAACATTAATGTGTGCAGGGGGGACGGGCGGCCGTCAGAGGGTCTTTTCTTAAAAGGATGTGGTCTGCGTGCGCTTTAAGAAGTGATACATTGTATCGTTGTGTTACTAACTGGCCCAGCGCTCAAACTGTGATTGAAATGTGCTCTATTGTTCGTCTTCTATTGGGGTTTGGGTTATGTTTGGATGCACCAGAGGGGGAGAGAAGGAGGAGATGGTATCAGGGTGTCACCTTCTATTGTCCTCCAGATCCCTGCCTGCTCATAAGAAGTCTTTCCCCTCCAGCTTTCGGTAGCTTCTGACAGTATACTCACTTTGCTCTCCCGGAAGTTGTAGGCCACCAGCATGCTTAGAAAGACCCCCAGCATCCCCGCGGCTTGCAGCGACAGTACGGTGACACGAAGGGCCCAGTCCTCTTGCACAAGACATGGCGAGCCATCCACGCACGTGGCACAATCCTGGCTGCACCTCTGGCATGCTGTGACCCCCTGGAATGAACCTCCGGATCCTGCACAATGTGTTTATGCACGAGTAAACATAATGCAAGCACAGCTGTGACCGAACAGACACGGGGAGACACGTCTACAAACAGGCCACCAACCACAGAAAGGAGCACCACACATGTATCGGGTAACATGTAATTACACGTGCATGTTGCGTATGGATACAGGCCTATGCACTGACACAGACATAGATTTACACACGTAGTTACGTTACCCTCGTGCTGCGTCCTGTAATAGCCAGGCTGGCACACGCATCTGTACCTGCCCAGGACCGAACCGTTTCTTTCATCCGAAATGCACTGAAGGGGGGGACACGCAGCTCAGAACACAGCAAGAACACGTTTCTGCCGTTACAGTGCGGCGAGCGGCTTATTCTACACATATCAACACAGAACTCACAAAGTAGCCGAGACTGAGCAGTCGCGTCGCACACGCCGGCTGTGACGAAATCTACATAATCCCCTCATTCTGCCACAGACATCGCGTTTCGCTCATTGGGAGAAGTGACTAATGTGCACAGCGTTACATTAGGGTGTGCAGACACTGGCGTGCGCAGCCCCGTTACATTAGGGTGTGCAGACACTGGCGTGCGCAGCCCCGTTACATTAGGGTGTGCAGACACTGGCGTGCGCAGCCCCGTTACATTAGGGTGTGCAGACACTGGCGTGTGCAGCCCCGTTACATTAGAGTGTGCAGACACTGGCGTGCGCAGCCCCGTTACATTTGGGTGTGCAGACACTGGCGTGCGCAGCCCCGTTACATTAGGGTGTGCAGACACTGGCGTGTGCAGCCCCGTTACATTAGAGTGTGCAGACACTGGCGTGCGCAGCCCCGTTACATTTGGGTGTGCAGACACTGGCGCGCGCAGTCAGTTACATTTGGGTGTGCAGACACTGGCGCGCGTAGTCAGTTACATTAGGGTGTGCAGACACTGGCGTGCACAGCCCGTTACATTAGGGTGTGCAGACACTGGTGTGCGCAGCCCCGTTACATTAGGGTGTGCAGACACTGGCGTGCGCAGCCCCGTTACATTAGGGTGTGCAGACACTGGCGTGCGCAGCCCCGTTACATTAGGGTGTGCAGACACTGGCGTGCGCAGCCCCGTTACATTTGGGTGTGCAGACACTGGCGCGCGCAGTCAGTTACATTAGGGTGTGCAGACACTGGCAAGCACAGCTCGTTACATTAGGGTGTGCAGACACTGGCATGTGCCGCCCGTTACATTAGGGTGTGCAGACACTGGCGCGCGCAGCCCGTTACATTAGGGTGTGCAGACACTGGCGCGCATAGCCCGTTACATTAGGGTGTGCAGACACTGGCACGCGTAGCCCGTTACATTAGGGTGTGCAGACACTGGCATGTGCAGCCCATTACATTAGGGTGTGCAGACACTGGCGTGTGCAGCCCATTACATTAGGGTATGCAGACACTGGCATGCGCAGTCCAGTATATTATGGTGTGCAGACACTGGCGTGCGCAGGCCATTGGATTAGAGTGTGCTGACACTGGCATGCGCAGCCCATTACATTAGGGTGTGCAGACACTGGCGTGCGCAGCCTGTTAAGGTGTGCAGACACTGGCGTGCGCAGCTCATTAAATTAGGGTGTGCAGACACTGGCGCGCGTAGCCCGTTACATTTGGGTGTGCAGACACTGGCGCGCGCAGCCCGTTACATTAGGGTGTGCAGACACTGGCATGTGCAGCCCATTACATTAGGGTGTGCAGGCGCAGTCCAGTACATTATGGTGTGCAGACACTGGCGTGCTCAGGACATTGGATTAGAGTGTGCAGACACTGGCATGCGCAGCCCATTACATTAGGGTGTGCAGACACTGGCGTGCGCAGCCTGTTACATTAAGGTGTGCAGACACTGGCGTGCGCAGCTCCGTTAAATTAGGGTGTGCAGACACTGGAATGCGCAGCCCATTACATTGGGGTGTGCAGACACTGGTGTGTGCAGCTCATTACATTAGGGTGTGCAGGCACTGGTGTGCGCAGCCCGTTACATTAGGGTGTGCAGACACTGTCGTGCACAGCCCATTACATTAGGGTGTGCAGACACTGGCGCGCGCAGACTGTTACATTAGGGTGTACAGACACTGGCGCGCGCAGGCCGTTACATTAGGGTGTGCAAACACTGGCGCGCGCAGCCCGTTACATTAGGGTGTACAGACTGGCGTGCGTAGCCCGTTACATTTGGGTGTGCAGACACTGGCGTGCGCAGCTCCGTTACATTAGGGTGTGCAGACACTGGCGTGCGCAGCACCCTGATCAGATAAAGTCAGTTTTATGTTTTTCATCTTGAAGCTGATAAGGGACATAATGTGAAAGAGAAGCTCTGCACCCAACATTAGGGTGTGCCTGGGCACACCAACACACCCCCTGCGCACCCCTATGAGAGGTGAGAGTGAAGCATTCAATGCCCAGTTACCTGCGTGCTGTTCTCATCGCAGCTGTGCGTGTTGGCAAACCACCTGGGTGCAAGAGCGCACTGGTCGATCCCCAGACTCTGCAGCTGCACGTCCACCTGCAAAGCACCCCTAGGACACACGACAGATGGTTACAGGTCAGGAATCAGCGATTTATGGAATGTTTCTAACACACCAGCATTCCAGCTGTAATGCCTAACTCAATGAAGAGACGCCTCTGGCACCGTGACTACTTCAGCTTTTTGTTATGATCGCGGCACAAAGAGGTGACCCTGCACAAGTGCTCTATATTAAATAAAGCAGAGCTCCCCCTGTTCCGGAGGTGCCGTGACATTAACATTAATTTGACACATGAGGTGCGGCGATAACACAATAAGGAAGAGTAAAAGAGCAATTTTGGGAAAATCAACAAATTAAAATAATGTAAATGTTTTGGTTTATCCTTTACAGAAATATCACTGGGATGAAAGGTTGTAAACTCTATATGGTGTCTCTTATCTCAAACAATGTCACATGGGGTCTGCATTATCAGCATACAGGCAAAAATGACCTTTGTGTCAGTAAATGTGCTGCAGACAGATAATAAAACGGGGAGATCTCCTGCTTACACGGGGTCTGCATTATCAGCCTACAGGCAGAGGCAGTAAATGTGCTTCAGACATAATAAAATGGTGAGATCTGCTTACACGGGGTCTACATTATCAGCATACAGGCAGAGGCAGTAAATGTGCTGCAGACAGATAATAAAATAGGGAGATCTCCTGCTTACATGGGGTCTACATTATCAGCATACTGGCAGATGCAGTAAATATGCTGCAGACAGATAATTAAATGGTGAGATCTCCTGCTTACACGGGGCCTGCATTATCAGCATACAGGCAGAAATGTATTTTCTGTCAGATCCAATAAGTGAGTTTGATGCCATAAAATTCTTAATAATTTGGCAGAATTTCAAAATGTAATGTTTTTTTTTGCCGCTCCCCTTTCACTCACCTATTCTCTCTGAAGGTTAATCAAGGAATAAAGGTTCATTATCAGTTCGTGCCTTTACTGCTGCCAACACTTATTAATGTTACTGTCATTATAAATATACACATTTACAAGCGTTTATAAAGCGCCAACAGATTACGCAGCGCTGTACAATGAGTAGGACAAAAACAAACTAAATTGACAAACAAGTTTGACATATTGAAAAGAATATGTAGAAGAGGTCCCGGCACAAGAGCTTACAATCTAAGAGGAGAGGGGTGACACACAGAGGTGATGGGGTGCCTGGGGGCTGTGTCGGAAATGGATCCACAGCGGTGGAGTGAGCTGCTGTGCTTCATTAACATCATGTGTTTTAGTGATGTATGTTACCTGTATTTATCGCAAACACTTTGTATTGATCTCGAGACGGTTTGTCCAAAACGAGTAAAACATAAAAACCTCCTCTTTCAATTCTGAATCCGATCTATTAAATGGATACACTATTAAAATAGAGTTTTTCCTTCTTTTGCCCTTAAATAATTGGGCAGATCCTGCTGAGCCTCAGAAACATTATTATTTTTCAATTATTTTTGGTGATTTTCCTCCCCTTTTTCCCACCTTGCCGCGCGCTGCTACTCCTGTGCTACGGCTCAGGGACTCCTGAACCCGGAAGTCGCTGAAGCATTTCTGCGCAGTTTCTTATGTGACCTGAAGCCGTCGCTACTTCATCCTCCACGAGTCTCGACGGACCCTCGTTATCCCGCATGACGTGTTGGTGACTCACCGGGACTCGTATTCTTCAACTCAAATAATGTGTCATTTTTTTGCTAATTAATGAGGGGTTTAACAAGGTTCCTCGGATCTCCAGCTGCCAGCCTGACTAAGTCCATATGGTGCGAAATGCGTCAGACATTTGGCAGGCAGATCTTCTTTGTGTCTGAGAATGCATTTGTATTGCATGCATTTTTTTTTAGCGGAGCCGCAGTATTTACCGAGGCTTTCTGGACGTAGAACCGGCAGTCTGGGGGCAGGTACGTGAAAGTACTGCCTCATCGCTAGGTGCAGGATCACTTCACAGCTCCCCGACAGCCTATGTGTCCGGTAAAATATGACAACCCAGCTCCAGACTTGCTGCCAATGTAGGAAATATAAGTTATCGCAGCAGCAGTGTTCACGTTATAATTGACAAGTGACTAACGCTGCAGCTTCAGAAAAGGAAAATGTTACTCCTTTTATTTCATTATCTGTACTTGGTCATGTTTGGTGTCGTTGGAAAGGTCAGACTCCAGCCTTTCCAATGATACCTCACTTGACCTCGTTGGGTTTAGACAATCAGAAATGCATGTCCAAATAGCCCCTGTATCCCTTATTATTGGATTTCCCAAGCCAGAAAGGGGAATCCCCATTTCAGATGACATCCCACCCACACATGATGATGTCAGTAGGCAGGGGGATGTCTGACTGTGAGAGCTCCAAGATGTCAGCCCACTGTGGATGAAGCCTGCGACTGGCTGTGGGACTTTGACGATTGACTGAGTGTGTCCTCCACATCCTACAGGGAAACCAGAGGACGTGCTCGGCGTCTTGCCTGCAGTGAATGGGTTAATACCTAAAAGTCCATGAAAAATCCCATTGTGTACCAGGTTAATTCTGCAAATCACCTTCTGGTCCCTTAATATGGAGTACAGACAGGGGCTATGATGTTCCTCCCCGGAGCAATGCAAAAATATGTTGTTTATTGCAAAGATAATTTGTTAGATTTGGGTTTCTCATAACATGCCAATAAAGTTTAGCAGCGCGGATATGATACCAGACGGGCTGACACTTTTTAAAACCAGCTGGGAAAGTGTGTGAATGACGTCTCCCCGCTGATCCGCGCAGAGACCAGAACTGCAGTAACTCCTCCTGACCAGCAGGTGGATTCCCGGAAAAATCCACATCAAGGTTTTATGAAGGATTAAAACGTATAAGATGTATTACATATATCAACTATATAATATGTAAAGACACTGTGTAAATAAATCTAAAACATGAATTAAGATAAAAGTAATAAAAGCGTAACATATATATAATTGTTTTATGCTCTTTTAGTGTTTTTTTTATCATAGGCAAGTTTTTCACACCAGGGTAAATCTTTGACTAATATTTGAATAATAAAGAAGCTATAAAGAAAATATAGTGAATAGAGTTTAATAAAATACTTCTGGCGTTCATTGTTTTTAATTGTTTATATGTTTCGCTACATATGTAACACTGGTACACATTTCAATACTTCTTCCAAACAGGTGATTGAATGAGAGATGAAGGAGTTTACTAATGATGTTTTAATTGTATCACATGTTTTTCTATCAATGAGTAATTGTGTCACTGATTACACACCCCTTTTCTCTCTCTCTCTCTCTATATATATATATATATATATGTGTGTTTTGTGCACTATGTATCCAGACTTTACAAAGACCTTTGTGTCGAAACGTTGTCCTTTGCTGCTCACTGTGGAATAAAATCCTCTTTACTTTACCACATTAAGGCGTTGGTAACTATTTATTTCCGATATATATATATATATATATATATATATATATTTACAAACACAAAGCAGGCATTCCGAACGCCCCAGCGTCACAATGTAGCACTTTGTAATGTGCAGGGTGCAGCACACCGACACACATGGCAGAGGGCGGGGGGAGAGGGGCATAATCTGAGCGAAATAAGTGAGGGACACTCATTAACATAATGAAGAAATAAAATATCCCTAAACACCAAGTGTAATAAGTAACGATGGGGGAAAACATTATCAGAGAACGACGACAGGAGACGGACACAATGCAACAACCGAATATACAAACGTCACACAAAATGAAACATATAAAGCAGGCAGAATTCATTAAAGAGCAATAAAGAAGTAATAACACAAGGAATTATTGTGAAATGTGCCGGAAATAAAACGCAAAATAAATAATAAATAATGTTTAATTTATATTATAGAAAATTTAATTAAAAAAAATATAGAGATCTGCACGAAAACATGAAACAGGACTAAGCTCGCCAGGTCGGCAATGTTTTCTTGGACACATATCACCATTTCATGCAGAGGGGGAGCACAGGGAAAAGTGCTGCCCTGCAACATGTATAATTCATATGCTGCAGGAAGGGAATCAAGGCAGGTCACCTGGGATTCCTTTATGATTTCAAAGCTGCAGCGTTTGGATTATACATATTGCAGGGTGACATTTCCACGCACTGCCCGTCAGCATGAATACAATATGGGCTCTATCAGCTGGTGTGAGCTAACCCTGGCATCAGCCTGTTTTCGCGTTAGCGCCAGGTAAATTCAGTCTAGCGCCGGACCAACACATCGTTTGCCTCTCGCTACAGATGGCGAGAACCACTTAGCGCGCGGTAATTAACGATTCATAGCGCGAGTTTACTGTCCTTCCCCCGTCCTATACTTAACATGGGCAGCGCTAAAGAGCACTTTCGCTATTCTAACCACCAGATCGTTTAGTCCCGGCGATAATTTCTACACGTTTGCTAATTGCAAAGTTTTACTAACTGCTCAACCCTGGTGATAACTGACGGAAAAGGGAGAAAAAAGGTAAAGAGGTAATTAACAGATAATTAACAGGCAATGTAAAGGGATGCAGCACAGGTGCATGTACCATAGTAATGGATCTGGTCAGCAATGTCGCTGCTGGTGCAGTCGGCTCTATTAAAAATGTATCCTTTACCCACATATATCCTATTTCTAAACATTTTATACCGGGTTTATTCACAATATGGAAGCGGCTGATTATTAAGGTGACCGTGTGGACCATGTTTAAAGGGACATATGGATAAATCTTGCCCTGAATCATGTATTGTTTATATGCTGCAGCATGGAAGTTACTGTCGCTCACTTCCTTTTGGGTCCATAAATAATTAAATGCAGGGTAATGATTCTGCATGCTGTCAGGTGGCATTTTTCATGCAATGCCCATCAGCATTAATTAATATACTGTATGTCTGCATTTAAACATGGATAATACGGCCACCTTGGAGGATTTTAATAATGCAGGGGGGGGGGTGAGGGCTCTTCGCTGGATGTTTTCATACTTATACAAGGTTCTATCCTGTACAGACACGTTAGCGCTGGGTCTCAGCCCGGATCTTAACGTTTCCCTCCCGCGCGCTAATGAATCTTGACAATCACTGAAAACCGCGAACAAGGTGATCTGCTGGTGGGTCGTCAGGTGCTACATTTTAGCGGCTCGCGCTAGATTTTTCCTGTAGCGTTGGCGTTTTAGCTCACACCAGGCGATAGGGCGCTATATGTGTCCAGAAAAACATGGCTGACCTGGCAGCCTTAAACAGAATCCATGTGATACATATAAGCACAAATAAGAACATAAACCTCTAGATTGTAAGCTCCTATGTGCAGGGTCCTCTACACCTCATGTTTCCATCATTTGTTTGTTTATCTATATCTCATTCCCTTTGGTTATTGTAATGCGCTGCGGAAACTGTTGGCGATATATAAATGATAATAATAATAATAAATCCCCTTTCATGTGACATTATAAGCATCCACGTCCCCTGACTCCTTCCCAGCATCCTCCTCAGATATTGCTGTGATGCACAAGTCTCTCCTTTCAACATCTTATTATGGTATGTGAGTCTTGATCTTGTATTACCCTGATACATTGTAACAATTACATGAATAAATAAACAGTGTAAACAGAACAAAACAAATGACGCTTTGTCTGCTCATCCAGAGCACTTTGCGGTTTTAATGCGATCAGGATGTGAGGAGCCCTCCTCTCTCCCTCCACCCAGCTTCCCTCATCTGGAGAAATCACAGGGTGAAGCAGAGCAGTTTCCTCCACCAGTGTAACCAGCCGTCAGGATTTTGAATTTCCCGGCTGCTGATTTTCCTCCCCTTTCCCCCTCGCTGTGCGCTGCTTCTCCTCTTTGGCTCAAACACGGAAGTTCCTGAAGTTTTTTTCTGCAATTTCTGCTCCTATACAACTTGTGTAGTGTAGGAACCGCAAATTGCGCAGCGCTACGGGACTCACACGCTTTACGTACACAAGTTGCGTAGCGCCTGCACAGAGCGATGGGTCGGAGCTGCACGCGCATGCACAGATCTGATCCATCGCTGCCTCTCTGGGAACGCTCCCTACAGCGATTGATCTCACAGGGTGACATCGGACGCTCTCTGTGTGACATCACTAGTGACCGATCTGTTGACCAGCAGCCGGGAAATTCAAAATCCTGGCTACTGGTGATGTTGGGTGGATGGAGGAAACTGCTCGGCTTCATCCGATTGGGGGGACTGGGGAGACCCGGGACACAAGCGCACCAAATCTCTGAGAGGCCGACACAGAAAACACAAACTGGTCTATTCAAAGATAGGTGAAACTCAGGAGAATGACTGGAGAAGTGAAAATTCTAGGTCAAAATCAGCTATTTGGTCTAGATTGTTCTCTTCTCCTGCCAATTCTCCTGAGTTTCACCTTTCTCTGAATAGACCTGAAAGTCTGCTTGCAAAAGAAGGAACAGGTATTCAGTCTTCCAACAAAACATTGCCAGACTCTGCAACAAATCTGCCAATATTAGAAGACGATTTTGCTTGGTGACTACGTTCAGGAAGCGTGACAATACAGACAGGTGAGCGGGTGAAGGAAGCACGCAGACAGGTGAAGGAGGTGAAGGAAGCACGCAGACAGGTGAGCAGGTGAAGGAAGCACGCAGACAGGTGAGCGGGTGAAGGAAGCACGCAGACAGGTGAGCGGGTGAAGGAAGCACGCAGACAGGTGAAGGAGGTGAAGGAAGCACGCAGACAGGTGAGCGGGTGAAGGAAGCACGCAGACAGGTGAGCGGGTGAAGGAAGCACGCAGACAGGTGAAGGAGGTGAAGGAAGCACGCAGACAGGTGAGCGGGTGAAGGAAGCACGCAGACAGGTGAGCGGGTGAAGGAAGCACGCAGACAGGTGAGCGGGTGAAGGAAGCACGCAGACTGGTGAAGGAGGTGAAGGAAGCACGCAGACAGGTGAGCGGGTGAAGGAAGGATGCAGACAGGTGAGCGGTTGAAGGGAGCACGCAGACAGGTGAGCGGGTGAAGGAAGCACGCAGACAGGTGAGCGGGTGAAGGAAGGATGCAGACAGATGAGCGGGTGAAGGGAGCACGCAGACAGGTGAGCGGGTGAAGGAAGGATGCAGACAGGTGAGCGGGTGAAGGGAGCACGCAGACAGGTGAGCGGGTGAAGGAAGCACGCAGACAGGTGAGTGGGTGAAGGGAGCACGCAGACAGGTGAAGGAGGTGAAGGAAGCATGCAGACAGGTGAGCAGGTGAAGGAAGCATGCAGACAGGTGAGCGGGTGAAGGAAGCACGCAGACAGGTGAAGGAGGTGAAGGAAGCATGCAGACAGGTGAGCAGGTGAAGGAAGCATGCAGACAGGTGAGCGGGTGAAGGAAGCACGCAGACAGGTGAGCGGGTGAAGGAAGCACGCAGACAGGTGAGCGGATGAAGGAAGCACGCAGACAGGTGAGCGGGTGAAGGAAGCACGCAGACAGGTGAAGGAAGCACGCAGACAGGTGAGCGGGTGAAGGAAGCACGCAGACAGGTGAGCGGGTGAAGGAAGCACGCAGACAGGTGAGCGGGTGAAGGAAGCACGCAGACAGGTGAGCAGGTGAAGGAAGCACGCAGACAGGTGAGCGGGTGAAGGAAGCACGCAGACAGGTGAGCGGATGAAGGAAGCACGCAGACAGGTGAGCGGGTGAAGGAAGCACGCAGACAGGTGAGCGGGTGAAGGAAGCACGCAGACAGGTGAGCGGATGAAGGAAGCACGCAGACGTGAGGTAGGCACAGGTGAGCGGATGAAGGAAGCACGCAGACAGGTGAGCGGGTGAAAGAAGCACGCAGACAGGTGAGCGGATGAAGGAAGCACGCAGACAGGTGAGCGGGTGAAGGAAGCACGCAGACAGGTGAGCGGATGAAGGAAGCACGCAGACAGGTGAGCGGGTGAAGGAAGCACGCAGACAGGTGAGCGGGTGAAGGGAGCACGCAGACAGGTGTGCGGGTGAAGGAAGCACGCAGACAGGTGAAGGAGGTGAAGGAAGCATGCAGACAGGTGAGCGGGTGAAGGAAGCACGCAGACAGGTGAGCGGGTGAAGGGAGCACGCAGACAGGTGTGCGGGTGAAGGAAGCACGCAGACAGGTGAAGGAGGTGAAGGAAGCACGCAGACAGGTGAGCGGGAGAAGGAAGCACGCAGACATGTGAGCGGGTGAAGGAAGCACGCAGACAGGTGAAGGAGGTGAAGGAAGCATGCAGACAGGTGAGCGGGTGAAGGAGGGAGCACGCAGACACAGTGAGCGGATGAAGGAAGCACGCAGACAGGTGAGCGGGTGAAGGGAGCACGCAGACAGGTGAGCGGATGAAGGAAGCACGCAGACAGGTGAGCGGGTGAAGGGAGCACGCAGACAGGTGAGCGGGTGAAGGGAGCACGCAGACAGGTGAGCGGGAGAAGGAAGCACGCAGACAGGTGAGCGGGTGAAGGAAGCACGCAGACAGGTGAGCGGGTGAAGGGAGCACGCAGACTGGTGAGCAGGTGAAATGTGTTGGTACAAGCAAAGGGGACTCATTTTTTAAACTGGGAAACCTGAATAACTGGGGGCCTGGTCACCGGGTCGGCCATGTTTTCCTGGACACATATAATGTATTCATGCTGATGTGCAGTGCATGAAAAATGCCACCCTGCAGCATGTATAATCAATAAGGTGCAGGTATGGAATCCCAGGTGACCTGCCTTTATTTCCTTCCTGCAGCATATGAATTACACATGTTGCAGGGCAGCACTTTTCTTCCAGAAAAACATGGCTGACCTGGAGACCCTGGAGCAGACCTGGACACATCAATGGCTGAACGCGTCACACAGGACACCAATGGGTCAGATCATTATAGAAAGAGAACCTGAGCGCGTGAAATACACGGAGGACATAATGTATAACGCGTCTGGGCGAGTGGACAATAACGAGGGAAGAACGGAAAGCAAAATAAGTGGCCGGGCGTGTGGGTCCATTAACTAGACCAGCACTTGTGAACCTTGTTCCTCAGGGCCCCCTAACAGGACAGGTTTTAATGATTGGGAAAATGCAGACTGAATCCTGCAATCACTGAGCAGCAAATCCTATCCCCGAGATATCCTGCAAACCTGTCCTGTTAGGCTAATGTCAGATGAGCGCAGTCTGAGCGCACTCTGCGTGCACAATGGACGGACGTACTGACGGTAGATACTGTAGACGCCACACGGTGCATTTTTCTTGACGGACGTAAAAAAAAGGGAATTATGGGAAATAAAATTAATATGAAAAATGATAAAAATTTGAAAATGATATGAAAAGCCATTGTGTGCGTCAAGGTGCTGGACATCGCAAATGCTCTGCGTCTGACATCTCATCACTCACACAGAACGCTACACGAATGTGGCGCACTCTGCGCGTCCGTCTAGCGGTTTTACGCTCTTGCCTAACTTGCGTCCGTTTGCCGCGTGCGTTGTGCTGCGCAGTTCGCTGCGGACGCACTTAGTGTGTGGGTATCTAATGCTCATGATTCTATGCTACGACGGATGTTAAACTGTGCGGCGACACGGACGTGATCACTGCGATCGTCTGACGGCGGCCTTAGGGGGACCTGAGGAGCAGGGCTGTAACGCCCGGCTGCTGGATCCCAGGAGGATGCGGCCAGAATTGATGCAGATTGAGACAATGTATCGGATGGAATCGGGCAGGAGCATCATGTGACACGTTTTATAGAGAAACATGGAGGCGCACGCGCGTTACAGGAACATACTGATAAGTCAGGGCAGCGATATGCCTGGGCAGAAAGAACTTGGCATCCCTGTGCCATCTGCTCGCTGAGAGCTGGCGGAGGGAGATTTGCGGCTTAGCAGCTGCTCAGTTTGAGGGTGGACGAGATGATACAGAAATCGGTGTGTGAGACTAATCTGATGGGGGAGGGGCAACACGGCATCATGGGAGAATATCGACAGGTAATAATGAGGGCAAGGTGTGAGATACAATGTAACCGCATGAGTAATGGTATATAATGTACATTGCAGAACCACCACATCTTATAGAAAACGCACTTTCCGTGCATACATTGTAACACACACACGGAAAACACGCATGCACACACACACATACACACATACACACGCAAACACACCTACACACAAACACACATACACACATACACACCTACACACATACACACCTACACACAAACACACCTAAACACAAACACACCTACACACAAACACACATACACACAAACACACATACACACATACACGCAAACACACCTACACACATACACACAAACATACACACGCAAACACACATACACACATACACACAAACACACATACACACGCAAACACACCTACACACAAACACACCTACACACAAACACACAAACACACCTACACACAAACACACCTACACACATACACACATACACGCAAACACAAATACACACGCAAACACACCTACACACAAACACACCTACACACAAACACACAAACACACCTACACACAAACACACATACACACAAACACACATACATACACACATACACACAAACACACATACACACAAACACACATACACACTTCCTCCTGGGTGTCACCTGGACGCACAGACACTTACTTAAACTCAGGGCTCAAGTCAGGCTTCAACCCGAAAAATGCGGTGGAAAGGGAGACCATCCATCCCTGCACAAAGCGTCCTCCTTCACACTCAAGGAAAGGCTTGGACCACTTGATGTTGCTGGTGTTGACAATGTAGCTGTCTCCCTTGCTCCACTTCGGGGTGTCGAGGCTCTGGAGGTCGTTGACCAGGATCTCCTTGGTGAGAGATGGGTTGGTTAGGAAGCTGCGCCACATCTCCCAGTTTGTCCGGTGTTTCCTATGGTAATGGGGCGAGGAGAGGTCCCTCAGTAGAATCTCCTGGCCCTCCTTTGTGGCCTGGAGCAGCACCTGAGGCTTGGAGGACATTGGGTGGGTGGTAATGTAGAGCAAGGCCTGGCGTATTTGCGGGTCACCTCCTGCCAGGCTTCTCACCAGGGCATGGTACCATTCCATATCCTCCCGGATACTGGACTCCCGCATGTCACTGGCCTGGAATATCATGTTGAGGAAGTTAGTGGCATGGAGCAGGGAGTCCCGTGGCCCCCTGGTGTGGTAAAGCACTGCATCTGTCGGGGAGCCTTTCAGGTCAGCGAGTTCGAACCTCTTCGAGCAGTTGGCTTCAGACAAAAAGAGAAGGTTCCCCGAGTGAAGGAAGCCCAGGGCTGCCCGGCGGCCATCCTCGTCAGGCAGGTCTGGGCCAGGAGATGGTGTGAGGGTGGATGGATGGGGTGTGGAGGGGAAGGGGGACGAGACGGGCAAAGATGGAGAATATACTGGAATAGCGGCGGACGGGAGCGGCGGAGAAGGAGACAAGAATGGAAGCGATGGGCTAAGAAGGGAAGGTGACGGAATGGGTGGTGAAGGGGTTGATGGCGGAGGGTCGGTTGGCAAAGGGGTAGTTGGCAGAGACTTGGTTGGCATAGGGGTGGTTGGCATTTGACTGGTGATCTCCTCTTTAGAGATGTTGGTCCATGATGGGCTCTGGAAGGCAGGATTGGCATAGAGAATCTGCTGGGCATTGTGGCACCAGAACAGTGCCCACCATAGAACGGCCATTTCTGAGTTAGAAGGATCTCATGCCAACTGTGCCCTCTCTGCAAGCCACCGGCGAAAACAAGGCCACGTTGACAGTGATGCTGTAGACTCCATGGCACAGCAGGTCTGGTGCCAGCTGGGGCATGAGTGCCCTTCTCCTCGCAGTCGGGTGGTGGGAGCAGATTATGCCCTCACGTGTGCGCTCTCCGTATGTATTATTTCGTGCCACGCGTGTGGATTTCCATTCCTTCTTCTTAATTCGATCCTCGCTCCGTCGTGCTCGCCCACCCGTCTGCCCGTTCCGTCACATCCATTCAGCAGTTTAACTCGGCGCCCCCCCCCCGGGCTCCGGTCCTGCTCGTCCAGGGATGTTTTTTCTGTCTCTGCAATTCTTTAGCTTTTCCTCTGTTTCTCCGTCCGTCTCCCCTCGCTCCCCCCTCCTCGTCTGTCTCTGCTGCTCCGGCTATGTGCGTGTCATCGAGTCGCCCGGTCTGAGCCTGGCACTGCCCCCTGCCCTGCGCCCATTCCCCATGTCAGGTCTGTCTAATCCCTCCGTTCAGCAATGGATCGAGGTGTCTGAGAGCAGAACGAGGGGCTGGGAAATGGGTGGAGAGGCTCAGCGTCGAGGGTGGAGAGACAGGAGAGATGCTGAGGTGTGGGGGTAGACTGGCAGCTGAATGAGGGTATGCTCAGCGCAGGGAGCGGGGGCTGAGAAACGTCCGTATGTGCGGATGGAAAACGATGGCACTCGGGTTATGCAAGGAAGCCGTCAGCGAGTGAGAGCAGGGAGCAGCGTCCTGCGCAGGTTGTGCTTTCATACGCAGGACGCAAGGTGGCGAGGACTGCCCAGGGTATGATGCATAAGGTGGAGTGATACCCAGCCAGCTGTCTGTGCCAGGAGCTGCCCGGGCAGAGGTGCCTGAGGACAGGGGGGGTCAATGCAGGCTGTGGGGATCACCCCATGTCCAGGGTGAGCGGTGGGGGTTTCTCTGGGCTATTTTACAGGACGGGCGGTGATCCAGTCTGCCGGGATGAAAGGGATGGAGCGGCGCATGGTGTAGGATGCAGTGTGTGTGGGATGAAGGGGGGGTGGCTGTGGTGCCTCTCTCCTCTCGCTAGGAGACGCTGCTTGTGTCGTCACCGCCTGGATGAGACTCCATGACAACCAAGGATGGAAACTTAGTCTAGCCTCCCCCATCAGCAGCACCGGGCAGCCTGCCACTCAGAGAGACAGCGGCCCGCGCGGGCAGCATGCCACTCAGAGAGACAGCGGCCCGCGCGGGCAGCATGCCACGCAGAGAGACAGGGGCCCGCGCGGGCAGCATGCCACTCAGAGAGACAGCGGCCCGCGCGGGCAGCATGCAACGCAGAGAGACAGGGGCCCACGCGGGCAGCATGCCACGCAGAGAGACAGGGGCCTGCGCGGGCAGCATGCCACGCAGAGAGACAGCGGCCCGTGCGGGCAGCATGCCACGCAGAGAGACAGGGGCCCGCGCGGGCAGCATGCCACTCAGAGAGACAGGGGCCCACACGGGCAGCGTGCCACGCAGAGAGACAGGGGCCCGCACGGGCAGCATGCCACGCAGAGAGACAGGGGCCCGCGCGGGCAGCATGCCACTCAGAGAGACAGCGGCCCGTGCGGGCAGCATGCCACGCAGAGAGACAGGGGCCCACGCGGGCAGCATGCCACGCAGAGAGACAGGGGCCCACGCGGGCAGCATGCCACGCAGAGAGACAGGGGCCCGCGCGGGCAGCATGCCACGCAGAGAGACAGGGGCCCGCACGGGCAGCATGCCACGCAGAGAGACAGGGGCCCGCACGGGCAGCATGCCACGCAGAAAGACAGGGGCCCACACGGGCAGCATGCCACTCAGAGAGACAGGGGCCCGCGCGGGCAGCATGCCATGCAGAGAGACAGGGGCCCGCACGGGCAGCATGCCACGCAGAGAGACAGGGGCCCGCACGGGCAGCATGCCACGCAGAGAGACAGGGGCCCACGTGGGCAGCGTGCCACGCAGAGAGACAGGGGCCCACACGGGCAGCGTGCCACGCAGAGAGACAGGGGCCCACACAGGCAGCATGTCATGCAGAGAGACAGGGGCCGCGCGGGCAGTGTACAAGTTACAACGCAGAGACAGGGGCCCGTGCGGGCAGCATGCCATGCAGAGAGACAGGGGCCCGCGCAGGCAGCACGGGGAGAAGCGCAACATGCGGGAAATAACGCAGCATTAAGAAAGGTTTGGGATCACTGATTCAGAGCAAAGTGATGGATCTGTGAGGTCTTTATGGCTCTATATTAGGGGCGTCAATAAAGTGCATATAGGGACCTAAACAGGGGGATCGGGCAGCTCAACACACCCCGTATTGGGGTGCACCCCCTGAACGTGCCTATACTCCACCAACGCCACAGACGACAACACCCAGGACTCTCTGCCGTCTTTTGCCTTATAAGAATTCTGGAAATTTTAGGCCTATATCACCGGGGGGGGGCATTCCTGCTCCAGCATTTCATCAGGGGGGGGGAATTCCTGCTCCGGCATTTCACCGGGGGGGGGCATTTCTGCTCTGACATTTCACCATGGGGGCATTCCTGCTCCGGCATTTCACCAGGGGGGGCATTCCTGCTCCAGCATTTCATCGGGGAGGGGGCATTCCTGCTCTGGCATTTCATCGAGGGGGCATTCCTGCTCCAACATTTCATTGAGGGGAGGCATTTCACCAGGGCGTGGGCATTCCTGCTCTGGCATTTCATCTAGGGGGCATTCCTGCTCCGGCATTTCATCGGAGGGGCATTCCTGCTCTGGCATTTCATCAGGGGGCATTCCTGCTCCAGCATTTCAGTGGGGGGGCATTCCTGCTCTGGCATTTCATGGGGGGCATTCCTGCTCCGGCATTTCATCGGGGGCATTCCTGCTATGGCATTTCATGGAGGGGCATTCCTGCTCTGGCATTTCACGGGGGGTGGCATTCCTGCTCCGGCATTTCATCGAGGGGGGCATTCTGTTCCGGCATTTCATCGGGGAGGGGCATTCCTGCTCTGGCATTTCATCAAGGGGGCATTCCTGCTCCGGCATTTCACCGGGGCGGGGGCATTCCTGCTCCGGCATATCATCGAGGGGGCATTCCTGCTCCGGTATATCATCGAGGGGGCATTTCTGCTCCGGCATTTCATTGGGGGGCATTACTGCTCCGGCATTTCATGGGGGCATTCCTGCTCCAGCATTTCATGGGGGGGGCATTCCTGCTCTGGCATTTCATGAGGGGGGCATTCCTGCTCTGGCAATTCATGGGGGGCATTCCTGCTCCGGCATTTCATTGGGGGTGGCATTCCTGCTCTGGCAGTTCATTAGGGGGGGCATTCCTGCTCCAGCATTTCATCGGGGAGGGGGCATTCCTGCTCTGGCATTTCATCGAGGAGGCATTCCTGCTCCAGCATTTCATCGGGGAGGGGGCATTCCTGCTCTGGCATTTCATCGAGGGGGCATTCCTGCTCCAACATTTCATTGAGGGGAGGCATTTCACCAGGGCGTGGGCATTCCTGCTCTGGCATTTCATCTAGGGGGCATTCCTGCTCCGGCATTTCATCTTATCGGAGGGGCATTCCTGCTCCAGCATTTCATCGGAGGGGCATTCCTGCTCTGGCATTTCATCAGGGGGGCATTCCTGCTCCAGCATTTCATTGGGGGGGCATTCCTGCTCTGGCATTTCATGGGGGGGCATTCCTGCTCCGGCATTTCATCGGGGGCATTCCTGCTATGGCATTTCATGGAGGGGGCATTCCTGCTCTGGCATTTCACGGGGGGTGGCATTCCTGCTCCGGCATTTCATCGAGGGGGGCATTCTGTTCCGGCATTTCATCGGGGAGGGGGCATTCCTGCTCTGGCATTTCATCAAGGGGGGCATTCCTGCTCCGCATTTCACCGGGGCGGGGGCATTCCTGCTCCGGCATATCATCGAGGGGGCATTTCTGCTCCGGCATTTCATTGGGGGGGCATTCCTGCTCCGGCATTTCATTGGGGGTGGCATTCCTGCTCTGGCAGTTCATCAAGGGGGGCATTCCTGCTCCGGCATTTCACCGGGGCGGGGGCATTCCTGCTCCGGCATATCATCGAGGGGGCATTCCTGCTCCGGTATATCATCGAGGGGGCATTTCTGCTCCGGCATTTCATTGGGGGGGCATTCCTGCTCCGGCATTTCATGGGAGCATTCCTGCTCCAGCATTTCATGGGGGGCATTCCTGCTCTGGCATTTCATGAGGGGGGCATTCCTGCTCTGGCAATTCATGGGGGGCATTCCTGCTCCGGCATTTCATTGGGGGTGGCATTCCTGCTCTGGCAGTTCATTAGGGGGGGCATTTCTGCTCTGGCATTTCATCGGGGGGCATTCCTGCTCTGGCATTTCGAGGGCAGCATTCCTGCTCCGGCATTTCACTTGGGGGGGCATTCCTGCTCCGGCATTCCATTGAGGGGGCATTCCTGCTCCAGCATTTCATCAGGGAGGGGGCATTCCTGCTCTGGCATTTCATCGGGGAGGGGGCATTCCTGCTCTGGCATTTCATCGGGGGGGAATTCCTGCTCCGGCATTTCACCAGGGGGGAGCATTCCTGCTCCGGCATTTTATCGAGGGGGAGGGCATTCCTGCTCCGGCATTTCATTGAGGGGAGGCATTCCTGCTCTGACATTTCATCAAGGGGGGCATTTCACCGGGGCGGGGGCATTCCTGCTCCAGCATTTCATCTAGGGGGGCATTCCTGCTCTGGCATTTCATCAAGGGGGCATTCCTGCTCCGGCATTTCATCGAGGGGGGGCATTCCTGCTTTGGCATTCCATCGAGGGGGGGCATTCCTGCTCCAGAATTTCATTGAGGGGGGCATTCCTGCTCCGGCATTTCAACGGGTTGGGGGAATTCTTGCTCCGGCATATCATCGGGGGGGCCATTCCTGCTCTGGAATTTCACCAGGGGGAGCATTCCTGCTCTGGCATTTCATCGAGGGGGAGGGCATTCCTGCTCCGGCATTTCATCGAGAAGGGGCATTCCTGCTCCGACATTTCATCGAGGGAGGGCATTTCACCAGGGTGGGGGCATTCCTGCTCTGGCATTTCATCAAGGGTGGGCATTCCTGCTCCGGCATTTCATTGAGGGGGCATTCCTGCTCCGGCATTTCATCAGGAAGGGGGCATTCCTGCTCTGGCATTTCATTGGGGAGGGAGCATTCCTGCTCTGGCATTTCATCGGGGAGGGAGCATTCCTGCTCTGGCATTTCATTGGGGGGGGGGGCATTCCTGCTCTGGCATTTCATTGGGAGGGCATTCCTGCTCTGGCATTTCATGGGGGGGCATTCCTGCTCCGGAATTTCATTGGGGCATTCCTGCTCCGGCATCTCATGGGGGGCATTCCTGCTCCGGCATTTCATCAGGGGGGCATTCCTGCTCTGGCAATTCATGGGGGGCATTCCTGCTCCGGCATTTCATCGGGGGGTGGCATTCCTGCTCCGGCAGTTCATCGGGGGAATTTCTGCTCCGGCATTTCATTGGGAGGGGATTTCCTCTGGGGGCATTCCTGCTCTTGCATTTCGTTGGCAGGCATTCCTGCTCCGACATTTCACCAGGGGGGAGCATTCCTGCTCCAGCATTTCATTGAGGGGGAGGGCATTCCTGCTCCGGCATTTCATCGAGGGGGGAATTCCTGCTCCAACATTTCATCGAGGGGGCATTTCACCGGGGCGGGGGCATTCCTGCTCCGGCATTTCATTGAGGGGGAGGGCATTCCTGCTCCGGCATTTCATCGAGGGGGGCATTTCTGCTCTGACATTTCATCGAGGGGGCATTTCACCGGGGCGGGGGCATTCCTGCTCCGGCATTTCATCTAGGGGGCTTTCCTGCTTCGGCATTTCATCAAGGGGGGGCATTCCTGCTCCGGCATTTTATCGAGGGAGAGGGCATTCCTGCTCCGGCATTTCTTCAAGGGGGGGCATTTCACCGGGGCGGGGGCATTCCTGCTCCAGCATTTCATCTAGGGGGCATTCCTGCTCTGGCATTTCATCAAGGGGCATTCCTGCTCCGGCATTTCATTGAGGGGGCATTCCTGCTTTGGCATTCCATCGAGGGGGGCATTCCTGCTACGGAATTTCATCGAGGGGGGCATTCCTGCTCCGGCATTTCAACGGGTTGGGGGGATTCTTGCTCCGGCATATCATCGGGGGGGCATTCCTGCTCTGGCATTTCATCGGGGGGCATTCCTGCTCCGGAATTTCACCAGGGGGAGCATTCCTGTTCTGGCATTTCATCGAGGGGGGCATTCCTGCTCTGGCATTTCATCGGGGGGCATTCCTGCTCCGGAATTTCACCAGGGGGAGCATTCCTGCTCCGGCATTTCATCGAGAAAGGGCATTCCTGCTCTGACATTTCATTGAGGGAGGGCATTTCACCAGGGCGGGGGCATTCCTGCTCCAGCATTTCATCTAGGGGCATTCCTGTTCCAGTATTTCATCAAGGGGGGGCATTCCTGCTCCGGCATTTCATTGAGGGGGCATTCCTGCTCCGGCATTTCATCAGGGAGGGGGCATTCCTGCTCTGGCATTTCATTGGGGAGGGAGCATTCTTGCTCTGGCATTTCATCGGGGAGACATTCCTGCTCTGGCATTTCATTGGGGGGGCATTCCTGCTCTGGCATTTCATTGGGGGGCATTCCTGCTCTGGCATTTCATCGGGGGTGGCATTCCTGCTCCGGCAGTTCATCGGGGGGAATTTTTGCTCCGGCATTTCATTGGGAGGGGATTTCATCTGGGGGCATTCCTGCTCTTGCATTTCGTCGGCAGGCATTCCTGCTCCGACATTTCACCAGGGGGAGCATTCCTGCTCCAGCATTTCATTGAGGGGGAGGGCATTCCTGCTCTGGCATTTCATCGAGGGGGGCATTCCTACTCCGACATTTCATCGAGGGGGGGTATGACGGAATGGGTGTTCTCCGCCTGCGGGTGTGCTCTTATCTGCGTGCCCCCCAGCGCTTACCGCTGGCCCGACTACCGAGTGGCGTGGCACTCGGCGTCTCGTGCGGCCTGGAGTGACCCTGGGGAAGGGTTAGCGGGCGGTGGTGGGGACCCCTGCGTGGAACCAGCCCGACCACTGAGCAACACGGCACTCAGCGTCTCGAGCAGCTGGTTCACTGACCTTGTGTGTGTGTGGGAGCGTCTGCGGTGCGGCCGTACGGATACGGGGATCGGATCTTCCCCGGATGAATATTCGGATCTTACGTGGACCAGTCGGGGAATATTCGGATCTTATGTGATCTCAATCGGATGAATATTCGGATTTCACTTGCCGCTCGATATACCGAAGCGCGGTAGATGGGCCGCGCCTTCGGATCGGATCGCGGCACCTCGGTCGAATATTCTTAAGACCGATGACCATACGCTGCACCTCTGTCCTGATGCGGGATGCAGGCACAGGGTGTTCGTTTCGGATCTTCGCTGGATGCCGCACTCTGAGACCGCGCGGGATCTCAGAAGATACAGCCGATAATAAAAGTCACCAGGCGAAGCTGAATGCACTAGTAAATCTGCTTTATTTTTACACATCACATATATTTATAAACTTTAACACAGTATCAGAACAATGGGAATCCCTGCCCGCCCACACAAGTCCCATTGGCCCTCGCTGGCAGGAGGCACCCGGGCCCCGATTCGTATTGGAGGTTACGAATCGGGGAGTTGCCGATTCGGACCGGATGGTCCGAATCGACCATTTTGCGATTCGACCGGATGGTCCGAATCGGCCATTTTCCGATCCGATCATTCTGACCGGATCCACGAGGCGATGGAAAATGGCGACGGGCAAGGCACATACAAAGGAATTTTCATACATTTCACAATACACAAATGGGGACACTTTTATTACACCACACACAAAACCACATCTAATTAAAATATAAACGGAACTCCGTGGGTGCAACGGCCCCTAACAGTCTATGGGCAAAACCCCGTCCCCATGAACCGCCCCTGGCTGAGGGTGTTGGGCCATTCCGTGACAGGGGGCATTTCACCGGGGCGGGGGCATTCTTGCTCTGGCATTTCATTGAGGGGGAGGGCATTCCTGCTCCGGCATTTCATCGAGGGGGGCATTTCTGCTCCGACATTTCATCGAGGGGGCATTTCACCGGGGCGGGGGCATTCCTGCTTCGGCATTTCATCTAGGGGGCTTTCCTGCTTCGGCATTTCATCAAGGGGGGGCATTCCTGCTCCGGCATTTCATCGAGGGGGGCATTCCTGCTCTGGCATTTCACCTGGGCGGGGGCATTCCTGCTCCGGCATTTCATCGAGGAGGGGCATTCCTGCTCCGACACAAGACACACAGGACAGAGACATTTAACCTGATCTGAGGCCGCTGCGACAAAACAACAACATACTTTAATGACTGTCTGATATGTGATACATAAAGGCAGGTTAATGAGGCTGGCATTGCGCGGTGACTATTCAGTCTAATAATGACTCCTGTACACGGTTAGACAAAGGTAACAATTAAATATCAGGTAAAATAGAAATTTTGCTCAGATTGTGCTGAAATAGCTAAAAAATATTAATTATGTAAATTTGCTCATTTTTATTTTTTCATGTATCGGTTTATCCTTTCCAGCAATATCACTGGTATGAAAGGTTGTAAACTCTAGATGGCGTCCCTTATCTGACACAATGTCACACGGGGTCTGCATTATCAGCATACAGGCAGATGCAGTAAATGTGCTGCAGACAGATAAAAAAATGGTGAGATCTCCTGCTTATGGGGGTTTGTAGTGATCAGAATGAGATTATTAGCAATGCAATATCTGTATGTGCTGCATAATGCCTGTGTATGGCAATTACAGCAACACCTTGTATCTGTATGTGCTGCATAATGCCTGTGTATGGCAATTACAGCAACACCTTGTATCTGTATGTGCTGCATAATGCCTGTGTATGGCAATTACTGCAACACCTTGTATCTGTATGTGCCGCATAATGCCTGTGTATGGCAATTACAGCAACACCTTATATCTGTATGTGCTGCATAATGCCTGTGTGTGGCAATTACAGCAACACCTTGTATCTGTATGTGCTGCATAATGCCTGTGTATGGCAATTACAGCAACACCTTATATCTGTATGTGCTGCATAATGCCTGTGTGTGGCAATTACAGCAACACCTTGTATCTGTATGTGCCGTATAATGCCTGTGTATGGCAATTACAGCAACACCTTTTATCTGTATGTGCCGCATAATGCCTGTGTATGGCAATTACAGCAACACCTTGTATCTGTATGTGCTGCATAATGCCTGTGTATGGCAATTATAGCAACACCTTGTATCTGTATGTGCCGCATAATGCCTGTGTATGGCAATTACAGCAACACCTTGTATCTGCATGTGCTGCATAATGCCTGTGTATGGCAATTATAGCAACACCTTGTATCTGTATGTGCCGCATAATGCCTGTGTATGGCAATTACAGCAACACCTTGTATCTGTATGTGCAGCATAATGCCTGTGTATGGCAATTACAGCAACACTTTGTATCTGTATGTGCTGCATAATGCCTGTGTATGGCAATTACAGCAACACTTTGTATCTGTATGTGCTGCATAATGCCTGTGTAGCGCTGTGGTAAAATCTTGCTGTGGCAGTACCTATTTTTGGCCACAAGATGGAGACTATCGCGATCAGAGATACTGGATATTGGGACTACAATGCCCGGCATGCTTTGCAAGAAGACAGGAAGTGGGTGGGGACTGGAGACTTACATCCTCTGCCTCGTGGAGAAAGTTCCAGAGCGCGCCAGGGAAGGGAAGAGAGCAGACGCATCGAAGAGATCACGAGAGGGCCTAGGCCAGAGACCAACAGAGACCAAGAGAGACCAGAGAGACCTGTTAGTCCAGAGAGGATCACCCAAGCTGAGGAGAAGAAGACCCGCCGGGATCCAGGCATTGCTGCAGACCGAGGAATCGAACGGAGAGCAGGCGGTGAGCTGGAAAAGCTGTGTGGAGTCAGACAACGGATCGGGCCGCTAGTATCCCCAGTCAAAATCGGGTGGAGAGACGTCCTGGGTCAGCGGAGCCTAAAGAAATCGTTGGATGGGTGAGAGGCCTCCAAGGCTGTTTTATGATTAAAGGACGCTCTGCTGTTTTCTCTTTAAAGTCCACAGGGCCCCAACTGACTAGTCGAAGACCTTCCTTTAATAAACTCACTGGCCAGTTGAACAGTACCCGGGTACCACACACACACACAGATACACTTTTCACATTCTGGGACTTAACTTGTGCAGGACTCATTTCCTTTTGCGAATCGGAACGGGGGTTAAAGACAAAGATACGCTCCGAATACATTTTTCTCTTTTTCCGCTGTGCGTTTGCCGTAGTACGAAGGGATTGTATGTTTGGGGTTTTGTTACGTGTCCCTTTTTCTGAACTATCGGGAAATTGCATTGCTTTTATGTTCGGTTGCGAATATTTTATTTTCCGAAATACGAAGCCTCGTGTTTCGTTTCTTTTCCGCTGCGCGTTTTACCGTGATACGAAAATACTGTAATAATACTTGTGAATACCGTGTCTCAACATCTGCTCAAATATTTTAGTAAACTATATAAATATAAAAACTCACAACTGTGTTGGAGTATATTTATTCCCTAGTGCGGGGAGACTGACCCGTGGTTCATTTTCAGCGGCTCCTCCGGGAGTGAGCGCTACACCTGTGTATGGCAATAACAGCAACACCTTGTATCTGTACTGCACAGGGAGGGATTTACACACATTATAACCCCCTGAATCTTATCCCTGTACAGCAGAGACTGACCCCACAGCTCTCCCTGTATTCTCTGACAAATCCCTGGCTGCTGGAATGCTGCAGTAAAATGCGTTGAGCTTTTTGTTACAGTGACGGTGGGTGCTGCTCCTTGTAGCTTGTTTACAGTAACATAAGATGAAAAAGAGAGAGGTAAGACACTGGATTTTGTCTCTTCACAGGGAACACATTAATCTTGCCTTAAAAAGATATATATATATATTGGGGTTTGATTTCCTTTCAATATAGTAAAATGTGAAATTGAGACGTTGTGTCATGACACTCAAACACAAACAAGTGATACAACACAAAACACAGTGTGACACTGCATCACTGAAACGTAAACAGAAACAAGTGATACAACACAAAGCATGGTGTGGCACTGCATCACTAATATTATGTAAACACACAAATACTGTATGAACACATTCAGGGTTATTCAGAGAAAGGTGAAACTTAGGAGAATGACTGGAGAAGTGAAAAGTCAAAATAGCCAAAACAGAAAAATTCTCCCATTTATCTCACTCTCCAAATCGGCTATTTGGTCTGGATTGTTCATTCTCCTGCCAATTCTCCTGGTTTTCACCTTTCTCTGAATAACCCTGATTGTCATCCGGGGATCTTGACTAATACTGGCGATGTCAAAGTGACAGTGACCTTCACTTCCAGGCTGTGTGTTTGCATCAGGAGGTGGTGGCAGATCTGGGTATTGTGTGCCCGCTTTTTGCCCCCTCCCAGGCTGCACAAATTTTGGCCTCTCTGCTCGTGTCACTTTGTATTAGTGTTGTGTGAATGGAAAGAGCCGAAGGGCAGATGGCGGGGGGCCGCGGGGACACAGGGACGTCACGGATGCTGAGAAAAACCCAATTCTGTATGTCCCCTGTTACCTGCCCCCCTCCCCGCAGACCCTTTCATTCTCCACCTCTAGAATCACTTTGCCTTTTCTCTGATACAATGTCACAAGTTTGCATCGTGTCAGCCTGTCCTGTTACAGACGTCTTTCCATGGATTATTTATCACAAGTGTTTTGTTTCTTTTATATTGTTATCATTTTGTTTAGGAATATATAGGTTTTTTTTGTCTTAGTTTGTGGTGATTCAAAATGTCCAGACCTGAGCGCAGCACCGGATACATTAAACTGGGGTAATGTGACATCAGGGTCTCTGCAAAAAATCCTGATCCTGCTTTTGTTTTTAGCTCTTCGTATTATATATACCAGGCCTCAAAATTTCAAGTCCTGAGCTACTAGCCAGGCCGAAATTTTGAGGCATGATATATACAATATCTGACATGAGCGATTACAGCCCTATATATACAGTATCTGACAGAAGTGATTACACCCCTATATATACAGTATCTGACAGAAGTGATTACACACCTATATATACAGTATCTGACAGAAGAGAATACACCCCTATATATACAGTATCTGACAGCAGTGATTACACACCTATATATACAGTATCTGACAAGTGAATACACCCCTATATATACAGTATCTGACAGAAGCGATTACACCCCTATATATACAGTGTGACGGAACCGTTCCCTTCCGTCTGTCCTGGCTCTCCAGACACCCCTTCGTTGCGGTCAGCCCGGCTACTGGGAGCGCTGTCCTCAGCGCCTCGAGCAGCTTGACCTGCCTGCTTCTGTTCCTCTGCCCTGGAGCCGTTAAGAATCTCCAGAAGGCCGCTCTCTGCCGTCTGAGGGTGATAGTGTAGGGTAGCGTCGCTGAATGAAACACCAGACGCGGCTGTATGTTACAACACAGGATCTTTAATAATCTAAAGCAGAACATACACGGTCCTTTTATATGGTACAGTCCCATTGTTCTCTCCCATGCCCGCCCCCAGACCCCTGGAGTGAATTCTGCACAGTGGCTAGCCATAGCCCAGGTTCTGATTGTTTGGTTCCAAGACCATTGAGAGGACCTGAAAGAAGCCTGCAGTCTTCACTTGGGTCCACTGGTTGTATGCAGATGCAGTCTTGACCTCACAGTGACCAAATACAGTGATTTACATAACCCATTGTAAAGGGAATCAGATAGTGGGTGGCTGAGACAATGTGACTCCCAGCCTTTCAGAACGGGTAAACAGATAACAGATAAACAAAGAGAAAGCACCTTTGCATAATCCACAAATTACACAAACCTATTGTACATTATATACGAAGGAAAGAATTTGACTCTAGTGGTGGGTCGTGTTTTTAAAAACCACATTTAACTAAAGAAATATAAGTATTTAAAGCTAAAAATGAACAATTGACAATACATTTAAAACCACACAATATAACTGAGCATAAGGTCTTCCCCAAAGCAGCGGTCTATGTCTTTTGGGGTTTTTGCCATGGAAATAAAAGTCTTGGGGTTTGACGCGGGGAGCGCTACGTCAGTTCCATGACATGTCCCCCCTTCCAGAACGGCAGGGCAAGCTTAGATCCCAAACGGATCGCTTGCCACTGACGTGACCTCTCACCTTGCCCCTCTTCTGTGCCATCTTCAAAGTTCCATGTTTGCGGGCACATAAGCAAAGTCAGCGGGGTCTGACGGTCGCTGGAAGGCTGTGGGTCCATAGTCTGTCGGGAGGAGGCGAGCCATCAGGCTTCTCCATTTGTCCTTGCGGCAGTGCCTGGCGTGTTGGGGGTACGAGTCTTTGGGGGTACCCCCTCCGGAATAAGGGTCCTGTGGTCGGGGAGGGGTACCGCCTGTACCACTTCCGGAGGTATCGCGCACCCGGGAAAAACGGGTGCTAAATGCACGTGCCCCGAGTGCCCCGGTCAGCCGTTGGAAAAAACAGTGGCTGCATGGGGCCTCCGGGCCAAAGGGGTGTGGAGATGGCAGAGTTGAAACAGGCTCTGCCCCATTGCCAGCGCGTCGGCTGGGGGGTTCAAGGCCGAGGAAGGGTCCCCGGGCAGGAGAATGGCATCCTCCATCTCCGGTGGGGTCAGTGGCTGCAGAATAAGCAGCCCGGGTGTATCCTCTTTCTGTTCCCCGAGGCAGGCAGTGAAGGTTGGACAGAGGCCGGCGGCACTCTGTCCGGTTGCCAGCTCTTCTGCTGGGGAAGCGGGCGCAGGAACGACGTCCAGGCGGTTGGATGGGGTCAATGGCTGCGGGGTAAGCAGCTCGGGGAAATCCTCCTTCTGCTCCTCAGGGCAGACGATGGAGGGTGGGCAGAGGCCAGCGGCACTCTGCCCCGTTGCCAGCTCTTCTGCTGGGGAGGTGGGTACTGGGGAAGTGCCTCCTTGTGGGAGAATGGCGCCCTCCATTCTCAGGGGAGCCATTGGTCCGGAGGGTAGCACCTTCTTGAAAAACTTGCCTGGATCCTCTGGGCACAAGTTGGGTGGTGGGCAGAGGCCAGCGGCACTCTGCCCCGTTGCCAGCTCTTTTCTTGCTGGGGGACGGGTGTAATATACGGGAAACAGTTTTCCTCCAGTCGGGGTAGGGTCGTCGGCTGCGAGGCCGGCAGCCCCTGGGAGTCCTCACCGAAATCTTCTGTGCGGACCGAAAAAGGTGGGCAGAGGCCAGCGGCGCTCTGCCCTGTTGCCAGCACTTCCGCTGGAGGGGTAGATGCTGGGGTCGTGTCTCCGGGGGAGAATGATGTCCTCCATTCTCGTGGGGTCATTCCTTGCTGGGCCGGCAGCCTGTGGAGATCCTTGCTCGGGTCGTCTGGGGGCAACTTGGGGAGTGGGCAGAGGCCAGCGGCGCTCTGCCCTGTCGCCAGCGCTTCAGCTGGGGGATGCACACTGACAAGGTGTCTTCTGGCAGGAGGATGGCATCCTCCAACTCCGGTGCAGGGGGTCATGGGCTGTGGGGAAAACCAGCCCGGGGGATCCTCTCCTGGGTCCGATGGAACCATTATGGAAGGTGGGCAGAGGCATTGGTACTCTGCCCCATCTCCAGAACTTCAGCTGGGGGGTTTGGACACTGTCACAGTGTGTCGTCTTGCGGGAGGATGGTGTCCTCCATCTCTGGGTCTGGGCAGAGGCCAGCGGCACTCTGCCCTGTTGCCAGCGCTTCCTCTTCTGCTACGGTCAGGAGGGGGAACCAAGGGAGCGCCTCGGGCTCCAATTCTTCTATGTCACTTTGACTGTCTGCTTCTTCCGCCAGACAGTCCCAGGTAATGGGGCTCAGGGCTAGCTGTGGAGCGTTGTCGAACAGCTGTTTGTAGGCCTTTTCGAGCTCCCATTCCTGCTCAACCAGGAACTCCAGGTCCTCTACATCACGGTCATCGGAAAGGTCTCCCAGTTCCTCATACGGAGGTCCAGGAGTTGTTCCCGCCGCCACTCTGTGTCGTCCCCGAAACCGGGGTCTTTGTCCATCCTTGTATACAGCAGCCCTGTGCCGCCGTAGTCGAAGCCTTTTGTTTGGGCCGCTGTCTGCTGTGCTGGGCATTTAGTTGGGACGTAAACCACTGGAGGGCTCTGTAGCTGGTGTCCAGTATAATTTCGCTCTGGACCAGTTCGCCTAGCTCCGTCAGCCATTCCTCTCGGGGCTGTTCTCCCAAAAAGGGCACCCGTAAGTACCACTGGTGCTCGTACCTCTCCGTATAAGTGGGAAGGGCTTCTTCAGAGCAGTCCTCCTCCTGTTGGATGGCCTCGTCCCACATCTCCTGGCGGACAAAATCTTTCCACCAGTGCTCGTCCTGCCAGGTACCAGGTTTATCCGCCTGGGCCTGGGCCATCGCCCTCCTTACTCTTGCTGGAACCGGTCTCTTGTGGACGGGGGTCCGTGTCCTCCCTTCGCTGGTCCATTTCTCTCAGTTCTTTGACCAAGGCCTTTTTTTGTTCTTTGAGCCGGCGGTTCCTCCACGGCCCTCTAATATGTATCTCAGCGTGTCCCTCTTGTAGTTGGCATAGCTGGCCATTCTGCGTTTCTTCTGGGGTTGGAGAGCTTATCCTCACCGCTTGCCACCAGTGTGACAGAACCGTTCCCTTCCGTCTGTCCTGGCTCTCCAGACACCCCTTCGTTGCGGTCAGCCCGGCTACTGGAGCGCTGTCCTCAGCGCCTCGAGCAGCTTGACCTGCCTGCTTCTGTTCCTCTGCCCTGGAGCCGTTAAGAATCTCCAGAAGGCCGCTCTCTGCCGTCTGAGGGTGATAGTGTAGGGTAGCGTCGCTGAATGAAACACCAGACGCGGCTGTATGTTACAACACAGGATCTTTAATAATCTAAAGCAGAACATACACGGTCCTTTTATATGGTACAGTCCCATTGTTCTCTCCCATGCCCGCCCCCAGACCCCTGGAGTGAATTCTGCACAGTGGCTAGCCATAGCCCAGGTTCTGATTGGTTGGTTCCAAGACCATTGAGAGGACCTGAAAGAAGCCTGCAGTCTTCACTTGGGTCCACTGGTTGTATGCAGATGCAGTCTTGACCTCACAGTGACCAAATACAGTGATTTACATAACCCATTGTAAAGGGAATCAGATAGTGGGTGGCTGAGACAATGTGACTCCCAGCCTTTCAGAACGGGTAAACAGATAACAGATAAACAAAGAGAAAAGCACCTTTGCATAATCCACAAATTACACAAACCTATTGTACATTATATACGAAGGAAAGAATTTGACTCTACTGTGGTGGGTCGTGTTTTTTAAAAACCACATTTAACTAAAGAAATATAAGTATTTAAAGCTAAAAATGAACAATTGACAATACATTTAAAACCACACAATATAACTGAGCATAAGGTCTTCCCCAAAGCAGCGCTCTATGTCTTTTGGGGTTTTCGCCATGGAAATAAAAGTCTTGGGGTTTGACGCGGGGAGCGCTACGTCAGTTCCATGACATACAGTATCTGACAGAAGTGATTACACACCTATATATACAGTATCTGACAGAAGAGAATACACCCCTATATATACAGTATCTGACAGCAGTGATTACACCCCTATATATACAGTATCTGACAAGTGAATACACCCCTATATATACAGTATCTGACAGAAGCGATTACACCCCTATATATACAATATCTGACAGAAGTGAATAAACCCCTATATATACAGTATCTGACAGAAGTGAATACACACCTATATATACAGTATCTGACAGAAGTGATTACACCCCTATATATACAGTATCTGACAGAAGTGATTACACACCTATATATACAGTATCTGACAGAAGAGAATACACCCCTATATATACAGTATCTGACAGCAGTGATTACACCCCTATATATACAGTATCTGACAGAAGTGAATACACACCTATATATACAGTATCTGACAGAAGTGATTACACCCCTATATATACAGTATCTGACAGAAGTGATTACACACCTATATATACAGTATCTGACAGAAGAGAATACACCCTATATATACAGTATCTGACAGCAGTGATTACACCCCTATATATACAGTATCTGACAAGTGAATACACCCCTATATATACAGTATCTGACAGAAGTGAATACACCCCTATATATACAGTATCTGACAGAAGTGAATACACACCTATATATACAGTATCTGACAGAAGTGATTACACCCCTATATATACAGTATCTGACAGAAGTGATTACACACCTATATATACAGTATCTGACAGAAGAGAATACACCCCTATATATACAGTATCTGACAGCAGTGATTACACCCCTATATATACAGTATCTGACAAGTGAATACACCCCTATATATACAGTATCTGACAGAAGCGATTACACCCCTATATATACAATATCTGACAGAAGTGAATAAACCCCTATATATACAGTATCTGACAGAAGTGAATAAACCCCTATATATACAGTATCTGACAGAAGTGAATAAACCCCTTATATACAGTATCTGACAGAAGTGAATACACCCCTATATACACAGTATCTGACAGAAGTGAATAACACCCCTATATACACAGTATCTGACAGAAGTGATTACACCCCTATATATACAGTATCTGACAGAAGTGATTACACACCTATATATACAGTATCTGACAAGTGAATACACCCCTATATATACAGTATCTGACAGAAGCGATTACACCCCTATATATACAGTATCTGACAGAAGTGAATACACCCCTATATATACAGTATCTGACAGAAGCGATTACACCCCTATATATACAGTATCTGACAGAAGTGAATACACCCCTATATATACAGTATCTGACAGAAGTGATTACACCCCTATATATACAGTATCTGACAGAAGTGATTACACACCTATATATACAGTATCTGACAAGTGAATACACCCCTATATATACAGTATCTGACAGAAGCGATTACACCCTATATATACAGTATCTGACAGAAGTGAATACACCCCTATATATACAGTATCTGACAGAAGTGAATAAACCCCTATATATACAGTATCTGACAGAAGTGAATACACCCCTATATACACAGTATCTGACAGAAGTGATTACACCCCTATATATACAGTATCTGACAGAAGTGAATAAACCCCTATATACACAGTATCTGACAGAAGTGAATACACCCCTATATACACAGTATCTGACAGAAGAGAATAAACCCCTATATATACAGTATCTGACAGAAGAGAATAAACCCCTATATATACAGTATCTGACAGAAGTGATTACACCCCTATATATATAGTATCTGACAGAAGAGAATAAACCCCTATATATACAGTATCTGATAGAAGTGAATACACCCCTATATATACAGTATCTGATAGAAGTGGATACACCCCTATATATACAGTATCTGACAGAAGTGAATACACCCCTATATATACAGTATATGACAGAAGTGAATACACCCCTATATATACAGTATCTGACAGAAGTGATTACACCCCTATATATACAGTATCTGACAGAAGTGATTACACCCCTATATATACAGTATATGACAGAAGTGAATACACCCCTATATTATACAGTATCTGACAGAAGTGATTACACCCCTATATATACAGTATCTGACAGAAGTGATTACACCCCTATATATATACAGTATCTGACAGAAGTGATTACACCCCATATATACAGTATCTGACAGAAGTGATTACACCCCTATATATACAGTATCTGACAGAAGTGATTACACCCCTATATATACAGTATATGACAGAAGTGAATTACACCCCTATATATACAGTATCTGACAGAAGTGATTACACCCCTATATATACAGTATCTGACAGAAGTGATTACACCCCTATATATACAGTATCTGACAGAAGTGATTACACCCCTATATATACAGTATATGACAGAAGTGAATACACCCCTATATATACAGTATCTGACAGAAGTGATTACACCCCTATATATACAGTATCTGACAGAAGTGATTACACCCCTATATATACAGTATATGACAGAAGTGATTACACCCCTATATATACAGTATCTGACAGAAGTGATTACACCCTATATATACAGTATCTGACAGAAGTGAATACACCCCTATATATACAGTATCTGACAGAAGTGATTACACCCCTATATATACAGTATCTGACAGAAGTGATTACACCCCTATATATACAATATCTGACAGAAGTGATTACACCCCTATATATACAGTATCTGACAGAAGTGATTACACCTCTATATATACAGTATCTGACAGAAGTGAATACACCCCTATATATACAGTATCTGACAGAAGTGATTACACCCCTATATATACAGTATCTGACAGAAGTGATTACACCCCTATATATACAGTATCTGACAGAAGTGATTACACCCCTATATATACAGTATCTGACAGAAGTGATTACACCCCTATATATACAGTATCTGACAGAAGTGATTACACCCCTATATATACAATATCTGACAGAAGTGAATACACCTCTATATATACAGTATCTGACAGAAGTGATTACACCCCTATATATACAGTATCTGACAGAAGTGATTACACCCCTATATATACAGTATCTGACAGAAGTGATTACACCCCTATATATACAGTATCTGACAGAAGTGATTACACCCTATATATACAGTATCTGACAGAAGTGATTACACCCCTATATATACAGTATCTGACAGAAGTGATTACACCCCTATATATACAGTATCTGACAGAAGTGAATACACCTCTATATATACAGTATCTGACAGAAGTGATTACACCCCTATATATACAGTATCTGACAGAAGTGATTACACCCCTATATATACAATATCTGACAGAAGTGATTACACCCCTATATATATATACAATATCTGACAGAAGTGATTACACACCTATATATACAGTATCTGACAAGTGAATACACCCCTATATATACAGTATCTGACAGAAGTGATTACACCTCTATATATACAATATCTGACAGAAGTGATTACACCCCTATATATACAATATCTGACAGAAGTGATTACACACCTATATATACAGTATCTGACAAGTGAATACACCCCTATATATACAGTATCTGACAGAAGTGATTACACCTCTATATATACAATATCTGACAGAAGTGATTACACCCCTATATATACAGTATCTGACAGCAGTGAATACACCCCTATATATACAGTATCTGACAGAAGTGAATACACCCCTATATATACAATATCTGACAGAAGTGATTACACCTCTATATATACAGTATCTGACAGAAGTGATTACACCTCTATATATACAGTATCTGACAGAAGTGATTACACCCCTATATATACAGTATCTGACAGAAGTGATTACACCCCTATATATACAATATCTGACAGAAGTGATTACACCTCTATATATACAGTATCTGACAGAAGTGAATACACCCCTATATACACAGTATCTGACAGAAGTGATTACACCCCTATATATACAGTATCTGACAGAAGTGATTACACCCCTATATATACAGTATCTGACAGAAGTGATTACACCCCTATATATACAGTATCTGACAGAAGTGATTACACCCCTATATATACAGTATCTGACAGAAGTGAATACACCTCTATATATACAGTATCTGACAGAAGTGAATACACCCCTATATACACAGTATCTGACAGAAGTGATTACACCCCTATATATACAGTATCTGACAGAAGCGATTACACCCCTATATATACAGTATCTGACAGAAGTGAATACACCTCTATATATACAGTATCTGACAGAAGTGAATACACCCGTCACGTTTGTAAATATTTTATCTTTTCATGTGAAACACTGAAGAAATGACACTTTGTTACAATGTAAAGTAATGATTGCGCAGCTTGTGTAACTTTACTGTCCCTCAAAATAACTCGACACACACAACCATTAATGTCTAAACCGCTGCCAACGAAAGCGACCGCACCCCTAAGAGAGAACCTCCAGATTGGACCCAAAGGGTCAATATTTTGTGCGGCCGCCATTATTTTCCAGCACTGCCTTAACCCTCTTGGGGTTCACGGAGTTCACCAGAGCTTCACAGGTTGCCGCTGGAGTCCTCTTCCACTCCTCCATGACCACATCACGGAGCTGGTGGATGTTAGAGACCTTCCGTTTGAGGAGGCCCCACAGATGTTCAATAGGGTTTAGGTTTGGAGACCTGCTTGGCCAGTCCATCACCTTTACCCTCAGCTTCTTTAGCGAGGCAGTGGTCATCTTGGAGGTGTGTTTGGGGTCGTTATCATGTTGGAATACTGCCCTGCGGCCCAGTCTCCAAAGGGAGGGATCATGCTCTGCTTCAGTATGTCACAGTATATGTTGGCATTCATGGTTCGTTATATGTAGAGCAACAATTCTTTTTTTCAGATCCTCAGAGAGTTCTTTGCCATGAGGTGCCATGTTGAACTTCCAGTGACCAGTATGAGAGAGTGAGAGCGATAACACCAAATTTAACACACCTGCTCCCCGTTCACACCCGAGACCTTGTAACACTAACAAGTCACATGACACCGTGGGGGGGGGAGGAAAAGGAGGAGCAGAATCTGTCGTCTAAAAATTCTCTGAAAAATGCTGCAGAATCTGTTTATCAGAGTTAACCGTAACGTAAAAGTAACCCTAACCCTAACCCTAAACCTAACCCAATCACAAACAGAAACCCTAACCCTAATTACTATTCCTGATCTTTGCCGTGTACGAGAGTGAGGCCAGTTTGGTGCTGAATTTCACCGATAAAGCATTTTTTCTGTTTTTAGCATGAATTATAACTTTGTTAACCTCGCGTCTTACTAATAGGAAATTGTTTTTAGGAGTCGACGTTTCCAACGCATCATTTCCAATCTCAACCACAAGATTGCCTTAGGACACTGGTTATTTTTTGGGGGGCTTCACACAAGCGGTATGAGAGGTAAGTCGTGTCATAGAGTTATGAGCGCCATTTGATCTGACACCCTCTGAGCTCGTCAGGACATACCAACCTGTACCCGTGTGACCGCTCCGGTATGTAAAGCCTCCAGCCGGGCGATGTTTCAGCGTTTTACCTGCACAGATATTTCCACGATCGCGACGCGACCTTTCAGCGTTCCATTAATTACACAGATATTAAAATCCAGTAAAGCGGACACGCTCGCCTGTGTGAGACCCGTGACAAACAAAAACACGACACGCTCGGAAAATCCATTAACATGAACTCGATCCTGATGTAAAGCAGAGCAGAATATTCCCTACAGGTCTGCGCAACATTCCTGTCAATATTTAGTTACGTTGTAGCAGTGACGTGCAGGACGTGTTACCTTTACTACATATAACCAGAAAAAATTCACTTAAATTAATCCTGACCTATTTAGGAGTCTATAAGGCCGGGCCACACTAAGGACTACATGGATAGGGCCGGGGCCACACTAAGGACTACATGTATTGAAGTGGAAATAGGCTGGAAGATTGCCGCCATTATAAACCAGACGACCATCTTGTTCAGAATATTGGTTCACTTTAAAATAATTAGGTAGTTTGTAGTTGAAACTAGAATCAGGCATACATAGAAATTTAGGAATGTGCTGAGATTAGCAGAAAAAACAATTAAAGCGCTGAGAAAGATCTCTGCTGTTCCCGGCACAGAAGAAAGATACTACAAGGTCGTTGGGGCCCGCAGAAATACAAAGAAGTATAGAGATCAGACCAGGTGCCATCTGTAACAAACAATTGAGGAAGCTAGGGAACCAAGCACAGCCCGGAACAGTAGGAGTAACTAATCATGATTTACTGTTACTAACACAAGGTTTGCCAATTTATGGCCAATTTAACGGAATGTCATTGTATTAGCCAAAGGGAGGTATTAACCCACGTGGGGTGGGAGAGTGTCATCAGGAGGTGGGCTGATTGGGATGTACCTAATTGTGTATTTGGGGTATAAGATTGGATGTCACGAGGGACTCGGGGCTCAGTCTTTGCGATTGAATCCTGTCTGAGCATTCTGTGACGTCACAATAAAAGTTTGCCTTTCCTGAAGAGACTCGTGTTCAGACAATCCTTGCTCGTGTCCGGTCCGGCCTCGTCCCGAGTGAACCAAGTGGATTCCGGTTACATTTCTGGGGGCTCGATAGCCGGGATATGGGCCCTTACCGGCAGGGTAACGATTGCTGGACACTGTAGCGGTTGACTGCAGGTGCGAGTGATCCCGCTGGTTGGGCGTCCGTTGAAGGTGAGCTGACATCTGCAGGCGCCAAGCAGGATTTCCTGTACAGTGGACCTCGTCTCGTCCCAAACGGACCCCCGGCCCGGGAAGCTGGGACACCCCTGAGTCCGAGGAAACAGCGAACAGCGCGGCGATAGGTAAAGTGTCTTCTATGTTTGTATGTCTAATGGAATGGAAATACCGGTATAAAGGGAAACGTCCGACCGAAGTTGGATAAGGAGACCCGTGGCTACGGTCTCGTTAGCATACCGAACCCGCCGCCGAAAGCACGGTCAAGCAAAGGGGCCAGAGTGGCAAGCGCGTGTCTGGACTCGGGGGATCGGATGTTGACCAAGGGGTAGAGTCTGTTTGTGAGGGAGAAGAGGCCGCGTGGAGTTGCACAGTCATAGTCAGTGTTTGTAAATAAAGCTTCACCACGCGGACAAAGGAAAGGAGGAGAGATTTCTGTGACCGGGCTTAGAGCCCTGTGTCAGTACTAGTGTGTACATCGTGTAGTGAAGAGGGCTCATATTGGGGCCAGCGGTAGCTGCAGAGATAGTGGTGCCGGGTGGGTAGAATTACTCATAGGCAAATTGGAACTGCAGACGGGAGTGTAGTTATAGAACGGGGTGCACATAGTCACAAGCAGTCAAGAGTTAGAGCTCAATTAACAGGGTATAAGGAGCCAAAAGGAGGGACGGAGTACCCTCGGCTAGTAGAAAGAGTTGAATTGTTTATGTTTTGTTTTGTGCTGAAAGTATCTGGTACAGTATGGGTTGTGGTTGATTGCTGAGACTGCTGTGAGTGAACGAGCGCCTACTCGCATTGCGAGAAAGCAAACTTGAGAGTGGACTCCCAAGGTACGTTTCCGGCTCAGGCGACTGCAGTCCGGCTACTGACGGAGGAAGCGGGTCAGACATATATGAATTGTTGACTGAAGTACCAGACTGTAAATTCTAAGTGTTCTTGCTAAAGGAGTAATATCTGTATTGTAAAAAGGTTGTTGCTTTTAGAAGTAACAATGGGTAGCGGATCATCCAAGCCAAGAAAGGTAAAGAAGGGTGAGACGCCCCTAGGGTATATAGTGCGGAATTTTGAAGCACTATATACAACACATGATTATGGTGTAAAATTAACTAAAGAAAAGTTAACAGGAATGTGTACAATGGTGTGGCCACTGCTGGTTCCAGAGTGGCCAGAGCAGGGGTCAATGGACCCGGAGCTAATACAGAAAGTGCATTCCCAGGTCACCGGGAAATGCGGACAGCCTGAGCAGTACCCGTATATAGATATATGGAAGTATTGTGTAAGGGATAAAAGTCATTTTATAATGATGGCGAGACGTAACAAGAAGCAGGTACTCCCCAATAAAGAAAATAATAAAAAGAAAAGACCGGTGTTGGTAGAACAGCCGGAAGAGATTGATCCCCTGTCCCCGCCCTATTCATCACGTTATGGGGCAGCTAGAGAAGTTTTGGGTGCCGCGGCTGCGCGGGCGTAGGGGGGGAGGAGGGTGGCGGCTACTGCTCCGCCGGCTCCCTCCACTCCGCCGGGCGGAGTTGCGGAAGAGGAAGAGGGGGCAGTGGGTGGAGGAGATAGAGAGGTCCCACCAGGAAAGATTGAAATGCCCGATGGGAGTATGTATAAATTGGTAGACCGAGAGGACAGTGATGATGGTGATGAGAGTGAAGGTGTAAAGCAAGGTGCTACCACTCGCGCAGCGAATAATGTATATAAACCCCGAGATTTATATCAACACAACCCTGGTAAGAGTAAAATGATGCCCCTACGGGAGGTGCCAGGTCCCTTATTGGATAACGGAGCACCTGGGCCGGTGCAATACACATATGTTCCATTTACAACGACAGATCTGTTTAATTGGAAAACACACACACCACTGTATTCCACTAATCCCGCAGCAGTGGCCAGTATAATAGAGTCAATAATGCTCACACATAACCCCACATGGGCAGATTGTCAGCAATTAATGCTGACAATGTTCACTACTGAGGAAAGAGCCCGTATAAATAGTAGAGCGCGAAAAATTTTACTTGCCCAAGCTGTAGAAGATGTCAGAGCCCAGCCAGAAGCGTGGGCAGAGGAACACTACCCCAAAACAGATCCCAAATGGCCGTACAATACCGCTGCAGGCATTGCCCACTTGCAGACGTACCGCGCAGCGGTAATAATGGGTGTTAAAGCGGGAGGGAAGAAGCCCACAAATATGGGAAAAATAGCGGATGTTGTGCAAGAATATAAAGAAACCCCAAGTGCATTTTTAGAAAGGTTACTAGATGCATATAGGATGTATAGTCCTATTGACCCTGAAGCAGCGGAGAATCAAAGGTTAATTAATTCTTCCTTTGTGGGTCAGTCACAAAGGGATATACGAAATAAAATACAGAGACAAGATGGGTTTTTGGGTAAAGGTATTAGCGAATTGGTAGAAATTGCTAATAAAGTGTACTATAACCGGGATTTAGAAGAAAAACGGGAGGAGATGAGGAAACAAAGAGGACATACAGGGGTGATCGGATATATGGGAGGGAGAGGTGCCCCAGACAGAGGGAGAGCGAGGGGACGTGGAGATAGAGGTAGGGGAGCCCCTAGGGCACCCCTGGGGCCCAATCAGTGCGCGCCTGGTGCCGGGGCGAAGGTCACTGGAAAAATGATTGCCCGGCATTTCTGGCTAAATTTGGTGTGCCGGGGGAAGCTGGGGAATCGGGAGGTCAGGCCCCTAATGGTCAGGTAACAAACGGCAGATAGAAACATAGAAACATAGAAAAATGTGGGCAGATAAGAACCTTTCGGCCCATCTAGTCTGCCCAATTACATGGATACTTTACCTGGATTTATCTTTTGTTTAGGATAGCCTTATGCCTATCCCATGCCTGCTTAAATTCAATTACTGTTTTGGCCTCTACCACTTCAACTGGAAGACTGTTCCATGTATCCACCACCTTCTCAGTAAAGTAATGCTTTCTGATGTTACTTTTAAACCTTTGCCCCTCTAATCTAAGACTATGTCCTCTTGTTTTGTTGCTACTTTGTTTCCTTTTAAATATACTCCCTTCCTCTACCTTGTGGATTTCCTTTACGTATTTAAATGTTTCTATCATATCTCGTCTGTCTCGTCTTTTTTCCAAGCTGTACATGTTAAGATCATTAAGTCTTTCCTGGTAACTTTTCTCCTTCAAGCCGTACACCATTTTAGTAGCCCTTCTCTGAACTCTCTCTAAGATGTCTATATCCTTCTGGAGATACGGTCTCCAGTACTGCACACAGTACTCCAAGTGAGGTCTCACCAGTGCTCTGTACAGTGGCATGAGCACTTCCCTTTTCCTACTGCTAATACCTCTCCCTACACAACCAAGCATTCTGCCAGCATTTCCAAGCATTCTGCCAGCATTTCCTGCTGCTCTATTACATTGACTACTTACCTTTAGATCCTCTGAAATAATAACCCCTAAATCCCTTTCCTCAGATGTATCAAATATTCTATATTCAGCCCTTGGGTTTTTACGTCCCAGGTGCATTATCTTGCACTTATCCACGTTAAAACTCAATTGCCACAGCTCCGACCATTTTTTTAGCTTACCTAAATCATTTGTCATTTGGCTGATCCCTCCAGGAACGTCAACCCTGTTGCAAATCTTTGTGTCATCAGCAAAAAGACATACTTTTCCATTAATACCTTCTGCAATATCACTAATAAAAATATTAAATAGAATGGGTCCAAGTACTGACCCCTGAGGTACCCCACTGGTAACAAGACCTTGCGCCGAATAAACTCCATTTACCACAACCCTCTGTTGCCTGTCACTCAGCCACTGCCTAATCCATTCAACAATATTGGAATCCAAGCTCAAAGATTGCAATTTATTGATAAGCCTTCTATGCGGAACAGTATCAAAAGCCTTACTGAAATCTAAATAAGCAATGTCTACTGCACCACCTGTGTCTATTATTTTTGTTACCCAATCAAAAAAATCAATAAGATTAATTTGGCATGATCTCCCTGAGGTAAACCCATGTTGTTTCTGATCCTGTAATCTATGTGTTTTTAGATGGTCAACAATCCTTTCCTTTAACATGGTTTCCATTAATTTCCCCACTACTGACGTAAGACTAACTGGCCTATAGTTCCCAGATTCCTCCCTACTACCTTTCTTGTGAATGGGCACAACATTTGCTAATTTCCAGTCTTCTGGGACGACTCCCGTTAGCAAGGATTGGTTAAATAAATCTGTTAACGGTTTTGCTATTACATCACTGAGCTCTTTTAATAATTTAGGGTGGATCCCATCAGGCCCCATTGACTTATTTGTCTTTACTTTAGACAGCTGCTGTAGAACCTCCTCCTCTGTAAACTGATATGTAATTGTCTCGTTAGTGTTTCCTCCTAACTGAGGTCCCTTTCCTTCCTTTTCTTCTGCAAAGACTGAACAAAAATATTCATTGAGGCAGTCAGCGAGACTTTTATCCTCTTCTACATACCTTCCTTCCTTTGTTTTTAATCTAACTAATACTTGTTTTACTTTTCTTTTCTCGTTTATGTATCTAAAAAATGTTTTGTCCCCCTTTTTTACTGACTAAGCTATTTTCTCTTCTGCGTGTGCTTTGGAAGCTCTTATAAATTACTTTGCCTCTTTCTGCCTAATCTTATAGGTTTGCCTATCTTCTTCAGTCTGAGTTGTTTTATAATTATTGAATGCTGTCTTTTTGTTCTTCACTATTTTGGCCACTTCTGCAGAGTACCACAGTGGTTTCTTCCCTTTTTTGTTTTTGCTAACAAATCGAATGCAATTGCCTGTGGCCTTCAATAATGCTTCCTTTAAATAATCCCATTTCTCCTGGACTCCCTTTAAACTCCTCCAGTCTGATAATGACTCCTTCACACAAAGTCTCATTTTAGAAAAATCTGTTTTTTTTAAGTCTAAAACTTTTGTTTTTGTGTGGTGCGGCTCCATCCCTGTTCTTATATTAAACCATACTGACTGGTGATCACTAGATCCCAAATTTTCACCTACAACAACGTCCGATACCAAACCTCCATTTGTGAGTATTAAATCCAATATGGCCTCTTTACGGGTCGGCTCCTCAACTACTTATGTTAGAGATAATCCCAGTAGGGAGTTTAGAATATTTGTACTCCTGGTGCACCCAGCTGTTTTGGTTACAGATACGAGAGACATGATGGTGCCGGTGCAGGATTTGTTGGGTTGGCGGGAGCGTCATTTGAGGGGCAAGGTACATATTGACACGGACCTGGGCCCATCCCGCTCAGTAATCACGAGCCCACGGTCACTATGAGAGTGGGAAATAAAGATGACATTTTTATGATTGACACTGGTGCCGAATATTCTGTTGTAACACAGCAAATTGCTCCCCCGATGGGAACTGAGGTTGATATCGTGGGAGCAATGGGGGTATCCGCAAAGTACCCCTTTCTTGCTTCACGAAAATGTAGTGTGGGTGGGCATAATGTTGAACATGAATTTTTGTATATGCCCAAATGTCCCATCCAGCTCCTGGGGCGGGATATCCTTTGCAAATTGCAAGCCCAAATTACATTTCTTCCCGGGGGTCACGCTAAATTAGACCTGCCTGAAAGTGGCAGCTCTGCACAGCAGCATAGCCCAGCCACCCAGTGCATCCAACCCGCAAAAATTGCAGTAATTATGCCAAGAGAAGAAGAATGGCGTACAGCACCAACGCCGCTGGTCGACCCGGACCCGTACACACTACTCCTGGGAATCCCTGGTGTGTGGGCCGAGGACAACCCGCCCGGACTAGCTGTAAATATTCCTCCGGTATACGTTGATTTAAAACCGGGGGCAGTGCCTGTGGCTCTAAGACAATATCACATCCCACAAAAAGCCAAGCAGAATATCCAAACACATTTGCAGAGACTTAAAGATCACGGCATATTGAAATTTTGCGTGTCACCGTGGAACACACCTCTGTTGCCAGTACTGAAAAAGGGCACACAAGAGTACCGCCCGGTCCAAGATTTACGAGCGGTTAACGAGGCCACAGTAACTTTACACCCTGTAGTCCCTAATCCATACAATTTGCTGGCATTAATTCCTGAAAATACAAAATATTACATGGTGCTAGATTTGAAAGACACTTTCTTTTGCATCCGCCTGGCTCCAGCAAGCCAGCCCCTTTTTGCATTTCAATGGGAGGACTCCACCACGGGAGCGCGCCATCAAATGACCTGGACACGCCTCCCCCAAGGTTTCAAGAACTCGTCCACGATTTTTGGGTGCGCGCTCAGCCAGGACCTCCTGTCCTTCAACACTCAGCCAGACAAAGTTGTTTTGTTGCAATATGTCGATGATTTATTACTGGCCTCTCCCACAGAAAAAGACTGTCTCTCTGCCACGAAAGCCCTGTTACATCTGCTATGCCTTGCAGGTTACAGAGTGTCCAAAAGAAAAGCACAAATATGTAAACAGACTGTGAAGTATCTCGGTTTTCAATTAACAGGTACCAAGCGTGCACTGGGGGCTGAGAGAAAGGAAGAAGTGTGCCGAATACCCCAACCAAAGACAAGGAGACAAGTTCGTGAATTCCTGGGAGCTGCGGGCTTCTGCCGCCTGTGGATCCCCAACTTCGCAGACATTGCTAAACCCCTCCATCAAGCCACCAAGGGGGGGAGCATGACCCCTTTCTCTGGGAAGAAGAACAAACAGCAGCCTTTCTGAAATTAAAGACTCTGTTAATGGAAGCCCCTGCATTGGGATTGCCAGATCACAGCAAGCCCTTCCAGCTGTACGTGCATGAACACAATCAAACAGCTACAGGAGTGCTGATTCAAAGTTTCGGCTCTTGGCTAAGGCCTGTGGCCTACCTCTCCAAACAACTTGACCCTGTGGCCTGCGGCCTACCCCCATGCCTGAAAGCTGTGGCAGCCACAGCAATGTTGATAGCAGAAGCAGACAAGCTGACCCTTGGACAAGTTCTTCATGTCAAGGTGCCCCATGCTGTCAAAGCCCTGCTTGACGTGAAAGGAAGCTACTGGTTCAGCAACAGCCAGATGACGAAGTACCAAGCTATGATGTGTGAGAATCCACAGGTTCATTTGGACCTCATCGCTACCTTGAACCCTGCTACTTTACTGCCTGACTGCGAAGAGGATCCAGATCATGAATGCCTCCAAGTCATGGAAGAAGTGTTCAGTAGCAGGCCAGATTTGAAAGACGTACCCCTAGACAAATACGATCTACAGCTATTCACTGATGGTAGCAGCTATATGAATGATGGGAAGAAAGTCTCCGGCTATGCAGTGGTTTCAGCAGAAGAGATTATCGAAGCAAATCCACTACCAGGCCACACATCCGCACAACTGGCTGAAATAACGGCCCTAACCAGGGCTCTAGAAATCTCAGAAGGCAAAAGGGTGAATATCTACACTGATTCCAAGTACGCTTTTATGACAGTCCATGCACATGGTGCACTTTACAAAGAAAGAGGCCTATTTACTTCCTCAGGACAACAAATAAAGTATGCAGCTGAAATCGCAGCCCTTCTAGAAGCTGTATGGAAACCAAGTGCTGTCAGCATTATGCATTGTTGTGGCCACCAGAAAGGTCATGATGAAATCCCAAAAGGCAACAGGCGTGCTGACCAGGCCGCAAAAACAGCTGCAAAACCAGTGCTCACGATGGATCAAGCCAAAGTCCTGCTCTGCAAGCAAGAGCCTCAACCTCCCATGCCAAACTACGAGTTTTACATGAATTGGAGAAAATTTGAACCAAAAGGCGAGTTCATTGAAATTATATTGCATAAATGGCAAAATGATTACGAACTATTAGAGCTTAATCATGACTATATCCAATGGCTTTTTCCAACCCAGTCTCAAGGCCGAAATTTCTACTCCGCTCCTCTGAATCCGCAGGAGACACGCCTAAAGATTAACACCTCAGAAGTTCAGCAACGATTACGCAGGGCCTACAAAATGATGCTGAAATTCTTCGGCGTAAAAGTAATGGGGGAGTGTGAAGAAGATACAGAAGTAACTGAAGTTGAACGAGCAGAAAATTTCGCCTCACGTTTTGAAAATTTGACAACCAACCCCCATAATAATCTACGGATTACACGAATATTGCTAAGCCTGGGAGAATTGGGAGCAGAAGAATACCAAGCCCCATTGGTGAGGTTCTTCCTCAAGGAGATCCTTATCAAAAACAAACTGCCAAGAATGAAGAAAAGTGCGATGAATTTTTTCATACCAGCAGTGAGAGATTCAAAAGAGAGACAAGATCTGCTATTCTTTGCCTGGCGATATTATTTCCCAAAAGAAGAATTCATCTGGGGAAACCATGGAGAATTGGCACGATACAAGGTGAAACCAGTGGTGGCTGCACTCTTACCGGCGCCACTGATCGAATGGACACCTGTATATTCAGAGAAAGAGAAGAAATGGCTGTCAGAAGAACAAGGCGGATATGGAGAAGACGGATGGTTCCAGTTAGAGAATGGACAAATAGTTCTACCAGCAACACTGGCGCCTGAGATTGTAAGAACGCTTCTCGCAAGTACTCATGGAGGAAGAGAAATGATGGAACAGCAATTGGAGCCACATTTCTACGTACCAGGACTGTCAGTAATCTGCAAAGCAATAGCCCAGCAGTGCGTGACATGCGCCAAGAATAATCCAAGAACGGGCCCGTCTCAACCTCCAGGGAAACAGCCAATCGGGCTGTCTCCAATGGCGTCATTACAGATAGATTTCACAGTGTTGCCACCCTGCAAAGGATACAAATATCTACTGGTAATGGTGTGCACCCTAACAGGATGGGTGGAAGCTTTCCCAACAAGAACAGAAAAGACAGCGGAGGTGGTGAAAAGTCTGATGAAAGAAATAATACCGCGCTACGGATTGCCTCTCGAGATAGGGTCGGACAATGGCCCTGCATTCAGACAGAACTGTTTACAACAGCTAGCCCGCCTGTTGGGCATCACCTGGAAGCTACATACCGCCTACAGGGCCCAAAGCTCGGGAAAAGTCGAGAGAATGAACCGCACCCTAAAGACTTTGATGTCCAAATTGTGCCAAGAGACGTCGCTAGGCTGGTTGGATGTGCTGCCGATAGTCCTCTTGCACATTAGGTGCAGGCCCACCCCCCAATTGAAGCTAAGTCCGTACGAACTTATGTTCGGGCGGCCTACCCCTCTGATTAATGGACTAAGGGGGGACCTTCGGGCATTAGGGGAAATTAAATTGAATGATCAGGTTGTACTGTTGGGTAAGGCAATGCAGAAATTGAATACTTGGGTGGGAGATAATATACCTCACTTTTTGTACCCTCCGCTGCATAAATATTGTCCAGGTGATTCAGTATGGGTAAAAGAGTGGAAAAATGATCCATTAGGCCCAAAATGGAGAGGTCCTTACTTTGTTCTGTTATCAACCCCTACAGCAGTAAAGGTTGCCGAGGTGGTTCCGTGGATACATCACTCCAAGACCAATCCACTGAGGCTAAAGCTATCAAAGACCACAGCCATGAGCCCTTGAGAGATTCGACTGAAAGCATCCAAGATACTCAACCTATGGGTGTTATGATGGATACAGCGAGATCTAATTATCCACCGATGGAAAATGCTGAGAGGGTTATTTTTAGGGGCCCGGCCCCGACCCGTGATCAACCGGAAATATCTTTTGTTTTTGAAATTCCGGCGGGGAGGGATTGGGTTTATGTGACTGCGAAGAGAATTGCCCAAGGGTTTTTGACAGTGGGGGCAATTCTGGTACTGATTTTGTTTCTTGCACATCTGATTTATGGACTATCACGTGAAGTATGTCCCAAGTGTCCAAGTATCGCCAAAAATCAGAACGGCACCCACACGGTGATGGAGAACCGTACCGTGTGGAGACAAAAGCGAGAGGCGTCATCTGGAACTAAGCTAAAAGGACACCTACTTGTGCAATTTAAATATGATTATGCCAAAAAGTCTGGACAGACCACATGTTGGGTGTGTAGTAGACTGCACCCAGAGACAATTCATATACCATTCGCATCTGTCCCAATGAATTTGAGTATGTTTGCATCAGAAAATGTTACAGTACAGACAGTTGATATGTCAAGAGAGAAACCAGAACCATTCAGTCCTGGGCATCCTATAATAGGACCAGTGTACCAACCAGAGTGGTGCTTTCAACTAGGCCCAGATAGAGAGATAAGTAACGAGGGTGGGGCGTGCAACTCAAGTCAGTTCAATTGGACATCGTACATTTATATATTCGGAACAGGACTGAAGGCACATTATATATACATACGATGCAGGCAGTTTACTAGAGAACAGGAAGAAGAGATTGCGAACGCAACCAGTGGAAGGCAGGATAAGGGGGACATGATGAGACGATTGAGACAGTTTGCAATAGCGATAACAAAGGGAACACTATATTCATCACCATTTATAGTGAAAGGAGGATATCAGGTGTGTTGTAAAGGAGTGTGCTACACATGGGTACCACATACAGTGACGGGAATGTGTTATTTGGCTAAATTGATCCCGATCCAGAAGGTAAGGGGAGAGGACACTAGTTCAGATACAATACTTCACCCTAGGTACCCACTGGTGTTTGAGAGACAGAAGAGAGAGTTGTTTAAGAAAGCGGATCGAGTGTGGGCTTGGCTTCCAGCATGGACTGGATGGGGAAGAGAGTTGATGGCAAGAATGAACAGTTATGCCAGTTTGATGGATGAGATTTTGAATAAGACTAGTTGGGATATTCAGTTGTTGAATCTGGAAGTACGAGAGATACGAAAGGTGCAAATGATACACAACATGGCACTGGAACAGATCAGCGTAGCCTTGAATGGATTGTGTGAGATGACAATGCACTATGAATGTTGCACATTCATCAAGAATGCTACACGTGATGTCCCTGACTACTATCAGGTAATTCAAGATCACCAAGAAAAGGTAGCACAGTTGCAGGACACAGCAAGGAGGATCGCTGCTGAAGGCTGGAATCCACTTCGTGGGTTCGGAGCAATCAGAGATTAGTTTGGATCTATTCTGAGATTTATTTCACAGATTGGATCTATGATTCTGATGGTAGTGGTGATCTTGGTTGTAGGGGCACTACTGTATCGTATAGGGCTTTGCCTATGGCCACTATGCAAGAAAGCACTGACACCCACACAGACACAAAAGATACCACTGATTATCCCACAAGGTATGTTCCCGACAAAAACAGGCCCCCCCGAATATGAGGAACTTGAGAATAAAAGCAGTGAGGTGTAATGGCCACAAGTCTCCGGAGAAGAGCCTGAGGCTTGAGCCAAGGGGGGAATGAAGTGGAAATAGGCTGGAAGATGGCCGCCATTATAAGCCAGGCGACCATCTTGTTCAGAATATTGGTTCACTTGAAAATAATTAGGAAGTTTGTAGTTGAAACTAGAATCAGGCATACATAGAAATTTAGGAATGTGCTGAGATTAGCAGAAAAAACAATTAAAGCGCTGAGAAAGATCTCTGCTGTTCCCGGCACAGAAGAAAGATACATCAAGGTCATTGGGGCCCGCAGAAATACAAAGAAGTATAGAGATCAGACCAGGTGCCATCTGTAACAAATAATTGAGGAAGCTAGGGAACCAAGCACAGCCCGGAACAGTAGGAGTAACTAATCATGATTTACTGTTACTAACACAAGGTTTGCCAATTTACGGCCAATTTAATGGAATGTCTTTGTATTAGCCAAAGGGAGGTATTAACCCACGTGGGGTGGGAGAGTGTCATCAGGAGGGGGCCTGATTGGGATGTACCTAATTGTGTATTTGGGGTATAAGATTGGATGTCGGACTCGGGGCTCAGTCTTTGCGATTGAATCCTGTCTGAGCATTCTGTGACGTCACAATAAAAGTTTGCCTTTCCTGAAGAGCCTCGTGTTCAGACAATCCTTGCTCGTGTCCGGTCCGGCCTTGTCCCGAGTGAACCAAGTGGATTCCAGTTACAGTATAGGGCCGGGGTCACACTAAGGACTACATGTATAGGGCCGGGGTCACACTAAGGACTACATGTATAGGGCCGGGGTCACACTAAGGCCGGGGTCACACCATCATGTTTGCTTATTTGTGTCTTGTTTTTTTTGGTTATAGTAAATCGCTGCAGAAACAGTTTAATTCTTCTTTTAATAGTAAACATAATGGCGGGGCGCTGCCCCAGCTGCCCCAGCTGCCCCTATGGACGAGCCTCCACTGAATTAATTATATGATCAGATATTATTATGTAACAGCAGCGCTTGTGATGGGTCAAACAATAGAAATGAGGGCTCAGTTTGGCATTTCTGGGATCTCTGCCCCTTGTATGTAGATTTTATGTCGCCTCCTGGGTGATTCTTGTTCCTTGACACCCAGAATTCCCACCTGGTCCCTGGCCACAGCAGCCTGAAATCCACTCACCACCAAAAACATGGCCGCCTCATAAGCTCTGCCTCACTGAGCCACGTTCAATACCTCAGCCGCTGCAAGTGCTAAGTTAGCAACTTGCCATTGAACGCCGTTCAACCGCTCAGTGCTCAGCAGTGCTAACCTAGCACTTGCAGCGACCCGAGGAGATGCTTCGTGTTGCTGAGTGTGACGTATTAAAGATGGCTGCCGCCATGAAGCAGTAACAATGCCGTACAGCAAGATGGCCGCCGCCTCGAAGCAAGTAACAATTCCGTACAGCAATGTTAATTTTGAGGTTTTTGTTCACCAAAGCACAAAATATTTATTTATTTATTATTTCCCCCTGCACATAGACATATATTACAGTTCAATTTATATATCTCTATATCTCTCGTGCTGCCAATCACTCCCACTCCCACAAATCCCATTCCCACCTTCTCTTTCTCACCCTCCTGCTGTTACTCTATGCAGGTGACATATCCCCTAACCCTGGCCCCACAACACATCCAATACTTCCCTCTCATCCTATCTCCATCGCACATAAATCTCCTCCCTGCAAGCCCAGCAACCTCATTCCCATAATCCCTCAGCGCCTGTCCTCTTTCTCCTGCGCCCTCTGGAACGCTCGCTCTGTGTGCAACAAACTCACAGCAATCCATGACCTCTTCCTTTCAAACTCCTTCAACCTCCTAGCTTTAACTGAAACCTGGCTAACCCCCTCTGACACGGCCTCCGTTGCTGCTCTCTCACATGGCGGTCTACACTTGAGCCATACCCCCAGACCGGGTGAGAGAAATGGTGGCGGGGTCGGACTCCTACTCTCTCCCACCTGCACCTACCAGCATCTCCCTCCACCCCCATCCCTCTCCTTCTCCTCCTTCGAGACACACTGCATCCGCCTGTTCTCTCCTCTGGCTCTCAGGGTGGCAGTCATCTACCGCCCACCGGGACCAACCTCCCAGTTCTTTGACCACTTTGCCACCTGGCTTTGTCACTTCCTGTCTTCTAATCTTCCATGCCTAATTCTCGGGGACTTCAACATTCCCATTGACGATCCTTCCGCCCCTGCTGCCTCCAAACTTCTTTCACTCACGTCCTCCCTTGGACTCACGCAATCCTCTCTCCTCCCTACCCACCGCGATGGTCACGCTATTGACCTTGTCTTTTCTAACCTCTGCTCAATTTCTGAGTTCACATGTCGCCCTTTCCCCATCTCTGACCACCACCTTCTCTCTTTCAACCTATCTGGACTTCCTAAACACCCTGCTCCCCCACCCTGCACACCCTGCTCCCCCACCCCGCACACCCTGCTCCCCCACCCCGCACACACACTCGCAGAAATCTACATGCTGTGGATCCCCATCAATTCTCCAATCTACTTCACCACCTCCCTCACACCTCATCCTTCACCTGCCCTGATGCTGCCACTAATCACTACAACACTACTCTTATCTCTGCTCTAGACACTCTTGCTCCTCTTCGACTCTGTAAGGCCCCCACGCCGCCAGCTTCAGCCCTGGCACACCCTCCAGACTCGCTACCTGCAAAGATGCTCCCGCACTGCAGAGCGTGCCTGGAGGAAATCCCGCTCTGAAGCTGATTTTGTTCACTTCAAGTTTATTCTCCGGTCATACACCTCCTGCCCTCCACTTGGCCAAACAATCCTTCTTCTCATCTCTTATATCTACGCTGTCCTCAACAACCCTAAACGGCTCTGGTCCACCTTCAAACACCCTCCTCTACCCACACCTGCACCTCCCCCCTCAGCTGCCTTCAGCGGCTCAAGACCTGGCAGACTACTTCCTCAGTAAACCTCTAACTATCAGAAGCAACAACACAAGATAGTTACCTGCCACCTCCACTCCCACAGGTCCCTCTCTGCCACCCTCTGCCGCTTCCTCCCAGCCACTGAGGAGGAAGTCAATTCCTTATTGTCCTCCTCACATCTCTCACCACGTGCCCGCTCGACCCCATTCCCTCACATCTAATTCCTCCCCTCTCCTCCTCCCTCACGCCTGCTCTCAACACACATCTTCAACCTATCTCTCTCCACTGGCTCCTTCCATCCGCCTTCGAAACACGCGCTAGTTACCGCCTTTTACAAAGAAACATCCCTAGACCCCAACTCTCCATCCAACTACCGCCCTGTATCCCTGCTTCCCTTTACCTCTAAGCTCTTAGAAAAACTAGTCTTCAACCGCCTCGCCCTCTTCCTGTCCTCCAATTCCCTACTTGACCCCCTGCAATCTGGCTTCCGTCCCCTACACTCAACTGAAACTGCCCTCACCAAAGTCACCAACGACCTCCTAACTGCTAAAAAACACGGCCACTGTTTCTATTCTCATCCTGCTCGACCTCTCGGCTGCTTTTTTGACACTGTTGACCACCCCCTCCTTCTGCAGACCTCAGCTCTCTTGGTCTCTGTGAAACTGCACTTGCTTGGTTGACTCCCTATTTATCCAACAGGTCCTTCTCTGTGTCCTTTGCTGGTAACTCTTCCTCTTCATTGCCTTTATCTGTTGGTGTACCTCAAAGGCTCTGTCCTTGGTCCTCTGCTCTTTTCCATCTACAACCTTCTCCCTGGGCAAAATCATATCAACAGCTTTGACTTTAATTACCACCTCTACGCTGATGACACTCAGATCTACCTCTCTACCGACTGATCTCTCTCCCCCTGTCCTTTCAAAAGTCAGTGACTGTTTATCTGGCATCTCCTCCTGGATGGCCTCGCACCACCTAAAGATCAACATGTCCAAGACTGAGCTCCTACTTATTCCTCCCCACCTCCTGACTTCTCTATCACGGTGGAGGGTATCACCATCTCCCCCATCAAAACCAAGTTCGCTGTCTTGGAGTTACTCTGACTCTGCTCTTTCCTTCATTCCCCACACATCAAGTCTCTTTCCTCCTCCTGCCGCTAACCCAATTGCGTAATATTTCCAGAATTCGGCCAATTCTTATACCGCTGTCACCACAAAACAACTCATACACGCCTGGTAATCTCCTGACTCGACTATTGCAATAATCTCTTATCTGGCCTCCCTCTGTCCCGCCTCTCCCCTTACAATCCATCCTGAACGCTCCGCCAGGCTAATTCACCTCACCCGCCGCTCTGTCTCTGCCGCTCCCCTCTGCGAGTCCCTTCACTGGCTCCCCTCCACTGCAGAATTAAGTTCAAAAATCCTTAATCCTTACCTACAAAACCCTCACTAACTCAGCTCCCCACTACCTGTCCTCACTAATCACCAAATACACCCCAGCCCGCTCCCTAAAGGTCAAACAGTGACCTGCGCCTAGCTTCTCCCGCATCACCTCTTCCCATGATAGACTGCAGGATTTCTCACGCAGCCCCCCACTTTCTGGAACGCTCTCCCTCGTACTGTCAGACTTTCCCCTAACTTCTCTTCCTTCAAACGCTCCCTTAAAAACGTTCCTATTTAAGGGAAGCCGACCCCCCAACTCACTGACCGCACCATCAAATCACTCTCACCTTACAGTCCTCTCCTCCTGTTTCCAACCCCAACCCTCCCAGATTGTGAGTTCCTACGGGATAAGGCCCTCATCTCCTCCTGTACTGTTTGTCAAATGTTGTTCAATGTATTGTAACCCTGTCTATACTGTGCTTATTGTACAGCGCTGCGGAATATGCTGGCGCTTTATAAATAAAGAATAATAATAATAATAATAATATATTGTTTCAGAAGTAAACATAACTTTATTCATTAAAACCTATCATTTGTGGTGTGTGCGTACAAAACGGAATTGTGCTGATGAAGGAGAACCAGGCTGGAAGATGGTTGCCACCATAAGCCAGGCAGCCATCTTGTTCAGAATATTGGTTCACCAAGTAAATAGAATAGATTTCATTTAGAAGAGAAGAGCTGAGCTCACGTAGAATTTAAGGAATGCGTGGTAGATTAGAAAAGCTAACAAGAAATCCAGGCAGGATCCGGCCAGCTCTTGGCATAGAGGACAGAAAGATTTATGAATGAAGCAAGGTCAGTGCGATGTGCCAAAGGAACAAAGAACACAGAAACCAGACTAGGTCCCTGGCTATCTGAATAAACAAAGCCAACAGGGAGGGAGGCGCTGGCCGGAGAAAGACAGCACAAACAAATCACAAACTGTCAAACTAACATGAAGTGTATCAATTTATAGTTAAATGTGGAATGTTCTTTGTGTTCATGCTAATGATGGGAGGTATTAACCCACGTGGGGTGGAATAAAGTGTCAGCGGGAGGTGGGCTAATTGGGATGTACCTAATTACGTATGTTTGAGTATAAGACCCCTTGCACGGGGTGAAAGAGGGGCTCACTTTTAGAGATTCAATCCTGTGTGAGCACTTGTGTGACGACACAATAAACGTTTTGCCTTTCCTGAAGAGACTCGTGTTTGGACAATCCTTGCTTGTGTCTGGTCCGGCGCCGTTAATGAAGTGAACCTGATTGACTCCGGTAACATTTCTTGGGGGCTCGATAGCCGGGATACGGGCCCTTGCCAAGACACAGGCAACGGCTGCTGAACACAGTGCGTCGATATTGACTGCAGGTGCACGAGAATCCCGCTGGTTGGGCGTCCGTTGAAGGTGAGCTGACATCTGCAGGCGCCAAGCAGGATTTCCTGTTCAGTGGACCTCGTCTCGTCCCAAACGGACCCCCGGCCCGGGAACTGGGACACCACGAGTCTGGGAAACAGCGAGCAGCGCCGGCGATAGGTAACGTGTCTTCTATGTTTTGTATGTCTGAAGGAGATACCGGTATCTAAGGGAAACGTCCGACTGAGATAGACGGATAAGAGGATGCGATGGCCACCCTCCTATTGGCATATCTAGCCCGCCGCTGATAGCACTGACATTGCTGAGGAGCCAGAGTGGCTAGCGGGTGTCTGGATTCGGGGGAATTGAATGCCAATCAAAGTGTAGTTCTGTTAGAGAGGGAGGAGGTAGCCACGTGGAGTTGCATAAGTCAGTTAGTGTTTGTAAACAGAGCTTCACCACGTGGGTAAACGGGAAAGGAGGAGGATTTTTCTGTGACTGGGCTGAGAGCCTGAGTCAGTGCCTAGTGTGTACGTCGTATAGTGACAAGGGCTTATAGTGAAGCCAACGATAGCTGCAGAGATAGTGGTGCTGAGTGGGTAGATTATCCATAAAGCAGATTGGAATTGCAGACGGAAGTGTAGACAAGGAACGGGGTGCACATAGTCACACGCAGTCAAGAGTTAGAGTTCAAATTACGGGGTATAAGGAGCCACAAAGGAGGGAATAAACCCTCGGCTAATAGAAAGAGTTGAAGTGCTATATGTTTTGTATTGTGCTGAAAGTATCTGATACGGAATGTGCTGTGAATGAACTGACTCGAGTGCTGTGAGTGAACGTGCGCCTACTCGCTCCGCGAGGAAGCAAATTCGAGAGTGGACCCCGGACGTACGTTTTCGGCTCAGGCGACTGCAGTCGGCTACTGAAGGGGGAAGCGTCTCAGACACAAAAGAACTGTTGATTGAAGTATCAGACTGTAGATTTTAACTGTTGTTGAAATAATATATCTGTATTGCAAAAAGTACTAAGTCCAGGAGTAACAATGGGTAACGGGTCATCAAAGCCCAAGAAGGTAAAGGAGGGGGAGACGCCCCTAGAGTATATGGTGCGAAATTTCGATGCATTATATAAAACCCATGATTATGGTGTAGAATTGACAAAAGAAAAATTAAAAGTAATATGTACAGTTGTGTGGCCGATGTTAGTCCAGGATGGCCAGAACAGGGGTCAATGGACCCGGAGTTGGTACAGAAGGTACACTCCCAAGTCACAGAGCAGTATGGACACCCTGAACAATACCCGTATATAGATATATGGAGATATTGCATTAAAAATAAGAGTCATTTCATAATGATAGCGGGGAGAAATAAGAAGCAGGACCCCCAGAATAATAGAGAGAGAGAGAGACCGGTGTTAGATCAACCGGAAGAGAGTGATAGTCTGCCCCGTCCTACCCATCATGTTATGGGGCAGCTAGGGAGGCTCTGAATGCCGCGATTGCGCGGGCGGAGAGGGGGGAGCAGGCAGCTGCGGTTGCTCGGTCAGCTCCCTCTGCTCCGTCTCGGGCGCCTGCGGAGGAAGAGCAGGGTGCAGTGGGTGGAGGGGATGGAGAGGCTCCACCAGAGAAGATTGAGATGCCCGATGGGAGCATATATAAATTAGTGCCCCACGGGAGTGGTGATGATAGAGAAGAAGAGAAAAACAGGGTGTCACCACACGCGCAGCGAATAATATACATAGACCCCGGGATCTGTACCAACACACTCCCCACAAAAGTGCTTTGCAATTGCCGCTGAGGGAGGTGCCAGGCCCCCATTAGCGGATGGGAACCCAGGGCCAATGCAATACACATACGTCCCATTCACGACAACGGATCTTTTTAACTGGAAACACACACACCACTGTATTCCACAAATCCCGCAGCAGTGGCCAGTATGATAGAGTCAGTTATGCTCACACATAACCCCACATGGGCAGATTGTCAGCAATTAATGTTGACAATGTTCACCACAGAGGAAAGAGCCCGAATAAATAGTAGCGCGCGCAAAGATTTTACTCGCCCAAGCCGTAGCAGATGCCAAGCCTCATCCAGAAGCATGGGCAGAGGAACATTACCCCAGAACAGATCCTAAATGGCCATACAATACAGCTGAAGGAGTTGCCCATCTGCAGACATACAGAACCGCTGTAATTATGGGTGTTAAAGCGGGAGGGAAGAAGCCCACAAACATGGGAAAGATAGCAGATGTGGTGCAAGAGGTTAAAGAATCCCCAAGTGCGTTTCTAGAGAGATTGCTGGATGCGTACAGGATGTATAGTCCTATTGATCCTGAAGCGACGGAGAATCAGAGGTTAATTAACTCTTCGTTTGTGGGTCAGTCACAGAGGGATATACGGAACAAAATACAGAGAATAGATGGGTTTTTGGGAAAAGGTATTAGCGAGTTAGTTGAGATCGCTAATAAGGTGTATCATAACCGGGATCTAGAGGAGATAAAGAAACAGAAGGGACATACCGGGGTGGTTGGATACATGGGGAATGGCGGAGGACGAGGTGGCCCAGACAGAGGGAGGGCAAGGGGTAGGGGGGCTCGAGGAAGAGGTAGGGGAGCCCCTAGGGAACCCCTAGGACCCAATCAGTGCGCGTGGTGCCGGGGTGAAGGTCATTGGAAAAACGACTGTCCTGCATTTTTGGCTAAATTTGGGGGACAGGGTGAAGTTGGGGAGGCGGGAGGTCAAGCCCCTAACGGCCAGGTAACAGACGGAAGGTATGAGAGAAGTGAGGGAAATGGAGCGGGGTTTGTGGGACTGGCGGGGACATCATTTGAAGGGCAGGATGCATATTGACGGGACCTGGGCCCATCCCGCTCGGTAGCCACGAGCCCACGGTCACAATGAGAGTGGGAAATAAAGAAGAGGTTTTTATGGTTGATACCGGTGCCGAATATTCTGTTGTAACAAAGCAAATTGCACCCCCAATGGGAAATGAGGTTGATATTATGGGAGCAATGGGAGTGTCTGCTAAATATCCTTTTCTTGCTTCTAGAAAATGTAGTGTGGGTGGGCATAATGTTGAACATGAATTTTTGTATATGCCCGAATGTCCCATCCAGCTCCTGGGGCGGGATATCCTGTGCAAATTGCAAGCCCAAATTACGTTCCTTCCCGGGGGTCACGCTCATTAGACCTGCTGAGAGTGGCAGCTCTATTTGGCAGCATAATCCAGCCAGTCCGCACAATCCACAATCTGTGAAAATTGCAGTAGTTATGCCAAGGGAGGAAGAATGGCGCACGGCACCTACTCTGCCTGCCGCGCCGGACCCGCATGCACTACTCCTCGAAATTCCTGGGGTGTGGGCGGAGGAAAATCCGCCAGGACTTGCCATAAACATACCCCCGGTATATGTGGAATTAAAGCCCGGCGCAACGCCTGTGGCTCTAAGACAATATCATATCCCACAGAAAGCCAAGCAGAATATACAGATACATTTACAGAGACTTAAAGATAACGGCATATTAAAATTCTGCGTGTCACCATGGAACACACCCCTATTGCCAGTATTGAAAAGGCACACAAGAGTACCGCCCTGTCCAAGATTTACGAGCTGTCAACGAGGCCACGGTAACACTACACCCTGTGGTTCCAAATCCATACAATTTGTTGGCATTAATTCCCGGAGATACACAATATTACACAGTGCTTGATTTAAAAGACGCTTTCTTTTGCATCCGCCTGGCTCCAGCAAGCCAGCCCCTTTTTGCATTTCAGTGGGAAGAGTCTACCACGGGGGCGCGTCATCAAATGACGTGGACGCGCCTCCCTCAAGGTTTCAAAAATTCGCCCACGATTTTTGGGTGCGCGCTCAGCCAAGATCTCCTCGCCTTCAATGCTCAGCCAGACAAAGTAGTGTTACTCCAATATGTTGATGATTTATTACTGGCCTCTCCCACAGAAACTGTTTATCCCGCCACAAAAGCTTTGCTACATCTACTAAGCCAAGCAGGTTACAGAGTTTCTAAAAAGAAAGCACAAATATGTAAACAGAGTGTAAAATACCTGGGCTTCCAGTTAACAGGTACCAAACGTGCACTGGGGGCAGAAAGAAAAGAAGCGGTGTGCCGCATACCCCAACCAAAGACCAGGAGACAAGTCCGTGAGTTCCTGGGAGCTGCAGGCTTCTGCCGCCTGTGGATCCCCAACTTCGCAGACATTGCCAAGCCGCTTCATCAAGCCACCAAGGGGGGAGAACTAGACCCCTTTCATTGGGAAGAAGAGCAAACAGCAGCGTTCCTGAAATTAAAGACTCTGCTGATGGAAGCTCCTGCGCTGGGTCTGCCAGATCATAGCAAGCCTTTCCAGCTGTTCGTACATGAACATAACCAAACGGCAACAGGAGTATTGGTCCAGACCTTTGCTCATGGCTGAGGCCTGTGGCCTACCTCTCCAAGCAACTCGACCCTGTGGCCTGCGGCCTACCCCCCTGCCTGAAAGCAGTGGCTGCCACCGCAATGCTGATAGCAGAAGCAGACAAGCTGACCCTTGGACAAGTTCTTCATGTCAAGGTGCCCCATGCTGTCAAAGCTCTGCTGGATGTGAAAGGAGGTTACTGGTTCAGCAACAGCCGGATGACGAAGTACCAAGCCATGATGTGTGAAAATCCACGGGTTCATTTGGACCTCATCGCTACCTTGAACCCTGCTACTTTACTGCCTGACTGTGAAGAGGATCCAGATCATGAATGCCTCCAAGTCATGGAAGAAGTGTTCAGTAGCAGGCCAGATTTGAAAGACGTACCCCTAGACAAATACGATCTACAGCTATTCACTGATGGTAGCAGCTACATGGATGATGGGAAGAAAGTCTCCGGCTATGCAGTAGTCTCAGCAGAAGAAATTATCGAAGCACAGCCACTGCCAGGCCATACATCTGCACAACTAGCTGAAATAACAGCTTTAAATCAGAGCCCTTGAAATTTCTGAAGGCAAAAGGGTGAATATCTACACAGATTCCAAGTACGCCTTCATGACAGTCCATGCACATGGTGCACTCTACAAAGAAAGAGGTCTACTCACGTCTTCAGGACAACAAATTAAATATGCTGCAGAAATCACGGCCCTCCTGGAAGCAGTGTGGAAACCAAGTGCTGTCAGCATCATGCACTGTCGAGGCCACCAAAAAGGCCGTGATGAAATTCCAAAAGGTAACAGACGCGCGGACCAGGCCGCAAAAGCAGCTGCGAAACCGCCACCGCCAACAGAAGATCTAGCTAAAGTACTGATCTGCAAGCAAGAACCTCAACCTTCAATGCCAAATTACGAGTTCTATATGAATTTGAAAAAGTTTGAACCCCACGGCGAGTTCATTGAAATAATATTGCACAAATGGCAAGATGATTATGAACTGTTAGAACTCAATCATGATTATATCCAATGGCTTTTTCCAACCCGGACACAAGGCCGAAATTTCTACTCTACTCCTCTAAATCCGCAAGAAACACGCCTCATGATCAACACCTCAGAAGTTCAGCAAAGACTGCGCAGAGCCTACAAAATGATGCTGAAATTCTTCGGCGTAAAAATAGTGGGGGAGGAGGAAGACAAAGAAACAACTGAAGTTGAACGAGCAGAAAATTTCGCGTCACGTTTTGAAAATTTGACAATGAATCCTCACAACAATCTACGAATCACACGAATACTGCACAGTCTGGGAGAATTGGGAGCAGAAGAATATCAAGTCCCACTGGTGAGGTTCTTCCTCAAGGAGATCCTTATCAAGAACAGACTGCCAAGAATGAAGAAAAGTGCAATGAACTTTTTCATACCAGCAGTAAGAGATTCACAAGACAGACAAGATTTATTGTTTTTCGCATGGCGATACTATTTTCCAAAAGAAGAATTTATCTGGGGGAATCATGGAGAATTGGCACGATACAAACCAAAACCAGTGGTAGCTGCACTTCTACCAGCACCACTGAGCGAATGGACACCTGTGTACTCAGAAAAAGAAAAGAAGTGGCTGGCAGAAGAACCCGGAGGTTATGGAGAAGATGGATGGTTCCAGATGGAGAATGGACGAATAGTCCTACCAGCAACACTGGCTCCTGAAATCGTGAGAGCACTTCACGCAAGTACCCATGGAGGGAGAGAAATGATGGAGCAACAGTTGGAGCCACATTTCTACGTACCAGGATTGTCAGCAATCTGCAAAACAACAGCTCAGCAGTGTGTAACATGTGCCAAAAACAACCCAAGAACAGGCCCGTCTCAACCCCCAGGAAACAGCCAATCGGGCTATCCCCAATGGCATCATTACAAATAGACTTTACAGTACTGCCACCCTGCAAAGGATACAAATATCTACTAGTGATGGTATGTACTTTAACGGGATGGGTGGAAGCCTTCCCAACAAGAACTGAAAAGACTACAGAAGTGGTAAAGAGCCTGATGAAAGAAATAATACCACGTTACGGACTTCCACTCGAGATAGGGTCGGACAATGGCCCTGCATTTATCCAGAACTGTTTGCAGCAACTAGCCCGGCTACTGGGCATCACCTGGAAGCTACACACCGCCTACAGGCCCCAAAGTTCGGGAAAAGTTGAGAGAGAATGAACCGTACCCTAAAGACTTTGATGTCCAAACTGTGCCAAGAGACGTCACTAGGCTGGTTGGACTTGCTGCCGATAGTCCTTTTGCACATTAGGTGCAGACCCCCCCCAATTGAAGTTAAGTCCGTACGAACTTATGTTTGGACGGCCACCCCTCTAATTAATGGACTAAGGGGGGACCTTCGGGCATTGGGAGAAACTAAACTAAATGATCAGGTAGTAATGTTGGGTAAATCAATGCAGAAGTTAAATACTTGGGTGGGGGATAATATACCGCATTTTCTGTATCCTTCACTGCATAAGTATTGTCCGGGTGACTCAGTATGGGTAAAAGAGTGGAAAAATGATCCACTGGGTCCAAAATGGAGAGGTCCTTATCTTGTCCTGTTATCAACCCCTACAGCAGTAAAGGTTGCCGAGGTGGTCCCGTGGATACATCACTCCAGAGTAAAAGCAGCTGCCAGTCCTGAACTAACATGGAAGGTCGTCGCCAACGAGACCAATCCGCTGAGGCTGAAGCTGACAAAGACCACAGTCTCGAGCACCTAAATGATCCTAACCCTGATGATTCAGAAGATCAACAAGTGGGTGTTTTGATGGGCACAGGCCCTGACCACCCGCCAGCGGAGATGGGTGTTTTGATGGGCACAGGCCCTGACCACCTGCCAACGGGGGATAACCACAGGGTGCTTTTTAGGGGCCCGGCCCCCACCCTTGATCGTCCTGAAATGTTCTTTACTTTTGAAATTCCGGTAGGGAGGGATTGGGTTTATGTGGCTGTGAAAAGAATTGCCCAAGGAATTCTGACATTCGGGGCATTTGTGGTGTTGATTCTATACCTTGCTAATTTGATTTATGGACTCTCACGTGGAGCATGCCCCAATTGTACAAACACCGCGGGGAAAGTGGATATTTCTCACATCTGGAATGGTACGCACCCGGTTATGGAGAACCGTACCATGTGGAGACAAAAGCGAGAAATATCATCCGAGATATTGCCAAGAGGACATTTGCTTGTGCAATTTAAATATGACTATGCTAAGAAATCTGGGCAGGAAGCATGTTGGGTGTGCAGCAGAATGCACCCAGAGACATTCATATCCCATTTGCTTCTGTACCAATGAACCTGAGTATGTTTGCATCAGGGAATATTACAATACACTCTTTTCGGCCACCCAGAGAACAACCAGAAATGTATGAGGCCGGATATCCCATAATAGGGTACATATATCCTCCAGAGTGGTGTTTCCAAATAGGGCCAGATAAGAGACACACACAAGAAGGAAGGGTGCTACTCAAGCAAATTCAATTGGACATCATACATATACACACAATGACACTGAGGGACACTCAAATTACCTATACATACAGTGCAGAAAACTCACGAGTAAACAAGAAGGGTAATTGAAGATGAGTCTGGTGGGATGCAGAGTGTGCTGGAGACGACAAGACGAATGAGGCGAATGATGCTGGAATTAGCAAAGGGAACACTACATCTATCACCATTCATGTTAGAAGAAGGATACCAGGTGTGTTGTGGGAGAGTGTGTTACACATGGGTTCCACCAACAATAACAGGAATGTGTTATTTGGCTAAACTGGTCCCAATACAGAGACTAAGGGGAGAAGACACAAACACAGACACAGAACTACACCCTAGGTACCCACTGGTGTTTGAAAGACCGAAGAGAGAGTTGTTTGCAAAGATGGATCGAATATGGACATGGTTGCCAGCATGGACTGGATGGGGAGGAGAGATAATGAGGAGATTGAATAGCTATGTCAATCTGATGGATGAGATTCTGAATAGAACCAGTATGGATATCCAGTTGCTGAATCTGGAAATGCGAGAGATACGAAAGGTGCAGATGATACATGATATGGCGCTTGAGCAGATCAGTGCAGCATTGAATGGATTGTGTGAAATGACGATGCACTATGAATGTTGCACCTTCATCAGAAACACTACACACACGAAGTCCCAGATTATTACCAGGTAATTCAAGACCACCAGGAGAAAGTAGCACAGTTGCAGGGTTCAGCTAGAAGGATTGCTGCCGAAGGCTGGAATCCGCTCCGTGGGTTCGGAGCAATGGGAGAATGGTTTGGATCAATCCTGAGATTTATCTCACAGATTGGATCCATGATACTCATGGTAGTGGTGGTCTTGATCATAGGGATACTGATTTACCGCATAGGGCTATGTATGTGGCCACTATGCAAGGCAGCACTGACACCCACACAAACACAGAAGATACCACTGATAATCCGCAGGGAATGTTCCCAGCGAACGGGAAGTCCCCCCAATATTCAGAATTTCAGAATAGTGGAGTGTAATGGCTACAAGTGCCAGGAAAAAGATACTGACACTTGAGCCAAGGGGGGAATGAAGGAGAACCAGGCTGGAAGATGGTTGCCACCATAAGCCAGGCAGCCATCTTGTTCAGAATATTGGTTCACCAAGTAAATAGAATAGATTTCATTTAGAAGAGAAGAGCTGAGCTCACGTAGAATTTAAGGAATGCGTGGTAGATTAGAAAAGCTAACAAGAAATCCAGGCAGGATCCGGCCAGCTCTTGGCATAGAGAGACAGAAAGATTTATGAATGAAGCAAGGTCAGTGCGATGTGCCAAGGAACAAAGAGAACACAGAAAACAGACTAGGTCCCTGGCTATCTGAATAAACAAAGCCAACAGGGAGGGAGGCGCTGGCCGGAGAAAGACAGCACAAACAAATCACAAACTGTCAAACTAACATGAAGTGTATCAATTTATAGTTAAATGTGGAATGTTCTTTGTGTTCATGCTAATGATGGGAGGTATTAACCCACGTGGGGTGGAATAAAGTGTCAGCGGGAGGTGGGCTAATTGGGATGTACCTAATTACGTATGTTTGAGTATAAGACCCCTTGCACGGGGTGAAAGAGGGGCTCACTTTTAGAGATTCAATCCTGTGTGAGCACTTGTGTGACGACACAATAAACGTTTGCCTTTCCTGAAGAGACTCGTGTTTGGACAATCCTTGCTTGTGTCTGGTCCGGCGCCGTTAATGAAGTGAACCTGATTGACTCCGGTAACACTGACTGCTTCTATTTATCATATTTTGTCCGAGTGATCCGAAAAACAATCTGAATTTTTCATTAAGAAATCGTCGGCCATTTTGGATTCAACATTCGCATCCAAAGGGTTCAACGACACTGCTGCAGCAAACTGAATTGCTGCGCTGCAGCAATTCAGCAGCTGCTGAGGTATTGAACGGGCCTCTGTGGTCTAGCAGTCTGTTTCCAGGTGCGTTACGTCACGAGAGGGGCGTGGCCACCTGTCTCTGGAGCTGTCACCGTTCTAGACGGTAGTGACGTCCCCGTAACCGGAAGTAGGGGGCGGGCTCCGATGAAGGAGCTGCCGGAGCTCGGGGAGCTGAGCTGGGAGAGGCCGAGGCTCAGGCCGGGGCCTTCGGAGCCACCGGGGAAATGCGAGGCGCAGCGGCAGAGGAGGAGGCCGCGTCCTACCGGGTGCTGAGCCGGCTGCTGGGCTGCGGGCCGGAGGCGGCCGGGGACGAGGCAGCCAGGCCCAGGCTCATGGTTTTCCGGAATATGCTGCGAGGAGAGGAGGATGCCGAGGCCTCGCCAGAACCCGGGGCTGTGGTGGAAGCCGCGTCCGAGGAGCGCGCCCCTCAGGCGCCCGAGCTGTGCAGCCGGCACCGCAAAGGGCCGCAGCCCGGGGAAGGCCTGGAGCTCCAGCTCGGGGCTTTGGGCCTGCGGGGTTCTGGCTGTCCCTGCGAGGAGACCAGCGACGCGCTGCTGGTGCTGGAGGCGCCCGAGGCACGGAGGCTGGAGGAGGAAGAGGACGAGGGCCAGGCCGGAGCGGCGGCCAGGAGGACCCCGGGGAGGAAGGGATCCCTGCGGCTGCGACTCTCCAGGATCTTCCGAACCAAGAGCTGCGCGGGGCCCGGGGGGACCGGCGACAGAAGAGGGGCCGGGGAGCTGGGGGGCTCCGGGGGAAGCCTGAGCGACATGTCCCGGGAGAAAGAGCTGGAGCTGGCCAGGTGAGACCCGGAGGGGAGGGTACTGCCTGCCTGGGATCCTTTTATATACCCATAGGGACACACTGCCTGCCTGGGATCCCTTTATATACACAGAGGGACACACTGCCTGCCTGGGATCCCTTTATATACCCAGAGGGACACACTGCCTGCCTGGGATCCCTTTATATACCCAGAGGGACACACTGCCTGCCTGGGATCCCTTTATATACCCAGAGGGACACACTGCCTGCCTGGGATCCCTTTATATACCCAGAGGGACACACTGCCTGCCTGGGATCCTTTTATATACCCAGAGGACACACTGCCTGCCTGGGATCCTTTTATATACCCAGGGGACACACTGCCTGCCTGGGATCCTTTTATATACCCAGAGGGACACACTGCCTGCCTGGGATCCTTTTATATATCCAGGGGGACACACTGCCTGCCTGGGATCCCTTTATATACCCAGAGGGACACACTGCCTGCCTGGGATCCCTTTATATACCCAGAGGGACACACTGCCTGCCTGGGATCCCTTTATATACCCAGAGGGACACACTGCCTGCCTGGGATCCTTTTATATACCCAGAGGACACACTGCCTGCCTGGGATCCTTTATATACCCATAGGGACACACTGCCTGCCTGGGATCCTTTTATATATCCAGGGGGACACACTGCCTGCCTGGGATCCATTTATATACCCAGAGGGACACACTGCCTGCCTGGGATCCCTTTATATACCCAGGGGGACACACTGCCTGCCTGGGATCCCTTTATATACCCAGAGGGACACACTGCCTGCCTGGGATCCCTTTATATACCCAGAGGGACACACTGCCTGCCTGGGATCCCTTTATATACCCAGAGGGACACACTGCCTGCCTGGGATCCCTTTATATACCCAGGGGGACACACTGCCTGCCTGGGATCCTTTTACATACCCAGGGGGACACACTGCCTGCCTGGGATCCCTTTATATACCCATAGGGACACACTGCCTGCCTGGGATCCTTTTATATATCCAGGGGGACACACTGCCTGCCTGGGATCCCTTTATATACCCAGAGGGACACACTGCCTGCCTGGGATCCTTTTATATACCCAGGGGGACACACTGCCTGCCTGGGATCCCTTTATATACCCAGAGGGACACACTGCCTGCCTGGGATCCTTTTATATATCCAGGGGGACACACTGCCTGCCTGGGATCCTTTTATATACCCAGGGGGACACACTGCCTGCCTGGGATCCTTTTATATACACAGAGGGACACACTGCCTGCCTGGGATCCCTTTATATACCCAGAGGGACACACTGCCTGCCTGGGATCCCTTTATATACACAGAGGGACACACTGCCTGCCTGGGATCCCTTTATATACCCAGAGGGACACACTGCCTGCCTGGGATCCCTTTATATACCCAGAGGGACACACTGCCTGGGATCCTTTTATATATCCAGGGGGACACACTGCCTGCCTGGGATCCCTTTATATACCCAGAGGGACACACTGCCTGCCTGGGATCCCTTTATATACCCAGAGGGACACACTGCCTGCCTGGGATCCTTTTACATACCCAGGGGGGGACACTGCCTGCCTGGGATCCCTTTATATACCCATAGGGACACACTGCCTGCCTGGGATCCTTTTATATATCCAGGGGGACACACTGCCTGCCTGGGATCCCTTTATATACCCAGAGGGACACACTGCCTGCCTGGGATCCCTTTATATACCCAGGGGGACACACTGCCTGCCTGGGATCCCTTTATATACCCAGAGGGACACACTGCCTGCCTGGGATCCCTTTATATACCCAGAGGGACACACTGCCTGCCTGGGATCCCTTTATATACCCAGAGGGACACACTGCCTGCCTGGGATCCCTTTATATACCCAGAGGGACACACTGCCTGCCTGGGATCCCTTTATATATCCAGGGGACACACTGCTGCCTGGGATCCTTTATATATCCAAGGGGACACACTGCCTGCCTGGGATCCCTTTATATATCCAAGGGGACACACTGCCTGCCTGGGATCCCTTTATATATCCAAGGGGACACACTGCCTGCCTGGGATCCCTTTATATATCCAGGGGGACACACTGCCTGCCTGGGATCCCTTTATATATCCAGGGGGACACACTGCCTGCCTGGGATCCCATTATATATCCAGGGGGACACACTGCCTGCCTGGGATCCCTTTATATATCCAAGGGGACACACTGCCTGTCTGGGATCCCCTTATACCCAGGGGACACACTGCCTGTCTGGGATCCCCTTATACCCAGGGGGCACACTGCCTGTCTGGGATCCCCTTATACCCAGGGGGCACACTGCCTGTCTGGGATCCCCTTATACCCAGGGGGCACACTGCCTGTCTGGGATCCCCTTATACCCAGGGGGCACACTGCCTGCCAGGGATCCCTTTTAATCCGGTGTACTGGCTGGGGATACCATTGTACACACTGAACCAAATTTTCTGCACCTGTGAGTTTGCGGGTTTTGCCTGCCTGGAGTTCTGAATAGTGAGAGTAACGGGGAGCGTTGATCCTGCGCGCACATCACATACACTGCACTCTGGAGACTCGAGACCTGGGGGTGGGTATTGCCTGCTCGGGATGCTTTATACACAGCCCACCCCATATAGTGCCTATCAGGCTGCGGTCACACAAGCGCACTTTGCACGTACGTCTGTCCGCACGGTTTGTTGTCCATCGTAGCTTTTCAAAGGCGTCAATGAAGAACACACTAAGCACGCGCGCACGTGTTCACGCACAGGCAACGCATGTTGCAACGGCCGCCAAAATGGCATCGACGCGAAAAAGCTACGAGGGACGCAGAGACGCCCCCACATACAGCTTTCTTTCCCAACGTCCAACCTAACTGATAGTAAGTTACCCCAATGTCATCGGTTTCAACGGACGCAATCAGTGCGCTCGTCTGACTGCAGCCTTCGGGATGGTTTTGCCTGCCTGGGATCTTAATTTAGAAATCAATGTATAGGGTCAGGGAGCGGAAGAGGCCGAGTATTGACTGGCGGGTATAGTGTATTCTGCTCTGTTTACCCCACGGAATATTCCTGCACAAAATACTCAGCAATTAGTGAGCGTTAAGTGCACCTCTTCCTCAAAACAACGTGGTGCACCCGCGGGGTTACTGCAGGGCACAGATACATTTTAAATTGGTCCTGCAGTGTAGAAATGACTTCGTGCTGGGTTGAAGGAAATCAGGCTTTGTGATTGGTAGAGCAGGGTTTGCAGATATTGGCCTAAAATACAGGGTGCCCATAAAGTCTCTACATACAGTTGCAAGAAAAAGTATGTGAACCCTTTGGGATTACGTGGAGTTTTGCATGAATTGGTCATAAAATGTCTCTGATCTTCATCTAAGTCACAACAATTTGAAAAACACAGTCTGCTTAAAATAATACAACACAAACATTATATGTTTTCATGTGTTTATTGAACAGAACATGTAAACATTCACAGTGCAGGGTGGAAAAAGTATGTGAACCTTTGGACTTAATAACTGGTTGACCCTCCTTTGGCAGCAATAACCTCAACCAAACGTTTCCTGTAGTTGCAGATCAGACCTGCACAAAGATCTGGAGTAATTTTGGACCACTCCTCTTCACAAAACTGTTTCAGTGTAGCAATATTCTTGGGATGTCTGGTGTGAATCGCTCTCTTAAGGTCATGCCACAGCATTTCAATCGGGTTGAGGTCAGGACTCTGACTGGGCCACTCCAGAAGGTGTATTTTGTTTTGTTGAAGCCATTCTTTTGTTGAATTACTTGTATACTTTGGGTCATTGTCCTGTTGCATCACCCATCCTCTGCGGAGCTTCAGTTGGCGGACAGATGGTCTTACGTTTTCCTGCAAAATGTCTTGATAAACTCTGGAATTCATTTTTCCATCAATGACAACAATCCGTCCAAGCCCTGAGGCAGCAAAGCCGCCCCAAACCATGATGCTCCCTCCGCCATGTTTTACAGTGGGGGTGAGGTTTTTTTTTTTTTTGAAATTCTTTATTTAAAGCGTCATGTATCCAAAGGCATATGAAATACAGCAATAATAAGTACATATCAATAGGTGGGTACAATAACGCTAATTTTTCTTAATACAGAAAATAAGAAACTCACGGAGTATGGGGAAAACCCCACGCCGTGGGAAAAAAAACACACATAAAAAGCAAAAAACAAATTAAAAACACAAAGTAACACCACAAGGAAAAGGAAAAAGGGGGGAACCTTCTAGGCATTTGTAGTGGATGTGTCGCCGGGCGGGACTTCCGGGGCATCGGCACCTGTAGGGGCTGGGTGAAACTGCTGGAGCATAAGTGAGATCAATGTCAGATTTAATTAATTGAAAATTTTAGTTACCATTAGGGGCTGAGGAATACTCCTCCCAGAGGGACCATGTCTTAGAAAAGGAACTCATGGTGTCCCTGACCTTAGCCGTTAACTCGTCCATAAGACAGGCGTCGACAATCTTCGCCGTCACCACAGACCAGGAAGGGAGAATACTCTGGCGCCACGACGCCGCCAAGGCCCGTCGAACAGCAAGGGCCAGTCTATTAAATAAGAGTTGCTCGGGACGAGATAGGACTGACAAGGGACGAGAGAGGAGGAAAGCCCAGGGGTCCATAGGCAGTTGTCGGTGGAATATTTTCTGGAAGGGGGTGAGGTTTTGATGTTGGTGTGCTGTGCCTTTTTTTCTCCACACATAGTGTTGTGTGTTTTTTCCAAACAACTCAATTTTGGTTTCATCTGTCCACAGAATATTTTGCCAGTAGTGCTGTGGAACATCCAGGTGCTCTTTTGCAAACTTCAAACGTGCTGCAATATTCGTTTTGGACAGCAATGGCTTCCTCCGTGGTGTCCTCCCATGTACTCCATTCTTGTTTAATGTTTTCCTTATTGTAGATGTGTCAACAAAAATGTTAGCAAATGCCAGAGATTTCTGTAAGTCTTTAGCTGACACTCTAGGATTCTTCTTTACCTCATTAAGCATTCTGCGCTGTGCTCTTGCAGTCATCTTTACAGGACGACCACGCCTAGGGAGAGTAGCAACAGTGCTGAACTTTCTCCATTTGTAGACAGTCTGTCTTACCGTGGACACATGAACATCAAGGCTTTTGGAGATACTTTTGTAACCCTTTCCAGCTTCATGCAAGTCAACAATTCTTGATCGTAGGTCTTCTGAGAGCTCTTTTCTGCGAGGCATGGTTCACATCAGGCAGTGCTTCTTGAAACCAGTAAACCCAAAACTGGTGTGTGTTTTTAAAGGGCAGGACAGCTTTCAGCAACACATCCAATAATATCACACTGATTGGACTCAAGGTTGGCTCACTCCTGGCTCCAATTAGCTCTTGGAGAAGTCATTAGGCTAGGGGTTCACATACTTTTTCCACCCTGCACTGTGAATGTTTACATGTTCTGTTCAATAAACACATGAAAACATATAATGTTTGTGTTGTATTATTTTAAGCAGACTGTGTTTTTCAAATTGTTGTGACTTAGATGAAGATCAGAGCACATTTTATGACCAATTCATGCAAAATTCCAAGTAATTCCAAAGGGTTCACATACTTTTTCTTGCAACTGTACAAAGGGACGTCACTAATCTAAAGCAGAGGATCACTGACGCCACCATTGATGAGAGGAAGCTACAGCCAACATGGCAAGAAATCCAGCTCCGTCTCAATGTGCTTCCTGCAACTAATGGTGCCCATATAGAGGTGCATTAAATGAGGCAAAAAAACTTAAATCTATACGTCTCATTTTGTAATAATTTTCACTTATCTGTCTTTTTACCTTTTGGAATAAATTATGGAAATTGTAAAGAGACTTTATGGACACCGTGTGTGTGTGTATATATGTAGAGACTTTATGGATATATATATAATATATATATATATTTACAGTTGTGTTCAAAATTATTCAACCCCCACTGAAATTGAGTGTTTTGGCCAGTTTGACATTACATAGTTACATAGTTACATAGTTATATAGGCTGAAAAAAGACATGCGTCCATCGGGTTCAGCCTCTCCCACATAACCTACTGCTGTTGATCCAAAAGAAGGCAAAAAACCCAGTCTGAATGCTTGCCAATATGCAACATACTGGGAAAAAATTCCTTCTTGACCCCAGAATGGCAGTCAGATTTCTCCTTGGATCAAGAAGCTTTTACCCACATATTAAATATTATAACCCTTAATATTCTGTGTCTGCAGGAAGTCATCCAGTCGTTTTTTAAAAGTCTGTACAGACTCTGACCCAACCACCTCAACAGGCAGAGAATTCCACAGCTTTATTGTTCTCACCGTAAAATAACCCTTCCTATGCTTTAAGCTAAATTTTCTTTCTTCCAGTCTAAATGGGACCCCCTTGTCCTATGTATAGTCCTGTTAATGAATAGGTTATCAGACAATGGTTGATAATGGCCCCGTATATATTTATATAAGGTTATCAGATCCCCTCTAAGGCGCCTTTTCTCTAAAATAAACAGGTTTAAGCTTGTTAGTCTTTCCTCATAACTTAACCCTTCCATCCCCCTTATTAATTTAGTTGCCCGTCTCTGCACTTTTTCTAGCGATATAATATCTTTTTTAAGACAGGTGCCCAAAATTGCACGGCATATTCAAGGTGCGGCCTGACCATTGATTTATACAGAGGCAAAATTATGTTTTCATCCCGTGAGTGAACTCCCCTTTTAATGCATGCCAGTACTTTGCTGGCCTTGGCGGCTGCTGTTTGACATTGCACATTGTTACTTAGTTTGAAGTCTATGATTATTCCCAAATCCTTCTCCTGCTTGGATTTCCCTAACTCCGTACCATTTAGGGTATACATTGCTTGTGTGTTCTTCACTCCAAAGTGCATAACTTTACATTTATCTAGATTAAATCTCATCTGCCATTTAAGTGCCCAGTCCCCCAATATATCTAAATCCCTCTGCAGCGAAGTAACATCCTGCTCACATTGTATTACTTTTCCTAGCTTTGTGTCATCTGCAAACACTGATACATGACTTTCAATGCCTATCTCAAGGTCATTTATAAATAAATTGAATAGTATTGGTCCTATAACAGACCCCTGAGGGACACCACTTACCACTGGTGTCCATCTTGAAAATGTACCATTTATGACCACTCTCTGTACCCTATCTTTTTAGCCAGTTTTCTATCCAAGAACAAGTATTTTCATCTAGACCATTTTTTCTTAATTTAAGTAATAACCTTTTGTGTGGAACTGTGTCGAAAGCTTTGGCAAAATCTAAGTAAATCACATCCACTGCGACCCCCTGATCTATACTTCTACTTACTTCCTCATAGAACGTAATTAGGTTAGTCTGACATGATCTGTGTTTCATGAAACCATGCTGATTTTTGCCAATTACATTATACCTCCCAATAAATTCCTGAATATTATCCCTTAGTAACCCCTCAAATACTTTCCCAGCCACAGATGTTAAGCTCACAGGTCTATAATTCCCAGGCACAAATTTTAAACCTTTCTTAAATATAGGGATCACGTCAGCTTTTCTCCAATCCTCTGGTACTATTCCTGAAAGAAAAGAATCTTGAAAGATTAAGAACAGAGGTTTACATATTTCAACACATAGCTCTCTCAGTACTCGCGGGTGAATTCCATCTGGCCCTGGGGCTTTATTAGCATTCACATTGTTTAATTTGTGTAATTGATTTTGATCATTCAGTCATCTTGCTTACAATTAAATCAAAGAGGCACGTGTAGGTCAGACAAATATAACATAACATTTATAATGAAATAACCACAAATGTCTTTTCTGTGCTCACATCATTATCAGTTTTATTCAACCCCCAAGTGACATTCAATCTTAGTACTTAGTACAACATCCTTTTACAGTTATAACAGCTTTTAAACGTGAAGCATAGCTTGACACAAGTGTCTTGCAGTGATCTACGGGTATCTTCGCCCATTCGTCATGGGCAAAAGCCTCCAGTTCAGTCACATTCTTAGGCTTGCGCACTGCAACTGCTTTCTTTAAATCCCACCAGAGGTTCTCAATGGGATTTAAGTCAGGTGACTGCGATGGCCACTCCAAAATGTTCCAGCCTTTAATCTGCAACCATGCTCTAGTGGACTTGGAGGTATGCTTGGGATCATTGTCCTGTTGAAAGGTCCAACATCTCCCAAGCCTCAGGTTTGTGACGGACTGCATCACATTGTCATCCAATATCTCCTGGTACTGAAGAGAATTCATGGTACCTTGCGCACGCTGAAGCTTCCCTGTACCTGCAGAAGCAAAACAGCCCCAAAGCATGATTGACCCCCCGCCATGCTTCACAGTAGGCAAGGTGTTCTTTTCTTACTAGGCCTTGTTCTTCCTCCTCCAAACATAGCGTTGATCCATGGGCCCAAACAGTTCTAATTTTGTTTCATCAGTCCACAGAACACTATCCCAAAACTTCTGTGGTTTGTCCACATGACTTTTGGCATACTGCAGTCGACTCTTCTTATTCTTTGGAGACAGCAAGGGGGTGCGCCTGGGAGTTCTGGCATGGAGGCCTTCATTACGCAGTGTGCGCCGTATTGTCTGAGCTGAAACTTCAGTACCCACATCTGACAAATCTTTTCTCAGTTCCTCAGCAGTCACACGGGGACTTTTCTCCACTCTACGCTTCAGGTAGCGCACAGCAGTCAAAGTCAGCATCTTCTTTCTGCCACGACCAGGTAGCGTTTCAACAGTGCCCTTTGCCTTGAATTTGCGAATGATGCTTTCTATGGTCTCTCTTGGTATGTTTAACATCTTTGCAATCTTCTTATAGCCATTGCCCTTCCTGTGAAGAGTAATCACCTCTTCTCTTGTCTTCCTGGACCATTCTCTTGACTTCACCATGTTTGTAACCACACCAGTAAATGTCTAGAAGGAGCGGAGTATCACAGTCATTTTAAAGCTGCCTAATTGGTGCTTATTATGCTGTATTGCTGCTCCGTGACATCCACAGGTGTTTTCAATACCTGATTGAAAACACTTGAATGAACCTCTGTTCTTCAGAGTGGTAGTCTTTAAGGGGTTGAATAATTGTGTCAATGAAGAATTCACAAAAGAAACATTTACTACTGTATTACAAAACCAATTGATGTCATTTTAGTTGCATATGGTTCTTTAAAAAGTCCTTGTAGGATTTCATTCTGAATACAATTACAAATGTCACTAAATTCCCTAAAACCCTTTACAGCATTGGGGGTTGAATCATTTTGAACACAACTGTATATATATTATATTATATATAATGTGTAGAGACTTTATGGACACCCTGTAGTTTTAAATAGATGTTTACATTTAACTTGGATATTTTTCCTGATGTTTCGAAGACGTTTTGGCCTCAATTTGCTTTTTTTTTTCTTTCAGTTTTCTTGAATTGACTTGTTGGTGAATATCTACTATAGTCTATAGATTGCATTGTGTGCGGTGTTTGCGTCTGCACGCCGGTATAAACTCGATCACATCACATGCAATGCTCATAATATCCATAACTTTATTCCTGGGTACCGGAGTTAAGATGTTCTAGATCACTGGTTCCCAGCAGTGGTCCTCAGGTCCCCCTAACAGGTCAGGTTTGCAGAATATGTGAAGCTCAGCACAGGTGATGTGATTTGCTGCTCAGGGATTGCAGGATTCAGTCTGCATTTCCCCATGGAATACTTAAAACCTGTCCTGGTGGAGTATCCTGTGTTCTGGAGACCCTCTTCCTTAGTGATGTACGTGGTTAGAAGGAGCTCCAGGAAAGTGTACGAGTTCTTCTTACGGCTTAACTGATCTGTTGCAGGAGAGGATGCAGTGCGTTGGTTTGCTTCAGCTGCGCCACTTTTGCACATTTCAATGTTAGTTTGTTGCGACATCGGGAGGATTTGTTGCAATTCTCTCGCACGACGCGGCTGTGTGTTTAAACGCTGCTTTCTGAGCACATAAAACGGTTATACTTTATTTCCTTCCTGGCCGTTTGATGGGAATCACTCGCAGACCTGTCCTTGGTCCTGAAACAAATCCAGAGGTGGCAGCTCTGCAAATTCCCGTGACGGCCGAGCAGCCAGAAAAGATAATGCAGGAGCCAAGCATTGTGTATAATGAAGATACTGAGGAGCCGGGGCAGAGTCTCGGAGACCCTGGTGACCGGACCCCCGGCTTTTCCAGCTCTGCTGGAGTGACTATATTTCATGTGCCGCCCGTAAGGACCCGGGGAGGGGGAAAACCTTCCTCTATTTACAATATATACTGCTCAGCCACAACATTAAACCCCCTGCCTGATCGCGTATACGTCCCCCTTGTGCTGGTACGTGGAGGCAGGGACCCCCCCCCCAACCTCTGAACATGTCCTGCGCCCAGACTTGAGCAGCAGATCCTTTAATTCCTGCACATTGTGTGCTGAGGCCTCCATGGATGGGATTTGTTGTTCCATCTCCTCCCACAGATACTCGATCAGATTGAGATCTGGGGGATTTGGAAGCCGAGGCGACTCCTTGGAAACTTTGTCATTTTCCATCAAACCGTTCCTGAGCGGTGTTTGTCGAGTGGCCGGGGGGCATTATCCTGCTGAAAGAGGCCACTTCCATCAGGGGACACCGTGGCCATGAAGGGGTGTACATGGTGTGCAGCAATCTCTAGGTAGGTGGTGCGTGTCACTTGGCCATGAAGGGGTGTATGGGGGTCTGCAATTCTATGTACAAACAATGAACACCTCGCCTCAAATGCAAAGTTTCAAGAAGTTTAATTAACAGAAGATTGTTTGGTGGGGATTGATCACATATTTGTGTCTGATCACCCCCCCCAAACCAGAAGTGCTTCCCGTTCACCCCCCCCCAAACCAGAAGTGCTTCCCGTTCACACCCCCCCAAACCAGAAGTGCTTCCCGTTCACCCCCCCAAACCAGAAGTGCTTCCCGTTCACCCCCCCAAACCAGAAGTGCTTCCCGTTCACCCCCCCAAACCAGAAGTGCTTCCTGTTCACCCCCCCAAACCAGAAGTGCTTCCGTTCACGCCCCCAAAACCAGAAGTGCTTCTCTCTTTCACGCCTCCCAACCAGAAGTGCTTCCCGTTCACCCTCCCAAACCAGAAGTGCTTCCCGTTCACCCTCCCAAACCAGAAGTGCTTCCCGTTCACCCTCCCAAACCAGAAGTGCTTCCCGTTCACCCTCCCAAACCAGAAGTGCTTCCCGTTCACCCTCCCAACCAGAAGTGCTTCCCGTTCACACCTCCCAAACCAGAAGTGCTTCCCGTTCACCCTCCAAACCAGAAGTGCTTCCCGTTCACCCCTCTGCCAAACCAGAAGTGCTTCCCGTTCACCTCCCCCAACCAGAAGTGCTTCCCGTTCACCCTCCCAAACCAGAAGTGCTTCTCCTGTTCACCAGCCTCCCAAACCAGAAGTGCTTCCCGTTCACCCTCCCAAACCAGAAGTGCTTCCCGTTCACCCTCCCAAACCAGAAGTGCTTCCCGTTCACCCTCCCAAACCAGAAGTGCTTCCCGTTCACCCTCCCAAACCAGAAGTGCTTCCCGTTCACCCTCCCAAACCAGAAGTGCTTCCCGTTCACCCTCCCAAACCAGAAGTGCTTCCCGTTCACCACCCCTCCCAAACCAGAAGTGCTTCCCGTTCACCACCCCTCCCAAACCAGAAGTGCTTCCCGTTCACCACCCCTCCCAAACCAGAAGTGCTTCCCGTTCACCACCCCTCCCAAACCAGAAGTGCTTCCCGTTCACCGCGTCCTGATTGCAGGGTTAACGATTTCCAGGTTTATCGGATAATCTTTCATGTTGGAAAAAGTGAATTATTTAACAAAACCTATTGCATAGATTTTCTGAAATATCAGTGCTTGTTACTGAAGTGCTTCCTTTCCTCTTGGCGCGTCTCATGAAATTGTTTCGTTAGGGCCCCCCCGGCCTTGTTTTCATTTTGTGCACATGCCTGCTTTACCTATCGGAAGAGGAACATCAATAAAATATTCCCAAACCGGTTCTCCTTTACAACCTGGTGCCATTTTTCTCATCAAGTGAGCGAATCCTAAACCTCAAGCTGTGTCCACAAACATTCCCAGGGTTCACTTTCATTTTTCCTGCTTACCCCTTCGCCTCACACTCAGCTTCTGGTGCAGATCTATTCCCTCCTCACACTCAGCTTCTATTGCAGATCTATTCCCTCCTCATACTCTGCTTCTGGTGCAGATCTATTCCCTCCTCATACTCTGCTTCTGGTGCAGATCTATTCCCTCCTCACACTCGGCTTCTGGTGCAGATCTATTCCCTCCTCACACTCGGCTTCTGGTGCAGATCTATTCCCTCCTCTCACTCGGCTTCTGGTGCAGATCTATTCCCTACCTCTCACTCGGCTTCTGGTGCAGATCTATTCCCTACCTCTCACTCGGCTTCTGGTGCAGATCTATTCCCTCCTCACACTCGGCTTCTGATGCAGATCTATTCCCTCCTCACACTCGGCTCCTTGTGCAGATCTATTCCCTCCTCACACTTGGCTTCTTGTGCAGATCTATTCCCTCCCACTCGGTTCCTTGTGCAGATCAGTTCCTTTCCAGCAATGGTTAATCCCGTAACCTCCCAGCCAGGTGTTTTCAGAACTACATGTCACACAATGCTCCACCAGACTTTTTACATGTGGGGGGGGGGATTCTTGGTGACCAATCCACATCAAGATGATGGTTCAACATTGAAATCTGAGCTCCGGACCACTTGGCGTGCTGAACATCTTTGGTGCCCAAAAGTAAATCTATGTTAATAGATTAGGCTAGGGATATTCTGGCTCCAAAATCACTGGTTATTTTATCCCAGATTCCGTGAGGAATTGAGCATTTTAGCCCCTGCGAAGGGATTGGAAAGCACTGAAACACACACACCTGGTCACACACAGCCAAACAAGGGTGAGTCTGCCGTATTACAGCAGCGGGATCTGATCCACGTGCTCACGGATTGGCTAAGATTTTTTTATAACATTTTTTTCTGTTCCTAGACTTAACATCTGGCTCTTATAGACAGACGGAAACTGACACAAGGTGTCACAATGTGTCTAAGTTTGATCATCTGTAGAATTGGGGGAAAAGACAAATGTGCTGCGTCCTCCCGCCTGAGGAGCTTGTTTTACGTTTACATAAAGGCACGATGATTGTGTCATGTCATCACAGAGGTGTGTGCGCAGTATCTGAAGTACTTTATCGCACGTGTAATAACCGGGTGTTGCCGTAATCGTGGAGGGCCCTCGTGCCAGTAATGATATCAATTCTCTCGCCGTGTTGCGTACGTGTGCGCACTATGCATTCTGCTGCGGCTCGGAACCGGACGCCGAGAGTTTTTACCAGTTCCTGGTAAATCCAGGTGCCAGGTAACCATAGAAACCCGAAACTTTACCTCTTAGATTATTTTACACAAATTCATGTAGGGGGTCTCTGAATCCGAGCGCTTAGCGGTCCTGGGAGCGACGCAGGTTGTCAGCCCCTGTTATTATACGTTTGTTGTTGTCTCTGTCGGTGATTTCTGAGTTTGTTCATTTGTGTAGTTGTGGTTTATGAGCACCTGAACGCATTGTGTTTCTGATTTGTGTTGTGTATGAGCGATGTTTAGAGCCGTACATGTTGCTGGTCTACATAAGCAGGACTTGATGGATCCAGATGCCGGGCGGCCGAACCATTAAAATGCTCACAGGCTCGAGGCAGGTTACCATTAGATCCCCTGTATGTTCCTTTTTATTCTGGATTTACTATTGACTCATAAAATCACTTTAAAATTTAGCTTCATCCTTTTTACCCCAAATAACCCAAATCTTAAAAAAAAAAAAAAAAAAAAAAAAATTGTTATATGGACGAGAAGAATTTATTTTTCACCAAATGAAAACCAACCTTTTTGATCCATTCAAATCAATCTGGCTGGTTTCGGCCCCACCCGGCTCGGTTCCCTTTGGCCCGGCCCCCTCGCTGTTGTATTTGGCTAGTTACCCGCGCTTCTGCTGCGAATCCTCCATTTCTGTGCAATTTTCTGGCTTTTCTCCTTTTTCTTTGTTACTATGGTTATAGATTTTTGCAGCACGCACTGTTTTTATCGCGCAATGATTTACAATCCCTTATGTTTTACCTCGTGTCATTTTAAAGGTACTTTGTTTCCTAATAAAGTGACTTGTGTTGGTTACATTGTGTATCTTTAAGGCCCTCGTCTTATATTAAAGGGTCTATTCACAAAGCGCCAAGTATACCTGTAATTTCAGCTCACTTCAGCGATTTCCATATCACTCAAAATACGGGGAATTCACTATTTAGTGAATAGTCACTTGATTTTCCTAAAATTGGAGCAGCCGAAGCAGTTATTGAAAGTCGGCGGAAACCAAACTGACATTGGCGAATTCATAGAAACATAGAAAAATGTCGGCAGATAAGAACCTTTCGGCCCATCTAGTCGCCCAATTACATGGATACTTTACCTGGATTTATCTTTTGTTTAGGATAGCCTTATGTCTATCCCATGCCTGCTTAAATTCAATTACTGTTTTGGCCTCTACCACTTCTACTGGAAGACTGTTCCATGTATCCACCACCCTCTCAGTAAAATAATGCTTCCTGATGTTACTTTTAAACCTTTGCCCCTCTAATCTAAGACTATGTCCTCTTGTTTTGCTACTTTGTTTCCTTTTAAATATACTCCCTTCCTCTACCTTGTGGATTCCCTTTACGTATTTAAATGTTTCTATCATATCTCCTCTGTCTCGTCTTTTTTCCAAGCTGTACATGTTAAGATCATTAAGCCTTTCCTGGTAACTTTTCTCCTTCAAGCCGTACACCATTTTAGTAGCCCTTCTCTGAACTCTCTCTAAGATGTCTATATCCTGCTGGAGATACGGTCTCCAGTACTGCACACAGTACTCCAAGTGAGGTCTCACCAGTGCTCTGTACAGTGGCATGAGCACTTCCCTTTTCCTACTGCTAATACAGGCTCTCCCTACACAACCAAGCATTCTGCCAGCATTTCCAAGCATTCTGCCAGCATTTCCTGCTGCTCTATTACCCTTAGATCCTCTGCAATAATAACCCCTAAATCCCAACCCTCAGATGTATCAAATATTCTATACTCAGCCCTTGGGTTTTTACGTCCCAGGTGCATTATCTTGCACTTATCCACATTAAAACTCAATTGCCACAACTCCCACCATTTTTTTAGTTTACCTAAATCATTTGTCATTTGGCTGATCCCTCCAGGAACGTCAACCCGGTTGCAAATCTTTGTGTCATCAGCAAAAAGACATACTTTTCCATTAATACCTTCTGCCCGAAAAAGTCTCCAAACGAGTTTCAATAAACAAAACTGTGTCTAAATGATAAACAAAGACCTTTAAAAATAATTAGGGTTGCACCGATACCGATACTAGTATCGATATCGGTGCCGATACCGGGTACTGCAGGAGTACTTGGTACTCGTGCAGTACCCCGATATTTTTTCCGATACCGGAAGCCGGCATTGAGCCGGCTTCCGGTATCCGAGGGGCTGCGGCGGCTGTCCGAATGCTCTATCGGCATTCGGACAGCCGCCACTGGAGCTCTGCGATACTTACCTTCCTTCAGCGCCGCCGAGAATGTCTTCGCGCGCGCGCGCTGGTTGGAAGGACCCCAGCCGCGACCACGTGGGACCATGTGATCACGACTGGGGTCCTTCCAACCAGCGCACGCGCGGAAACTTTCCCGGCGTCGCTGAAGGAAGGTAAGTATAAACAAAGTGAGCAGCTGCAGGGCCTGTCCGAATGCAGATAGAGCATTCAGACAGGCCCTGCAGCTGCTCTCCGCTCATACTCACCTTCCTTCAGCGACGCCGGGAAAGTTTCCGCGCGTGCGCTGGTTGGAAGGACCCCAGCCGCGATCACATGGTCCCACGTGGTCGCGGCTGGGGTCCTTCCACCAGCGCGCGCGCGCGAAGACTTTCCCGGCGTCGCTGAAGGAAGGTAAGTATGAGCGGAGCGGAGGGGGGGCATATCCATGAGCAATGGGGCAATATCCATGAGCAATGGGTATCCATGAGCAATGGGGCAATATCCATGAGCAATGGGGCAATATCCATGAGCAATGGGGCATATCCATGAGCAATGGGGCAATATCCATGAGCAATGGGGCAATATCCATGAGCAATGGGGCAATATCCATGAGCAATGGGGCAATATCCATGAGCAATGGGGCATATCCATGAGCAATGGGGCAATATCCATGAGCAATGGGGCATATCCATGAGCAATGGGGCATATCCATGAGCAGGGGGGCATATCCATGAGCAATGGGGCAATATCCATGAGCAATGGGGCAATATCCATGAGCAATGGGGCAATATCCATGAGCAATGGGGCATATCCATGAGCAGGGGGGCATATCCATGAGCAATGGGGCATATCCATGAGCAATGGGGCATATCCATGAGCAATGGGGCATATCCATGAGCAATGGGGCATATCCATGAGCAATGGGGCAATATCCATGAGCAATGGGGCATATCTATGAGCAGGGGGGCATATCCATGAGCAATGGGGCAATATCCATGAGCAATGGGGCATATCCATGAGCAATGGGGCATATCCATGAGCAAGGGGGCATATCCATGAGCAAGGGGGCATATCCATGAGCAAGGGGGCATATCCATGAGCAATGGGGCATATCCATGAGCAATGGGGCAATATCCATGAGCAATGGGGCATATCCATGAGCAGGGGGGCATATCCATGAGCAAGGGGGCAATATCCATGAGCAAGGGGGCAATATCCATGAGCAAGGGGGCAATATCCATGAGCAAGGGGGCAATATCCATGAGCATGGGGCATATCCATGAGCAATGGGGCATATCCATGAGCAATGGGGCATATCCATGAGCAATGGGGCATATCCATGAGCTATGGGGCATATCCATGAGCAATGGGGCATATCCATGAGCTATGGGGCATATCCATGAGCAAGGGGGCATATCCATGAGCAAGGGGGCAATATCCATGAGCAAGGGGGCATATCCATGAGCAAGGGGGCAATATCCATGAGCAATGGGGCATATCCATGAGCAATGGGGCATATCCATGAGCTGGGGGGCATATCCATGAGCTGGGGGGCAATTATCCATGAGCTGGGGGGCAATTATCCATGAGCAGGGGGCATATCTATGAGACCTGGGGGCTTTATAGGAGGTCTGTTCTTATTGGAAAGCGTCACATGGCATAAAATAAAAGTATCGGTAATTGGTATCGGTGAGTACTTGAACAAAAGTATCGGTACTCGTACTCGGTCTTAAAAAAGTGGTATCGGTGCATCCCTAAAAATAATATAAAGGTCTGTTACAAAATAAAGTCTTTTTTTTTTTTTTTTTTTGGGGTTTCTAAAAAAAGAAAAAGAATAAACGCTTTAATTTTTCGTTTTGTTTTTTTTCCCCACGAAGTAAATAAATATATATCATTATTTTTCCACCCGTCTGGCTGCTTGCCCACTTTTTTTCTGCGGCTGGTTTGCGCTGTGCTGGGAGGTAGGTTTGCGGCGTCTGTCCAGCGGGTTGGTAGCCCTTCGGCGGCCGATTCGCTGCACTTTGGGCACCCTGCGGTGAATGCTGAAGTCAGCGTATCGGAATCGCCGAAGCGTGGCGAATCAGACGTCCGTGACATTTCGGTGCACTCCGAATAAACCTGTATATCATCCATATATTTTTATGCATTTTTACCCCTGATTGTCACATTGTTTTATTTCTTTAAAAAACGCTGAGCTCGTCCTCTCTCTGAGTCCCCGGTACTGTCTGTCTATAGATCCTTCTCGCTGCTCTGTTCTTATGGATGTCTCCTTTATAATTTCTTATGTCCCCCCCCCCTCGTTCTTATTTTGCTATGGGAACTCTGTAATCTGGTTCGGGTTTCTTTTGTGCCAAATCCTCCCTCGCATCCTCTGTCGTTGCCTGCAAGGAGGTGGAATCTCACTCGCTCATGTTTTGTCCCTTCGTGTTGTGCATTGGATGCCGTTGCCTTCTCTGGTTTATTCTGTGTAAATGTGCAGAAAAGCTGTTTGTTTGGCTCCTAAAGCTTTCTGTCTGGCTCCTAAATTCAATATATATTTCCCCCAGCATTGCATTTTATTACATGAAGCAGGTGTGTGACCTGAGGACATTTACAGGGACACGTCCACCTTATATACACTGTAACTAGATCACCTGAGCGATACAAATTATTTGTTTTCCCAGGACGGATACATTGAGATTCTCTGGTTTCAGTTTGTCCTGGATTCAAGAACATTGAATTGTTACAGAAATACAAAGTAATAAAATGTAAGATATTAAAAACACAAATATACAGATTAACCCAGAAAATAAATATGTAGCAAATATAGTCACTGCGTTACATGTTTACAGGTGCATTCTGTATATAGTCACTATGTTACATGTTTACAGGTGCATTCTGTATATAGTCACTATGTTACATGTTTACAGGTGCATTCTGTATATAGTCACTATGTTACATGTTTACAGGTGCATTCTGTATATAGTCACTGTTACATGTTTACAGGCGCATTCTGTATATTGTCACTATGTTACATGTTTACAGGTGCATTCTGTATATAGTCACTGTTACATGTTTACAGGCGCATTCTGTATATAGTCACTGTGTTACATGTTTACAGGTGCATTCTGTATATAGTCACTGTTACATGTTTACAGGTGCATTCTGTATATAGTCACTAGGTTACATGTTTACAGGTGCATTCTGTATATAGTCACTGTGTTACATGTTTACAGGTGCATTCTGTATATAGTCACTGTTACATGTTTACAGGTGCATTCTGTATATAGTCACTCACTATGTTACATGTTTACAGGTGCATTCTGTATATAGTCACTGTGTTACATGTTTACAGGCGCATTCTGTATATAGTCACTGTGTTACATGTTTACAGGTGCATTCTGTATATAGTCACTCACTATGTTACATGTTTACAGGTGCATTCTGTATATAGTCACTGTGTTACATGTTTACAGGCGCATTCTGTATATAGTCACTGTGTTACATGTTTACAGGTGCATTCTGTATATAGTCACTGTGTTACATGTTTACAGGCACATTCTGTATATAGTCACTGTGTACATGTTTACAGGTGCATTCTGTATATAGTCACTGTGTTACATGTTTACAGGCGCATTCTGTATATAGTCACTGTGTTACATGTTTACAGGCGCATTCTGTATATAGTCACTGTGTTACATGTTTACAGGCGCATTCTGTATATAGTCACTGTTACATGTTTACAGGTGCATTCTGTATATAGTCACTGTGTTACATGTTACAGGTGCATTCTGTATAGAGTCACTGTTACATGTTTACAGGCGCATTCTGTATATAGTCACTGTTACATGTTTACAGGCGCATTCTGTATATAGTCACTGTGTTACATGTTTACAGGTGCATTCTGTATATAGTCACTCACTATGTTACATGTTTACAGGTGCATTCTGTATATAGTCACTGTGTTACATGTTTACAGGCGCATTCTGTATATAGTCACTGTGTTACATGTTTACAGGTGCATTCTGTATATAGTCACTGTGTTACATGTTTACAGGTGCATTCTGTATATAGTCACTGTGTTACATGTTTACAGGTGCATTCTGTATATAGTCACTGTGTTACATGTTTACAGGTGCATTCTGTATATAGTCACTGTGTTACATGTTTACAGGCACATTCTGTATATAGTCACTGTGTTACATGTTTACAGGTACATTCTGTATATAGTCACTGTTATATGTTTACAGGCGCATTCTATATAGTCACTGTGTTACATGTTTACAGGCGCATTCTGTATATAGTCACTGTTATATGTTTACAGGCGCATTCTGTATATAGTCACTGTTACATGTTTACAGGTGCATTCTGTATATAGTCACTGTGTTACATGTTTACAGGTGCATTCTGTATAGAGTCACTGTTACATGTTTACAGGCGCATTCTGTATATAGTCACTGTTACATGTTTACAGGCGCATTCTGTATATCGTTACAGGTGCATTCTGTATATATCACTGTTACATGTTTACAGGTGCATTCTGTATATAGTCACTGTGTTACATGTTTACAGGTGCATTCTGTATATAGTCACTGTTACATGTTTACAGGTGCATTCTGTATATAGTCACTGTGTTACATGTTTACAGGTGCATTCTGTATATAGTCACTGTGTTACATGTTTACAGGCGCATTCTGTATATAGTCACTGTGTTACATGTTTACAGGCGCATTCTGTATATAGTCACTGTGTTACATGTTTACAGGTGCATTCTGTATATAGTCACTGTTACATGTTTACAGGTGCATTCTGTATATAGTCACTGTTACATGTTTACAGGTGCATTCTGTATATAGTCACTGTGTTACATGTTTACAGGCACATTCTGTATATAGTCACTGTGTTACATGTTTACAGGTACATTCTGTATATAGTCACTGTGTTATATGTTTACAGGCGCATTCTGTATATAGTCACTGTGTTACATGTTTACAGGCGCATTCTGTATATAGTCACTGTGTTACATGTTTACAGGCGCATTCTGTATATAGTCACTGTTACATGTTTACAGGCGCATTCTGTATATCGTTACAGGTGCATTCTGTATATAGTCACTGTTACATGTTTACAGGTGCATTCTGTATATAGTCACTGTGTTACATGTTTACAGGCACATTCTGTATATAGTCACTGTGTTACATGTTTACAGGTACATTCTGTATATAGTCACTGTGTTATATGTTTACAGGCGCATTCTGTATATAGTCACTGTGTTACATGTTTACAGGTGCATTCTGTATAGAGTCACTGTTACATGTTTACAGGCGCATTCTGTATATAGTCACTGTTACATGTTTACAGGCGCATTCTGTATATCGTTACAGGTGCATTCTGTATATAGTCACTGTGTTACGTGTTTACAGGCGCATTCTGTATATAGTCACAATGTTACATGTTTACAGGCGCTTTCTGTATATGGTTACAGGTGCATTCTGTATATAGTCACTATGTTACATGTTTACAGGCGCATTCTGTATATAGTCACTGTTACATGTTTACAGGTGAATTCTGTATTGAGGTATGTTAATAGGGAGCTCTTAAGGGACTTTAGACTGGGGGAAGATTTGATGGCATCTGGGAGGTTATTCCATATTTATGGTGCTCTGTAGGAAAATGAGGATTGAATAAACACATTATAAAACACACACCGCTGTGCTTTTCTTTGTTTGAAGTAATTGCACAAGTAAATATCACACAATGGATGCGCCCCGTGACGCATATAGAGGATAATATTTTTTAAACATACAAGAGAGAATCAAACACAGGTAACCTATCAGCAACATCAAATACACACAATAAGGACAGTGCATTCTATTATGGTAGCGTCTCTTAAAAAACTGTTTCCAAACTGAAATTTAAGTGTAAATTAGTGACACATTCCTTGCATCATTTAACCCCCCCCCCCTCCCGCTGAACACTTTAACATTTGGGAAAAAGCAGCACAATTTATTGCACAAATCTGACCTTATGCCAGTAACTGCACATGTTTAATAAGATTCTAAATATTTGCACCATGCCCACTTTATCTACTTCATAACGCCAGCCCTGTAACTCGCCACTTAATCTCTGCCGTAATAACCTCTTGCCCCAAGAGCTTACATTCTAATATGGACCAAGTCCATGACCTCCCATTTTTATCATCCTAACCTTTGTGGTTCTATAGTCTGTGGCAGCGGTCAAACTCCGGCCCCCCCAGATGTTTCTGAACTACAACTCCTATGATTTCCTGGCCCTCTATCACATTGAAAGAATTGTTAGAATTGTAGGCAGTAAACATCTGGGGCGCCGGGAGTTTGACCGCCCTGGTCTATAGGGTACTATTTAAAAAAAATAAAGAAATGGAGAACCTGTTACTGTATTTTTCTAAGGAAATACTACATTTTTAACTTTGTTTTAAAAAAAAATACCTAAATATTTCTGTTGCATTTTGACGCATTGTGTCTCACAAATAATACGTATAAATATTCGTCACTTTCTGCCGGCGTGGGAAATGAGAAGGTAACGGCAGCGGCATTGTGCGCTTTATAATTAAAAAGTGGGCTATGCTGCTGCTTTAGAACAAAAAATTAAATAATTGATGTTCTTCAAATTTTTTCATGTGGTTTCAGTGACTGCATTTTCGGCGCAATACGGTCACCATCCAGTGAATAGGGAATTCACTCTATTGTCAGTGAAATGGAATCCCCGAAGTAAAAAGCGCCGAAATTTCGGTGCTTGGTGAAAAGACTCTAGTGTTTTAAAAAAAACCAAAGCTTTTTGCAAACAATAACAGAGCGATCTGAGCAGTGTAAAAGCTAAAGGAGGCGTCCCCTGCTGTGTCACCTGTAAACAGACGGGCATGGAGCGTGGGCTGGTTTATTCTTGTTTATGGAACCTCCTTGTTATTGGTTTTTATCTTCAGTCCGGTCTTGTGTAATTTTATATCAGACACAGGAGCCGATGAGAAGCTTCTGGAGAGGCGGAATATAGAAATAACCCGTATATCCAGGTACTCCGTAAAATGTAATTTTACTCATATGAGGGCTCGGGTTAATGGCTTGAAGAAAGGATTCGCATGAGATAGTCTCCCTGGCTCTTCTGAAGTGATGCCCAGTGGTGCCAGCAGATGCCCAGGGGCGCCCAGTGGTGCCAGCAGATGCCCAGGGGCGCCCAGTGGTGCCAGCAGATGCCCAGGGGCGCCCAGTGGTGCCAGCAGATGCCCAGGGGCGCCCAGTGGTGCCAGCAGATGCCCAGGGGCGCCCAGTGGTGCCAGCAGATGCCCAGGGGCGCCCAGTGGTGCCAGCAGATGCCCGGGGTGCGCAGTGCATGCATTTATATAATTTTTCTGGTGTGTTAACTCTTCTTGCTCATTTTCTGGATGATGCCTGGGCAGTGAGCGGGCAGTGTGCAGCGGGGGGTGGGGGGACGCCACACATCCTGTCTAAACAGGGGTGTGGAAATGTAAAAAAAATCTACTTGTCCAATGGACTAAAGTGGTCGCTTGATCTACTTGTCCTGATAATACAATTCCAACAAAATATCATTAGGTCTTTGTTCTCTTTGTGGTTAAGAATAAACGCATTATTGTGATCAACAGTTATTTGATATAAAATAGATCACTTTTTAGTGCACTGCAGTTTTCTCACACTCACAGGGTTATTCAGAGAGGGTGAAAAGCAGGAGAATGACTGGAGAATGAAAAATTCTAGGTCAAAATAGCCAAACCAGAAAAATTCTCCCTTTCAGCTCACTTTCCAAATCGACTATTTTAACCTAGAATTTTTCATTCTCCAGTCATTCTCCTGCTTTTCACGCGCTCTGAATAACCCTGTCAGTCAACCCACACAATACAGATCATAGTAATGTGCGGTGTGTATGAGTGAATCTCGGCGCTACATGGCCATAAAACTCCTACACACCACCGCACCTTACTGTATCACAGAGCTCCATAGCAATAACACTCAAACTTATGCTGTTTATTTGGATTATTAAATTACGTGAAAGCATATCAAAATGCAGTATATTATTAAAATGTATTAAAATATATATAAAAATAAACTTAAATATATTCAAATATTTGAATATATTTAAATTGGCGCAGCAGCATTGTTACCGTTTTATAAAGGGGGGGTGCTGCTTTTAGAACAAAAAAAGAATGAGAATGAAATACTTTTATTTAATTTCCACATTATTTGGTCTTGTTGGATATCATTGAAAAGGCCAGACTCTGACCTTTCCAACGATACCTCAATTGTCCTTATAGGTAGGGATGCACCGATACTAGTATCGGTGCCGATACTGCCGTTTGCACGAGTACTTAGTACTGGTACAAATGGCCCGATACACCCCCCCCCGATACCGGAAGCCAGCGCTAGCCGGCTTGCCGGTATCCGCGGGGCTGGGGAAGCTGGCCGCGTGCATGAAAAGCACGCGGCCAGCGTTCCCCTCCGGCGGCTGCAATACTCACCTGCTTCCGAAGGTCCAGTCGCGCTGCTGTGGCGCAATCACGTGGCTGCCGGGCACATCTGTGACGCTGCCTCCAGCCGAGAGGCTGCTGGAGGCAGCATCACAGAAGCGCCGGCGGCCACGTGATTGCGCCACAGCAGCGCGTCTGGACCTTCGGAAGCAGGTGAGTATTGCAGCCGCCGGAGGGGAACGCTGGCCGCGTGCTTTATCATACACGCGGCCAGCTTCCCCAGCGTTCAATGGGGGGCATATCCATGTGAGCTGGGGGGCAAATCCATGTGAGCTGGGGGGAATTCTGTGTAAGAGATATATATATATATATATATATCTCGGGGGGGGATCTATACATGTGAGCTGGGGCATTTTTATGAGGTCTGTTATTATTTTATTGGAAAGCGTCACATGACATAAAATAAAAGTATCGGTACTCGTACTCTGTCTTAAAAAAGTGGTAAGGGTGCGTCCCTACTTGTAGGACATATGGATCCAAAGAACCCCTGCATCTCCTGTGGGATTCCTCTGCCAGTCGGGGGGAATCCCCCATTTGTGACATCATTGCACACAATGAGGCCTGGGGCTGTACTAGAGAGTGGCCTGTTCGGACATGTCAGCCCACTGTAGCTGAAGCCCCAGCTCTGAGCCAGATCGGCACCGAGCAGGAACACAACAGGACGGGCGTGGTGTGTCCTCCGCAATGGGGAGGGAATCCCCAGGATGCTCCATGCATGTCAACGCAGTGCTGGGGCCTTCAGGATACCGGAAGCACTTGGTGCTCAGCACACGCGCGTACCGAGCAGCCAGAACTTCGGTATCCTCTCAGAAACCCTGCTGCTTGCCCGCAGGGCTAAATGTAAAAAAAAACACCTGCCCGGCACCCGGAGCTGCCAGTCCTGGGAGTCACGTAATATGATTTGCCCATCTCTGTATAAAGTGAGTGTTCCTTTTGTGCTTTTCACCTCCCGTTTTTCACGTTCCTGCTCCCCGTTATACATGGTGTGTTATGACCCAGGACATACTTGAAAACTTGAGAAATCTCCATGTATCCTTCCTGCTAAAATACTTTATTTATTTATAAATGTTCTGGACACAGAGTCAATGCCGCGTTACACTATAACGTTAGTTGCACTGACTCAGTGTGTGAGTGTGATCTCCTGTGTGTCCATTGTGTAACACAGTGTTACTTTTTTCTCCCCAGGAAACCTCGCTTGACCAGAACTCAAAGTGCCTTTTCTCCGGTCTCCTTCAGCCCCCTGTTCACTGGTAAGTTAATGGTCACAATTGTCGAGCCCCTCCTCCAGTTTGCGGCGCCCCTCCTCCAGTTTGCGCGCGCCTCTCTTCCAGTTTGCGCGCGCCCCTCCTCCAGTTTGCGCGCGCCCCTCCTCCAGTTTGCGCGCGCCCCTCCTCCAGTTTGCGCGCGCCCCTCCTCCAGTTTGCGCGCGCCCCTCCTCCAGTTTGCGCGCGCCCCCTCTTCCAGTTTGCGCGAGCCCCCCCTCTTCCAGTTTGCGCGCACCCCCTCTTCCAGTTTGCGCGCGCCCTCCCTCTTCCAGTTTGCGCGCGCGCCCCCTCTTCCAGTTTGCGCGCGCCCCCGTCTTCCAGTTTGCGCGCGCCCCCCTCTTCCAGTTTGCGCGCGCCCCCCTCTTCCAGTTTGCGCGCGCCCCCCTCTTCCAGTTTGCGCGCGCCCCCCTCTTCCAGTTTGCGCGCGCCCCCCTCTTCCAGTTTGCGCGCGCCCCCTCTTCCAGTTTGCGCGCGCCCCCCTCTTCCAGTTTGCGCGCGCCCCCCTCTTCCAGTTTGCGCGCGCCCCCCTCTTCCAGTTTGCCCGCGCCCCTCGTTTTTTCATTAACATTATTGTTGCACCTCTTGTTCCTTGCAGGTGAAACCGTGTCACTTGTGGACGTGGACATTTCACATCGAGGATCATCATCTTCACGTCCCCCAACGCCTCCACCACCACCTCGCAGAAGCCTCAGTCTTTTAGGTAAAGCCCCGTCTTTTGAATGGTGTTTCCCTGGCTGCTGTGATCGCAGGATCCCCCCTGTATTCCACACACGTGACACTGCGACACATCGCACCTTATGCTGCCCCGGATGCTCACGCGTCTCCTCTCCCTCCTCTCTCTGCTCAGTTGAGATAAATCATCGGATTTCTGATTAAATCTCTGATCTCCATTTAAAAACCAGCCCTGTGTGAAACGCAAACCTGTGATGTAGTCTGAGATTTTGTGTGATGGATTCATCGGGTGTTGTGCTATGTTTGTCATTTCAGTGTGTTGTTTAGCTGTGTTTGTGGTTGCAGTGTGTTGTTTAGCTGTGTTTGTGGTTGCAGTGTGTTTAGTTGTTGCTTCAGTGTCGTTTAGCTGTGTTTGACGGCAGTGCGGTTGTTTCTTGTGTGTCCTTTAGCTGTGTTTGTGGTTGCAGTGCGGTTGTTGTTTCTTGTGTGTCCTTTAGCTGTGTTTGTGGTTGCAGTGCGGTTGTTGTTTCTTGTGTGTCCTTTAGCTGTGTTTGTGGTTGCAGTGCGGTTGAGGTTTCAGTGTGTCGTTTAGCGGTGTTTGTGACGGCAGTGCGGTTGTCGTTTCAGTGTGTTGTTTAGCTGTGTTTGTGGTTGCAGTGCGGTTGTCGTTTCAGTGTGTTTAGCTGTGTTTGTGGTTGCAGTGCGGTTGTTGTTTCAGTGTGTTGTTTAGCTGTGTTTGTGGTTGCAGTGCGGTTGTCGTTTCAGTGTGTTGTTTAGCGGTGTTTGTGACGGCAGTGCGGTTGTTTCTTGTGTGTCCTTTAGCTGTGTTTGTGGTTGCAGTGCGGTTGTTGTTTCAGTGTGTCGTTTAGCTGTGTTTGTGGTTGCAGTGCGGTTGTTGTTTCAGTGTGTCGTTTAGCTGTGTTTGACAGCAGTGCGGTTGTCGTTTCAGTGTGTTGTTTAGCTGTGTTTGTGGTTGCAGTGCGGTTGTTGTTTCAGTGTGTTGTTTAGCTGTGTTTGTGGTTGCAGTGCGGTTGTCGTTTCAGTGTGTTGTTTAGCGGTGTTTGTGACGGCAGTGCGGTTGTTTCATGTGTGTCCTTTAGCTGTGTTTGTGGTTGCAGTGCGGTTGTTGTTTCAGTGTGTCGTTTAGCTGTGTTTGTGGTTGCAGTGCGGTTGTCGTTTCAGTGTGTTGTTTAGCTGTGTTTGTGACGGCAGTGCGGTTGTTTCTTGTGTGTCCTTTAGCTGTGTTTGTGGTTGCAGTGCGGTTGTTGTTTCAGTGTGTCGTTTAGCTGTGTTTGTGGTTGCAGTGCGGTTGTTGTTTCAGTGTGTCGTTTAGCTGTGTTTGTGGTTGCAGTGCGGTTGTCGTTTCAGTGTGTTGTTTAGCTGTGGTTGCAGTGCGGTTGTTGTTTCAGTGTGTTGTTTAGCTGTGTTTGTGGTTGCAGTGTGGTTGTCGTGTTGTTTAATGTTTTTTTCCCCGGTTGTGTTAACGTTTCCCTTGTGATTTCCCCCCAGATGATATTGGTGGGATTCAGCCCACGTCTGTGTTAGTGGGTCCCATGGGTTCCTCTCTGCAGTCTTTCCCGCTGCCGCCGCCACCGCCCCCCCACGCGCCAGGTGAGCCGCCCAATCGGGTGCCCCGACTTACCGAACGCAGACTCGAAAATGTCTCTGGTTTGTTGCTTGTTGGGCGGGAGACAAACGACGGTCAAATCAAGTGACCATTAACTGCTCCAGTACCCGCCGTGTAGCCTTTTGTAAAGTGCGTGACCCGCCGGCCGCTGTCCTGCAGGTCCAGTATATGCAAAGGGGCGAGTCTCTCACGTTCACTAGCCTCCAGAACATGGGGTTTGGGTCACGGAAGCGCAGTATGTGCCGGGCGGCTGCATGGGTGACATCTCTGCATAAAATAGTTTATATGCCTGCAGGGGGCGTAAGGCTGGGCGGCCACTGGGTCCCTAATCGTACGAGTAACTGATTGTGTGGCATCGTTTAGGTCAGACTAGTTTCCCAACATAGGCAGCGGTTGAAGGCGCCATTGCACCCGACGTCGGTCATACGACGTACGCACATACGGCACAGTAGGTAAAGCTCCCGTGGGATTCTCTGCTTCAAGTTTATTAAGTGTTTTCCCAGGACGGATACATTGAGATTCTCTGGTTTCAGTTTGTCCTGGATTCAAGAACATTGAATTGTTACAGAAATACAAAGTAATAAAATGCAAAATATTAAAACCACAAATATAACAGATTAACCCAGAAAATAAATATGTAGCAAATATAGTCACTGTGTTACATGTTTACAGGTGCATTCTGTATATAGTCACTGTGTTACATGTTTAAGGGTGCGTTTTGTATTATAGTCACTGTTACATGTTTACAGGTGCATTCTGTATATAGTCACTGTGTTACATGTTTACAGGTGCATTCTGTATATAGTCACTGTGTTACATGTTTACAGGTGCATTCTGTATATAGTCACTGTGTTACATGTTTACAGGTGCATTCTGTATATAGTCACTGTGTTACATGTTTAAGGGTGCGTTTTGTATATAGTCACTGTTACATGTTTACAGGTGCATTCTGTATATAGTCACTGTGTTACATGTTTACAGGTGCATTCTGTATATAGTCACTGTGTTACATGTTTACAGGTGCATTCTGTATATAGTCACTGTGTTACATGTTTAAGGGTGCGTTTTGTA
>CM019074.1:4968537-5071037 GCA_009667805.1 Leptobrachium leishanense | reverse complement strand
GGTCGGTCGTGTGACAATATTATATATTTATTATTTTCTGGGTTAATCTGTATATTTGTGGTTTTAATATCTTGCATTTTATTACTTTGTGTTTCTGTAACAATTCAATGTTCTTGAATCCAGGACAAACTGAAACCAGAGAATCTCAATGTATCCGTCCTGGGAAAATACTTTATAAATAAATAATGGATCCAGTGATCGGCCTGAACGGACGCGCCGGCGTCACTGAGCGCCAGGCAGCAGGTTGTGACTCTTTGGAGGAATCCTGTTCAGTTTGTTTCATTACATGTTTTCTTTCCTCCAGACCCCTTACCGCGTCTGGTTCCTCTCCGGCCGGCTGAGTGCGTCCCGGTTCCTCTGGTGCAGCCGTTGCAGTGTCCTCTGCTTCGGCAGGATCCGAGTAGCTTTGCTACAAGTTTGCGAGAGCTGGAAAAGGTAAAAGATCTTCTGATACGTCTCATGGACCTCGCAGCTCTCCTCCGGCGCGGTGACCTGTATATTGTGCGTTCTGGTTCTCTCTTCTCCACCCGGTGCCTTGTTTGACCATGCAGTCCCCCTTTTTTTCCTCCCTTGCAGTGCGGTTGGTATTGGGGCCCAATGAACTGGGAAGATGCAGAAATGAAACTAAAAGGGAAACCTGACGGCTCCTTCCTGGTGCGCGATAGCTCGGATCCCCGGTACATCCTGAGCCTGAGCTTCCGTTCTCAAGGCATCACCCACCACACGCGCATGGAGCATTATCGAGGTGAGCGCAGGTCAACGCGACGATACAAAGGGAGGCCGTGGATTTAAAGGGATACACTGTTAAAAACGGATTCTCCTTTTTTGCCCTTAAACAATTGGACATTTCCTGCTCGCAGCCGCCGCACGTTCCTATACAACTTGTGTGGTGTAGGAGCCCCAAATTGTGTGCAGGACTCACACACTTTACATACTCACGTTCCGTAGCACCTGCACAGAGTGATGGGTCGGAGCTGCACGCGCATGCACAGATCTGATCCATCGCTGCTTCTCTGAGAATGCTCGCTACAGCGATTGATCTCACAGGGTGACGTGTGTGTGTGTGTGTGTGTCTGTGTGTGTCCTCACTAGTGACCGGTCTTCAGACCTATAAAGTGATGAGTAGAACGTCCCTTTAAGGTCCATGAGGCTGACGTCCTGCACAGAGGTCTGAACACAGGCCTGGTATGTGTGTCTTTATGAAACGTTTAAACCCCTTTTACTCCTATGACATCACACTATGAGGTGTCGTTTCCTGACGGAGCTTTTTGGGTGAGAGGCTTGTGCTGTGTTTCAGGCGCACATTAACGTGCGTGATGGGTAAGGGGGTCTCTCCTGTGCGTGATGGGGAAGGCTAAGGGGGTCTCTCCTGTGCGTGATGGGGAAGGGTAAGGGGGGGTCTCCTGTGCGTGATGGGGAAGGGTAAGGGGGGTCTCTCCTGTGCGTGATGGGGGAAGGGGGTCTCTCCTGTGCGTGATGGGGAAGGGGGTCTCTCCTGTGCGTGATGGGGAAGGGTAAGGGGGGGTCTCCTGTGCGTGATGGGGAAGGGTAAGGGGGGGTCTCCTGTGCGTGATGGGGAAGGGTAAGGGGGGGTCTCCTGTGCGTGATGGGGAAGGGTAAGGGGGGTCTCTCCTGTGCGTGATGGGGAAGGGTATGGGGGGTCTCCTGTGCGTGAAGGTAAGGGGGGGTCTCCTGTGCGTGATGGGGAAGGGTAAGGGGGGTCTCCTATCTGGGATGGGGTCTCTCCTGTGCGTCGAAACGCTGCCAGTCATCTAATGAAGGCACGTCGGCAGAGCTCACGAGTGCTGCTACTTTTTGGATTCTTGGGGTTCATTCTGGATGTGGCAAAATCAGAGTATTAAGTGCACTGTGTAGTGGATCTGCCCCTAAGTGAGCGAGTACTTTCTAACCCCCTTTTTTTTCCTTTTGTCTTCAGGCACGTTCAGTCTTTGGTGTCACCCCAAGTTTGAGGACCGCTGCCAGTCTGTGGTGGAGTTTATAAAGCGCGCCATAATGCACTCGAAGAATGGGAAGTTCCTTTATTTCCTGCGCTCACGAGTGCCAGGTCAGAGCTTTCACACGGGCTCTTTACTGTGTGTGTGTGTGTGTTGTGTGTGTGTGTGTGTCTGTCTGTGTGTGTGTGTGTCTGTCTGCGTGTCTGTCTGCGTGTCTGTCTGCGTGTCTGTCTGCGTGTCTGTCTGCGTGTCTGTCTGCGTGTCTGTCTGCGTGTCTGTCTGCGTGTCTGTCTGCGTGTCTGTCTGCGTGTCTGTCTGCGTGTCTGTCTGCGTGTCTGTCTGCGTGTCTGTCTGTCTGTCTTACGATTTAAGTTTGAGTTTTTTTCTCTTTTATTCTGTTATTTTGATGAATATTTAAACGCTCTTCCAGGTCTCCCTCCCACCCCGGTTCAGCTTTTGTATCCAGTGTCCCGCTTCAGCAACGTGAAGTCACTGCAGCATCTGTGCCGTTTCCGCATCCGGCAGCTGGTCCGGATCGATCACATTCCAGAGCTTCCCCTGCCCAAGTGAGCATCAATTCATGTCTTCCTTGCGTCCCTGGGGCCTCTGATCACCCCGAGGTGCTGACGCTGGAAAGTCCGGTTAGAGCTGCCGCTTGGTGCTGACGGCGTTTATTTTATTTTGGTTATCCTTCAGTGTGTATATACGATCGCTCGATTTTTTTTTTTTTTTTTTTTTTTTTTTTTTTTTTTTTATTATTATTTTAAAAAAGGATTTTAGCAGGAAGGATACATTGAGATTTCTCTGGTTTTCAGTATGTCCTGGGTGGCGAGTCTGTACCGTTAGGTGTCTCACCCAAGGACACTTACTGGAGAGGTGCTCTTGCTGGGATCAAACCCATGACTCCACAGGCTCTCTCCATGCAGAGCAGTGACGTTACCTCTACTCCACCCAGCCGGTACAGATTAAACTGTCAATTCACCAAATACAGCGGAATACGGTGCGATTCACTGCAATCCTGCGGCACCGAAAACCCCCGTCTTCTGTTCGCAGAACTCCGAATTGCACCAAAATTCTGCCGAAACGCCCTGATTTTTGGTGATTTTTCAATTCTCCAGGTTTACAGGTCCCACAGGATTCAATGTGATAAATGCTGACTTCAATGGGCCACCTCAGCCCCCACCACAGCCCGGTGCACGCTGCGCGCCATTGGCTACAGTGGGACGGCCTGAAACCAGACTGTCCCCCTGCAGCCAATGACCCGTTGCGTAGCCGATGCATGGGCGGGCCAAATCAGAGGCACCGGTCGGTGAAGCGTTGCCGGTATACCTCATACCTCGTCTCTTTCTCTTAGACGACTTTTACAAAATCTTTTTCCTTTAAGTTTTGTAACGGACTTTTTTAATTAACTTTTAAATATCTTCATTATTTAGACGCATTTTTTTTATTTATCTTTCCCCGTACGCCCCCCCCCCGCCGTTTGGAATTCGAGGCCAATTCAGTGTTTTTTGCCGATATTCAGTAACCGCTTGAGTGACTCCATTTTCGGCAAAATACGGTGAGGCTAAATGGTGGTTTCGCTGTATTTTCTCGGAAATGGACTCGCTGGGACGCAGAGCGCTGTTATTACCGCGCTGTTATTACCGCGCTTTGTGAATAGACACTCTTAGCTTTTTGGATTTTAGATCTAGAGCGATATCGAAACCCTTTTCTCCTTTAAAACCTGATGGGTGGAAGGAGCAGCGAGGTTTGGTAAAGGGGGGGGGGGACTCGATTTAATGGAGGAAGTCGCCCGGGTCTGCCGTCTCAGACGGTTTAAAGCCGGCCCCCGCGGTTCTCCTGTTCTGTTTCTCATGTGGTCGCACGACGCGTTCATAGCGTTGAAGGATTCGCTGTGGGAGACGGGAACGAGCCGATAGATTTGGTTCTATGTAGGCTTGAGGTCTGTGAGTCCCGGTGAGACGCCCCTTCCCTCCCTCCCTTTATTGTACACACATGTGGCTGCGCGCCTACAAACACAGACCTTCCCTCTGTATAATTAGCGTTTTAGGTTTGACACTAATTATGGGTCTGGGCCAAACAGAGCCCCTGCTAAGTGCTGTTTATGCGGCGGCGCTGGGAGGTCTGCGGCCGCTCTGCTAAGGAGGAGAGGCGTGCAGTGTCTGCTGTGATCAGACGTGGGGGGGAGATCTGCACCCCCTGCTGTTTTTAAGCCCTGGGTGTCTGCGTGTTTGTGATAAATGAAAGGTCAGTGCGTGCGCGCTGCAAAGTGCATGATGTACAGGGCGTTGCTATGCGGGGCGAGAGCGGGGCGAGACGTCTGCCCTGTAACAAGGAAAAATCTAGATGTCCAATGTCACACACGGTGTATCTTTTACTGCCGTGAGCTCAAACACAGATGTGTGTTAGCATTTCGGTGGGTGTCTGGGTCGCTCTGGGGGTCTCTCTCGCTCTGGGGGTCTCTCTCGCTCTGGGGGTCTCTCTCGCTCTGGGTCTCTCGGGTTTGCATTAGGTTTAGGGTTATTGCTAACATTTGGGTTTTTATTGCTGGGCTTTAGGTTGGGGTTTATTGCTGGGGTTTAGGGTTGGGTTTTTAGGTTTTTATTGGGCTTTAGGGTTGGGTTTATGGCTGGGCTTTAGGGTTGGGTTTATGGCTGGGGTTTAGGGTTGGGTTTAGGGTTGGGTTTATGGCTGGGGTTTAGGGTTGGGTTTATTGCTGGGGTTTAGGGTCGGGTTTGGGTTCAGTGGCGTCGCTAGGTGGGGGCGGGGGGTGTGGCCCGCACCAGGTGACACCCGCCCTTAGGGTGACACCAAAGACTTTGATTTTTGAACCGGTTCAAAAATGAAAGTATTTGGTGTCACCCTAAGGCAGTGCCGAGTGTGCTTTTTCCTCCCAGCCGGCGCCGAAGGATGTTGCCGGCCCCTCGTTGAGGTCCACCAGCTGCCATCTTGCATCCTTTGGCGCTGGTGCGTGCTGGGAGGAAGAAGCATGCTGTGAGGCGGATTGGAGGATCAAGTGAGCTGGGGGCACTATATATCCATATGTGAGCTGGGGGCACTATATATATCCATATGTGAGCTGGGGGCACTATATGTCCATGTGTGAGCTGGGGCACTATATGCCCATGGGTGAGCTGCTGGGGGCACTATATGCCCATGGGTGAGCTGCTGGGGGCACTATATGCCCATGGGTGAGCTGCTGGGGGCACTATATGCCCATGGGCGAGCTGCTGGGGGCACTATATGCCCATGGGCGAGCTGCTGGGGGCACTATATGCCCATGGGCGAGCTGCTGGGGGCACTATATGCCCATGGGCGAGCTGCTGGGGGCAATATATGCCCATGGGCGAGCTGCTGGGGGCAATATATGCCCATGGGCGACATTGTTGGCACCCCAGTCATTTTTCCAGAAAATCAAGTATTTCTCACAGAAAAGTATTGCAGTAACACATGTTTTGCTATATACACGTGTTTATTCCCTTTGTGTGTATTGGAACAAAACAAAAAAAAAAGGGAGGAAAAAAAGCAAATTGGACATAATGTCACAAAACTCCAAAAATGGGCTGGACACAATTCTTGGCACCTTTCAAAATTGTGGATAAATAAGATTGTTTCAAGCATGTGATGCTCCTGTAAACTCACCTGGGGCAAGTAACAGGTGTGGGCAATATAAAAATCACACCTGAAAGCAGATAAAAAGGAGAGAAGTTCACTTAGTCTTTGCATTGTGTGTCTGTGTGTGCCACACTAAGCATGGACAACAGAAAGAGGAGAAGAGAACTGTCTGAGGACTTGAGAACCAAAATTGTGGTTTTGTTCCAATACACACAAAGGGAATAAACGTGTATATAGCAAAACCTGTGTTACTGCAATACTTTTCTGTGAGAAATACTTTATTTTCTGGAAAAATGTCTGGGGTGCCAACAATTTCAGCCATGACTGTATATCCATGGGTGAGCTGCTGGGGGCAATATATCCATATGTGAGCTGGGAGTAATATATCCAGAGCTGCTGGGGGCAATATATATCCATGTGTGCTTTCACTGCCTTCGAACAGGCACCGTACTTGTTGGCAAAAATTTGTGTGAGCATATGAGAGAGCTCCACAGCAATAAACCTCACAGTAATGTGCGCTGTGTGTATGAGCATTCAGTGTTATATGGGAGTACTGATTTAGGAGTAAGTATTTTAAAAAAAATCCGTAAAACTCAAGGGGGTGATGGGTGACACCATAAGTTACCGCACTGAGTGACGCCACTGTTTGGGTTTATTGCTGGGGTTTAGGGTTGGGTTTGGGTTTATTGCTGGGGGTTGGGTTTATTGCTGGGGGTTGGGTTTGTTGCCGGGGGTTGGGTTTGTTGCCGGGGGTTGGGTTTGTTGCCGGGGGTTGGGTTTGTTGCCGGGGGTTGGGTTGTTGCCGGGGTTGGGTTTGTTGCGGGGGTTGGGTTTGTTGCCGGGGTTGGGTTTGTTGCCGGGGGTTGGGTTTGTTGCCGGGGGTTAGCTTTGGGTTTATGCTGGGGTTTAGCTTTGGGTTTATGCTGGGGTTTAGGGTTGGGTGTGGGTTTGTTGCTGGGGTTTATGGTTGGGCGTGGGTTTGTTGCTGAGGTTTAGGGTTGGGTTTAGGTTTTTGCGCTGGGGTTTAGGGTTGGGTTCAGGTTTGTTGCTGGGGTTTAGGGTTGGGTTCAGGTTTGTTGCTGGGGTTTAGGGTTGGGTTCAGGTTTGTTGCTGGGGTTTAGGGTTGGGTTCGGGTTTGTTGCTGGGATTTAGGGTTGGGTTTGGGTTTATTGCTGGGGTTTAGGGTTGGGGTTTATGCTGGGGTTTAGGGTTGGGTTTGGGTTGAGGTTTGGGTTTATTGCTGGGGTTTATGGTTGGGTTTAGGTTTATTGCTGGGGTTTAGGGTTGGGTTTAGGTTTATTGCTGGGGTTTAGGGTTGGGTTTAGGTTTTTGCGCTGGGGTTTAGGGTTGGGTTCAGGTTTGTTGCTGGGGTTTAGGGTTGGGTTCAGGTTTGTTGCTGGGGTTTAGGGTTGGGTTCGGGTTTGTTGCTGGGATTTAGGGTTGGGTTTGGGTTTATTGCTGGGGTTTAGGGTTGGGGTTTATGCTGGGGTTTAGGGTTGGGTTTGGGTTGAGGTTTGGGTTTATTGCTGGGTTTATGGTTGGGTTTAGGTTTATTGCTGGGTTTAGGGTTGGGTTTAGGTTTATTGCTGGGGTTTAGGGTTGGTTTAGGTTTTTGCGCTGGGGTTTAGGGTTGGTTCAGGTTTGTTGCTGGGGTTTAGGGTTGGGTTCAGGTTTGTTGCTGGGGTTTAGGTTGGGTTCGGGTTTGTTGCTGGATTTAGGGTTGGGTTTGGGTTTATTGCTGGGGTTTAGGGTTGGGGTTTATGCTGGGGTTTAGGGTTGGGTTGGGTTGAGGTTTGGGTTTATTGCTGGGGTTTATGGTTGGGTTAGGTTTATTGCTGGGGTTTAGGGTTGGTTAGGTTTATTGCTGGGGTTTAGGGTTGGGTTTAGGTTTATTGCTGGGGTTTAGGGTTGGGTTTAGGTTTATTGCTGGGGTTTAGGGTTGGGTTTAGGTTTATTGCTGGGGTTTAGGGTTGGGTTTAGGTTTATTGCTGGGGTTTAGGGTTGGGTTTAGGTTTATTGCTGGGGTTTAGGGTTGGGTTAGGGTTTATTGCTGGGGTTAAGGATTATTGCTGGGGTTTAGGCTCAGGTTTGGGTTTGTTGCTGGGGTTTAGGGTTGGGTTTAGGTTTTTGCTGGGGTTTAGTGTTAATATTATTATAATTTTTTATTTATAAAGCGCCAGCATATTCCGCAGCGCTGTACAATAAGCACAGTATAGACAGGGTTACAATACATTGAACAACATTTGACAAACAGTACAGGAGGAGATGAGGGCCCTATTCCCGTAGGAACTCACAATCTAGGAGGGTTGGGGTTGGAAACAGGAGGAGAGGACTGTAAGGTGAGAGTGATTGATGGTTGCGTCAGTGAGTTGGGGGGGTCGGCTTCCCTAAATAGGAACGTTTTCAGGGAGCGTTTGAAGGAAGAGAAGTTAGGGGAAAGTCTGACAGTACGAGGGAGAGCGTTCCAGAGAGTGGGGGCTGCGCGTGAGAAATCCTGCAGTCTATCATGGGAAGAGGTGATGCGGGGAGAAGCTAGGCGCAGGTCACTGTTTGACCTTAGGGAGCGGGCTGGGGTGTATTTGGTGATTAGTGAGGACAGGTAGTGGGGAGCTGAGTTAGTGAGGGTTTTGTAGGTAAGGATAAGGATTTTGAACTTAATTCTGCAGTGGATGGGGAGCCAGTGAAGGGACTCGCAGAGGGGAGCGGCAGAGACAGAGCGGCGGGTGAGGTGAATTAGCCTGGCGGAGGCGTTCAGGATGGATTGTAGGGGGGAGAGGCGGGACAGAGGGAGGCCAGATAAGAGATTATTGCAATAGTCGAGTCGGGAGATTACCAGGGCGTGTATGAGTTGTTTTGTGGTGACAGCGGTAAGAAATGGCCGAATTCTGGAAATATTACGCAGTTGGTATCGGCAGGAGGAGGAAAGAGACTGAATGTGGGGGATGAAGGAAAGAGCAGAGTCAAGTGTAACTCCAAGACAGCGAACTTGGTTTGATGGGGAGATGGTGATACCCTCCACCGTGATAGAGAAGTCAGGAGGTGGGGAGGCATTAGAGGGAGGAATAAGTAGCCCCCACTCTCTGGAACGCTCTCCCTCGTACTGTCAGACTTTCCCCTAAAACATTCCTATTTAGGGAAGCCGACCCCCCAACTCACTGACACAACCATCAATCACTCTCACCTTACAGTCCTCTCCTCCTGTTTCCAACCCCAACCCTCCCAGATTGTGAGTTCCTACGGGAATAGGGCCTCATCTCCTCCTGTACTGTTTGTCAAATGTTGTTCAATGCATTGTAACCCTGTCTGTACTGTGCTTATTGTACAGCGCTGCGGAATATGCTGGCGCTTTATAAATAAAGAATAATAATAATGTAGGAGCTCAGTCTTTGACATGTTGATCTTTAGGTGGTGGGAGGCCATCCAGGAGGAGATGCCAGATAAACAGTCACTGACTTTTGAAAGGACAGGGGGAGAGAGATCAGGGGTAGAGAGGTAGATCTGAGGGTCATCAGCGTAGAGGTGGTAATTAAAGCCAAAGCTGTTGATGTTCGGTTTATTGTTGGGTTTGGGTTTATTGCTGGGGATTAGGGTTGGGTGTGGTTTTGTTGCTGGGGTTTAGGGTTGGGTTTGGGTTTATTGCTGGGGATTAGGGTTGGGTGTGGTTTTGTTGCTGGGGTTTAGGGTTGGTTTGGGTTTAGGCTTGGGTTTAGGTTTTTGCTGGGGTTTAGGGTCGGCTTTGGGTTTGTTGCTGGGGTTTAGGGTTGGGTTTAGGCTTTTGCTGGGGTTTAGGGTCGGGTTTGGGTTTGTTGCTGGGGTTTAGGGTTGGGTTTAGGTTTTTACTGGGATTTCCCATAAAATAATACAGTGAATAAATTAGAAGAGAAATACTGAGCAATGAAAAGCACATCTAAAGCTTAACTAATGCAGCGCACACAGCGCCTCCAGGAGCCGAACCCAAAACCCTATAGCCACAATATATCAATTAGGGTTGCACCGATACCGATACTAGTATCGATATCGGTGCCGATACCGGGTACTGCAGGAGTACTTGGTACTCGTGCAGTACCCCGATATTTTTTTCCGATACCGGAAGCCGGCATTGAGCCGGCTTCCGGTATCCGAGGGGCTGCGGCGGCTGTCCGAATGCTCTATCGGCATTCGGACAGCCGCCCCTGGAGCTCTGCGATACTCACCTTCCTTCAGCGCCGCCGAGAATGTCTTCGCGCGCGCGCGCTGGTTGGAAGGACCCCAGCCGCGACCACGTGGGACCATGTGATCGCGGCTGGGGTCCTTCCAACCAGCGCACGCGCGGAAACTTTCCCGGCGTCGCTGAAGGAAGGTAAGTATAAACAAAGTGAGCAGCTGCAGGGCCTGTCCGAATGCCGATAGAGCATTCAGACAGGCCCTGCAGCTGCTCTCCGCTCATACTTACCTTCCTTCAGCGACGCCGGAAAGTTTCCGCGCGTGCGCTGGTTGGAAGGACCCCAGCCGCGATCACATGGTCCCACGTGGTCGCGGCTGGGGTCCTTCCAACCAGCGCGCGCGCGCGCGCAGACATTCTCGGCGGCGCTGAAGGAAGGTGAGTATGAGCGGAGCGGAGGGGGCATATCCATGAGCAATGGGGCAATATCCATGAGCAATGGGGCATATCCATGAGCAATGGGGCAATATCCATGAGCAATGGGGCATATCCATGAGCAATGGGGCAATATCCATGAGCAATGGGGCATATCCATGAGCAATGGGGCAATATCCATGAGCAATGGGGCAATATCCATGAGCAATGGGGCATATCCATGAGCAATGGGGCAATATCCATGAGCAATGGGGCATATCCATGAGCAATGGGGCAATATCCATGAGCAATGGGGCAATATCCATGAGCAATGGGGCATATCCATGAGCAATGGGGCATATCCATGAGCAATGGGGCAATATCCATGAGCAAGGGGGCATATCCATGAGCAATGGGGCATATCCATGAGCAATGGGGCATATCCATGAGCAAGGGGGCATATCCATGAGCAAGGGGGCAATATCCATGAGCAAGGGGGCAATATCCATGAGCAATGGGGCATATCCATGAGCAATGGGGCATATCCATGAGCAGGGGGGCATATCCATGAGCAAGGGGGCAATATCCATGAGCAAGGGGGCATATCCATGAGCAAGGGGGCATATCCATGAGCAGGGGGCATATCCATGAGCAAGGGGGCAATATCCATGAGCAATGGGGCATATCCATGAGCAATGGGGCATATCCATGAGCAGGGGGGCATATCCATAGAAACATAGAAACATAGAAAAATGTCGGCAGATAAGAACCTTTCGGCCCATCTAGTCTGCCCAATTACATGGATACTTTACCTGGATTTATCTTTTGTTTAGGATAGCCTTATGCCTATCCCATGCCTGCTTAAATTCAATCACTGTTTTGGCCTCTACCACTTCTACTGGAAGACTGTTCCATGTATCCACCACCCGCTCAGTAAAATAATGCTTCCTGATGTTACTTTTAAACCTTTGACCCTCTAATCTAACACTATGTCCTCTTGTTTTGCTATTTTGTTTCCTTTTAAATATACTCCCTTCCTCTACTTTGTGGATTCCCTTTACGTATTTAAATGTTTCTATCATATCTCCTCTGTCTCGTCTTTTTTCCAAGCTGTACATGTTAAGATCATTAAGCCTTTCTTGGTAACTTTTCTCCTTCAAGCCGTACACCATTTTAGTAGCCCTTCTCTGAACTCTCTCCAAGATGTCTATATCCTTCTGGAGATACGGTCTCCAGTACTGCACACAGTACTCCAAGTGAGGTCTCACCAGTGCTCTGTACAGTGGCATGAGCACTTCCCTTTTCCTACTGCTAATACCTCTCCCTACACAACCAAGCATTCTGCTAGCATTTCCTGCTGCTCTATTACATTGACTACTTACCCTTAGATCCTCTGAAATAATAACCCCTAAATCCCTTTCCTCAGATGTTGAGGTTAGGACTGTATCAAATATTCTATATTCAGCCCTTGGGTTTTTACGTCCCAGGTGCATTATCTTGCACTTATCCACATTAAAACTCAATTGCCACAACTCTGACCATTTTTTTAGCTTACCTAAATCATTTGTCATTTGGCTGATCCCTCCAGGAACGTCAACCCTGTTGCAAATCTTTGTGTCGTCAGCAAAAAGACATACTTTTCCATTAATACCTTCTGCAATATCACTAATAAAAATATTAAAGAGAATGGGTCCAAGTACTGACCCCTGAGGTACCCCACTGGTAACAAGACCTTGCGCCGAATAAACTCCATTTACCACAACCCTCTGTTGTCTGTCACTCAGCCACTGCCTAATCCATTCAACAATATTGGAATCCAAGCTCAAAGATTGCAATTTATTGATAAGCCTTCTATGCGGAACAGTATCAAAAGCCTTACTGAAATCTAAATAAGCAATGTCTACTGCACCACCTGTGTCTATTATTTTTGTTACCCAATCAAAAAAATCAATAAGATTAGTTTGGCATGATCTCCCTGAGGTAAACCCATGTTGTTTCTGATCTTGTAATCTATGTGTTTTTAGATGTTCAACAATCCTTTCCTTTAACATGGTTTCCATTAATTTCCCTACTACTGACGTAAGACTAACTGGCCTATAGTTCCCCGATTCCTCCCTACTACCCTTCTTGTAAATAGGCACAACATTTGCTAATTTCCAGTCTTCTGGGACGACTCCTGTTAACAAGGATTGGTTAAATAAATCTGTTAACGGTTTTGCTATTACATCACTGAGCTCTTTTAATAATTTAGGGTGGATCCCATCAGGCCCCATTGACTTATTTGTCTTTACTTTAGACAGCTGCTTTAGAACCTCCTCCTCTGTAAACTCATATGTAAATGTCTCTTTAGTGTTCTCTCCTAACTGAGGTCCCTTTCCTTCCTTTTCTTCTGCAAAGACTGAACAAAAATATTCATTGAGGCAGTCAGCGAGACTTTTATCCTCTTCTACATACCTTCCTTCCTTTGTTTTTAATCTAACTAATCCTTGTTTTACTTTTCTTTTCTCGTTTATGTATCTAAAAAATGTTTTGTCCCCCTTTTTTACTGACTGAGCTATTTTCTCTTCTGCGTGTGCTTTGGAAGCTCTTATAAATTGCTTTGCCTCTTTCTGCCTAATCTTATAGGTTTGCCTATCTTCTTCACGCTGTTTTTTTATAATTATTGAATGCTATCTTCTTGTTCTTCACTATTTTGGCCACTTCTGCAGAGTACCACAGTGGTTTCTTCCCTTTTTTGTTTTTGCTAACAAGCCGAATGCAATTTCCTGTGGCCTTCAATAATGCTATCCATGAGCAAGGGGGCATATCCATGAGCAGGGGGGCATATCCATGAGCAAGGGGGCATATCCATGAGCAAGGGGGCAATATCCATGAGCATGGGGCATATCCATGAGCAATGGGGCATATCCATGAGCTGGGGGCATATCCATGAGCTGGGGGGGCAATTATCCATGAGCAGGGGGCATATCTATGAGACCTGGGGGCTTTATAGGAGGTCTGTTCTTATTGGAAAGCGTCACATGGCATAAAATAAAAGTATCGGTAATTGGTATCGGTGAGTACTTGAACAAAAGTATCGGTACTCGTACTCAGTCTTAAAAAAGTGGTATCGGTGCATCCCTAATATCAATATAAAGAAGCCATAAGGTCCTACAGGAATATAATGCGCACACACAGCTCAGCAATGACTGGAAGTCACAGAAAATTGTATAAAACGCACAAATTCCTTCCTGGATAAGTAGACGTATACAATATACATGTCTCTGGGCTCCAGACTTTCTACTGGGAGATCCTTCCAAGCAAAAACAAAATCCTGGCCCCGTCATGCCGGTAAAAAGGGGGGATTTTATTGATCTGTGAGATCTATTCTATCTGGCTGTGTTTCTATAAAGGATCCTGTGAGTTATTGCAGTTTTGTGATTCCTCGTCATCGCTGCATCATAAGGTGCTTTATGTTCTTGCAGGACCTTACGGCTCCCTTGCATTTGTACATTGAATATGTTGATTTATTAATGGGGACGTATTGAGGGGGGGGGAGGGTCTTGGTGTTCCAGTTTGCCCTGCCATGGTGGAAGGTATAGTAAAGGCTAAGTTTTAGATGATCCCTATTTAGGATTCGGAAACATTGAATTCTCATGCAGGCCGAGTCTCCTTAACCCTCAATCTCCTGGCGTCCTGCATACCCCTTCCTGTGACGGTGACGGCCGCTTGTCATACCTGGCCTCCTCACTGGGAATATCTTCCTATCCGGTGGTTCCTCAGTTATCCTGCGTTTTGGGTAAAGCCATTTAACCATTTGTGTTCCCAGGTTAGCGAGAATAAGCAAACTCGTCTCCCGTTCATTGTTTTGTGCCTCGATGCCTCCTCGTGGTCCCCTGATTCACCTTGGTGATGGTTTTTGTGTCATTCCAGGCCTCTCATCTCGTACCTGCGCAAATTCTACTACTACGACCCCCAGGAGGAGATTTACCTTTGTCTGAAAGAGGCTCGACTTGTTCCGAAACCAGATGCGGGGAGTGAGAGCTCCACGTAGCGAGATCCCTGTCCCTTCTACCTGTTACATAGAGCCAGGTAACCGCACGTCCGCCCATTAAACATCGACCATATAATCACATCCGCCTGATGAAACTTTACAGAAAAGCTATTGGTGAATTCAAAATGTACCCCCCCCCCCTTAACCCTTTCAGTGCTAAAATCGAGTTAACGCAATCTTACATTGTATTATACTGAAAAGCAGTCACTGGCAAATCTTTACAAAGCAGGATTAGTGCGCCCCCCTGTGGAGAAACAAAATAATTCTGTTTACAGTAATACACGAGGACAAGAGTGTAAACAAATTGCGAGGAGCAGCCCCCGCCCTCACTTTAACAAACTTTACTGCAGCATTCCAGCAGCCAGGGATGTGTCATAATACAGGGAGCGCTGTGGAGTCATTTGCTGCTGTACAGGGATAAGATTCAGGGGGTTATAATGAGTGTAAATCCCTGTACAGTACAGTTACAAGGTGTTGCTGTAATTGCCATACACAGGCATTATGCGGCACATACAGATACAAGGTGTGGCTGTAATTGCCATACACAGGCATTATGCAGCACATACAGATACAAGGTGTTGCTGTAATTGCCATACACAGGCATTACGCAGCACATACAGATACAAGGTGTTGCTGTAATTGCCATACACAGGCATTACGCAGCACATACAGATACAAGGTGTTGCTGTAATTGCCATACACAGGCATTATGCGGCACATACATATACAAGGTGTTGCTGTAATTGCCATACACAGGCATTATGCGGCACATACAGATACAAGGTGTTGCTGTAATTGCCATACACAGGCATTATGCGGCACATACAGATACAAGGTGTTGCTGGAATCTTTATGCAGCACATACAGATACAAGGTGTTGCTGTAATTGCCATACACAGGCATTATGCGGCACATACAGATACAAGGTGTGGCTGTAATTGCCATACACAGGCATTATGCAGCACATACAGATACAAGGTGTTGCTGTAATTGCCATACACAGGCATTATGCAGCACATACAGATATTGCATTGCTAATAATCGCATTCTGATCACGACAAACCCCCATAAGCAGGAGATCTCACCATTTTATTATCTGTCTGCAGCACATTTACTGCATCTGCCTGTATGCTGATAATGCAGACCCCGTGTAAGCAGGAGATCTCAGCATTTTATCGGTCTGCAGCACATTTACTGACACAAAGGCCATTTCTGCCTGTATGCTCATAATGCTGACCCCATGTGACATTGTGCCAGATAAGAGATGCCATCTAGAGTTTAGAACCTTTCAGCCCAGTGAGATTTCTGTAAAGGATAAACAATACATGAACAACTAAAAATGAGCAAACTCACACTGTTTTAACCGTCTCGGAACAAACTCTGCAAAACCTCGGTTTCACTTTATTTTTAATTAACGTTTGAGTTCTGGAAAGAAATAAAGCAAAGTGTTCCATGTTGTGTCGCAGCTCTTTCATGTGAAATGATGTGTTAGATTGAGGAGCCGCTCCACGTGTTCTGCACAGATAGACGTTTCGAGGCTGCGGTCACCTTGTGTGCAGAGCTGTGGATCACAGCAAATGGCCCATCGCGCCAGTGATGAGCGAGGTATGTCCGTCACGGGCAGAGAAAGGTTTAATCGTCTCTTTATCCTGTTTCTGCTGCAGGTGAACGTTGGATTTGTGGTGTCCTGGTGTGTCTCGATCTAGCGCCCTCATAGCTGGAGTGAGAAGACCCATAGGTCACGTGAGCAGCGGGGCAGCTCGTCATCCCGTCTGCCGTCGTCCTCCTCTGACCTCCTCGCTACGTCCCCCGTGTCTAAGGAGCGAAATAAAACCAATCGTTTACAGGTTTTGCTTTGTCCGTGGATGTCGGTGCTGGACGAGCGCTTGGCCTTTCACTGCACCCCGTAGCTCCCTCGCCCGCTGTGAAGCGTTGCTTTGCCGGAATCTTCTGTCTCTCAACGTTTCTGGAAATGTCCGGACGAACTAAACAGACCTTTTATCTCCTTCCGGACACACTGTCCCCTGTACAGCTCCCCGGCGGGCTGCGCGCGTCCCGTTTAGATTCATCACTGTATACGGAAGGACGCGCTGAGCCCGAGCCTCTCGATGATCTCCATCCGGAAGCGAAAAAAAATTGGTGGAAAATCCTCTCGGCCGCGTTGGTGTGTCCTGCCAAGCAGGGATTATACTACTGATACTCTCCCTCGTGTGACGGGGAGGGCAGCGCGTCTGCCTGATGCTACTGAACTCTAATCCCTCTGCAACGCAGCGTCTCCTCCTGAGCCGGGGGTCCGTGATGGAGGGGGGGGGGCGCTTTCCTGGCTCCCCCAAGCACCAGAGTTTTACCTTGTCGCATCACTGGAGCAGAAGTTCGGCCGTGTGTCAGATTGGGGCATGATGACTTGCTGCCGTGAACGTGACACTGGCCTGGGTCCACGCGGACCACCCTGTCCTTCAAGTGACTACTGGAAGCGTTCGCTCTAAAGGATTTTTTTAAAAAACAAACAAAAACTTTTCTTTGTGAAAAGCCGGCGTTTCGGTCGTTTCTGCCGCCGGAAGGAAAGGAATCATTTCATTTAACTGGAAACAAAATAAGACTCCAAGTGGAAAGTCTCCTGTTGCTCTCCAGCACAACGTTACCCCCTCCCTCCCCCGATTTATTTTGTGTATATTTGTTCCCCTTTAATTTATTGAAAATCTGTATTTAATTTATTCCCCCCCCCCTCGCCTCTTGATTGTATCTTGCTTGTGGGTTTTTAATATATAAAAACAAGAAGAAAGAAACACAACTGACTCTTTTGGGGCGATGGGGTGTCTGTCCTGTGTGTGGTGGTGGTGCGTTTCCTAGTAATGGCTGGGGACCCCATGAGATGCTCGTTAGAAGTCCCTAAAATCCTGGTTAATACTGTGTCCTAGGCGTGCGAGGGACTCATCCCTAAAATCCTGGTTCATACTGTGTCCTAGGCGTGCGAGGGACGCGTCCCTAAAATCCTGGTTCATACTGTGTCCTAGGCGTGCGAGGGACGCATCCCCAAAATCCCGGTTCATACTGTGTCCTAGGCGTGCGAGGGAAGCATCCCCAAAATCCCGGTTCATACTGTGTCCTAGGCGTGCGAGGGACGCATCCCCAAAATCCCGGTTCATACTGTGTCCTAGGCGTGTGAGGGACGCGTCCCCAAAATCCTGGTTGATACTGTCCTAGGCGTGCGAGGGACGCGTCCCTAAATTCCTGGTTAATACTGTGTCCTAGGCGTGCGAGGGACGCGTCCCTAAAATCCTGGTTAATACTGTGTCCTAGGCGTGCGAGGGACGCGTCCCTAAAATCCTGGTTAATACTGTGTCCTAGGCGTGTGAGGGACGCGTCCCTAAATTCCTGGTTAATACTGTGTCCTAGGCGTGCGAGGGACGCGTCCCTAAAATCCTGGTTAATACTGTGTCCTAGGCGTGCGAGGGACGCGTCCCTAAATTCCTGGTTAATACTGTGTCCTAGGCGTGCGAGGGACGCGTCCCTAAATTCCTGGTTAATACTGTGTCCTAGGCGTGCGAGGGACGCGTCCCTAAAATCCTGGTTAATACTGTCCTAGGCGTGCGAGGGACGCGTCCCTAAAATCCTGGTTAATACTGTGTCCTAGGCGTGCGAGGGACGCGTCCCTAAAATCCTGGTTAATACTGTGTCCTAGGCGTGCGAGGGACTCGTCCCTAAAATCCTGGTTCATACTGTGTCCTAGGCGTGCGAGGGACGCGTCCCTAAAATCCTGGTTCATACTGTGTCCTAGGCGTGCGAGGGACGCATCCCCAAAATCCCGGTTCATACTGTGTCCTAGGCGTGTGAGGGACGCGTCCCCAAAATCCTGGTTAATACTGTCCTAGGCGTGCGAGGGACGCGTCCCTAAAATCCTGGTTAATACTGTGTCCTAGGCGTGCGAGGGACGCGTCCCTAAAATCCTGGTTAATACTGTGTCCTAGGCGTGCGAGGGACGCGTCCCCAAAATCCTGGTTAATACTGTGTCCTAGGCGTGCGAGGGACGCGTCCCTAAAATCCTGGTTAATACTGTGTCCTAGGCGTGCGAGGGACTCGTCCCTAAAATCCTGGTTCATACTGTGTCCTAGGCGTGCGAGGGACGCGTCCCTAAAATCCTGGTTCATACTGTGTCCTAGGCGTGCGAGGGACGCATCCCCAAAATCCCGGTTCATACTGTGTCCTAGGCGTGTGAGGGACGCGTCCCCAAAATCCTGGTTAATACTGTCCTAGGCGTGCGAGGGACGCGTCCCTAAAATCCTGGTTAATACTGTGTCCTAGGCGTGCGAGGGACGCGTCCCTAAAATCCTGGTTAATACTGTGTCCTAGGCGTGTGAGGGACGCGTCCCCAAAATCCTGGTTAATACTGTCCTAGGCGTGCGAGGGACGCGTCCCTAAAATCCTGGTTAATACTGTGTCCTAGGCGTGCGAGGGACTCGTCCCTAAAATCCTGGTTCATACTGTGTCCTAGGCGTGCGAGGGACGCGTCCCTAAAATCCTGGTTCATACTGTGTCCTAGGCGTGCAAGGGACTCGTCCCTAAAATCCTGGTTCATACTGTGTCCTAGGCGTGCGAGGGACGCGTCCCTAAAATCCTGGTTCATACTGTGTCCTAGGCGTGCGAGGGACGCATCCCCAAAATCCCGGTTCATACTGTGTCCTAGGCGTGCGAGGGACGCGTCCCTAAAATCCTGGTTAATACTGTGTCCTAGGCGTGCGAGGGACGCGTCCCTAAAATCCTGGTTAATACTGTGTCCTAGGCGTGCGAGGGACGCATCCCTAAAATCCTGGTTAATACTGTGTCCTAGGCGTGCGAGGGACGCGTCCCTAAATTCTTGGTTAATACTGTGTCCTAGGCGTGCGAGGGACGCGTCCCTAAAATCCTGGTTGTTAATACTGTGTCCCTAGCAGGAGATCTCACCATTTTTATTATCTGTCTGCAGCACATTTACTGCACCTGCCTGTATGCTGATAATGCAGACCCCGCGCCAGATAAAGGACGCCATATAGAGTTTAGAACTTTTCGTCCCAGTGATATTTCTGTTAGGCTGGTGTCAGACGAGCGTAGTGTTCACGTCTGTGATTGCGCCTAAAAGTACGTCCGTGATAGCATGAAAGAAAGTCCATTGGAGCCTGACACATGAAGTACGTCCGCACTGAACTGCGGACGCACAACGGCCGCGGCAAACGGACGCAGGTTAGGCAAGAACGTAATACTGCTAGAACGGACGTGCGGAGTGCGCTGCGTCCACAACGTCTGCATAGCTTTGTGTGTGAGTGATGGAACGTGGTCAGACGGACTGCATTTATACGTCCAGCATTTTTGACGGACAGAATGTTTTTTCATTGTAATTTATTTTCCCCTCCTACATCCGTCAAAAATAACTTCAGTGAAAAAAACGGACTGTGTGACCACTACTGCGTCATCCGTACTGACCATGTCCGTACTGCACGGACGTACAGTCCGTAGAAATCACGCTCGTCTGACCCCAGCCTAAAGGATAAACCGATACATGAAAAAATAACAAATGAGCGAAATTACATTATTTAAATTTTTTAACCAACTCAGAAAAGCCATTTCTATTTTACCCAGTATTTAATTATTAACCTTTCATCCTGTGATTCAAATGTTATAAAAGATTTTAACAAAAATCGCTTGGTAGGGAAGGGGTTAATCAGATGTTTGACTATCACAATCTGCCACCAGAGGGCGCTGCTTCCATCACTTCCCCCAATGCAGTTGATCAGAAACTTTGCTGTTATGTGGTAAAAAAACTAAACCTGGTTTTAACCCTTTCATGTCCCTGAGCTGGCATTCACAAAATTGTCGTAGTCCAGTTAGACACCTTAACCAGTGAATACCCAATAAGAAGAAAATTTTAAAAAAAGCACATTTTCTTGGGTTAATAAGGGGGTTTCATGTGATGCACAACACATTAAATCTGTCAATCTCTGCCCCCTCTCCCACGTGCTTCTGAACCACAACTCCCATGATTCTATGGTCCTCTATTGTGCTGAAAGAATTATGGGACTTGTAAGCATCAACATCTAATGGGGGGGGGGGACATGAGTTTGACAGCCCTGCTCTATATACTGTACGTAGGTTGTGTGAATTGTACATTGTCAAAGAGAGGCAGGACACAGATTTAAAGGGAAGAAGGGATTATGTGGGTGGGTAAGAGCGACATGAAGAATGAGCAATACCCGTACACCCCGCCTGATGAGAAACACTGGCCCGGTCTGCTCAGCAGAGCCGAGAACTGTATGGGAGTCACGAATTTCAACCAAAACATTCTGGGGCCGCTCTGCTCCTCTAGATTGTAAACTCCTGTGAGCCGGACCCTCTGCTCCTCTAGATTGTAACTCCTGTGAGCCGGACCCTCTGCTCCTCTAGATTGTAAGCTCCTGTGAGCCGGACCCTCTGCTCCTCTAGATTGTAAGCTCCTGTGAGCCGGACCCTCTGCTCCTCTAGATTGTAAGCTCCTGTGAGCCGGCCCTCTGCTCCTCTAGATTGTAAACTCCTGTGAGCCGGACCCTCTGCTCCTCTAGATTGTAAACTCCTGTGAGCCGGACCCTCTGCTCCTCTAGATTGTAAACTCCTGTGAGCCGGACCCTCTGCTCCTCTAGATTGTAAACTCCTGTGAGCCGGACCCTCTGCTCCTCTAAATTGTAAGCTCCTGTGAGCCGGACCCTCTGCTCCTCTAGATTGTAAACTCCTGTGAGCCGGACCTCTGCTCTCTAGATTGTAAACTCCTGTGAGCCGGACCCTCTGCTCCTCTAGATTGTAAACTCCTGTGAGCCGGACCTCTGCTCCTCTAGATTGTAAACTCCTGTGAGCGGGCCCTCTGCTCCTCTAGATTGTAAGCTCCTGTGAGCCGGACCCTCTGCTCCTCTAGATTGTAAACTCCTGTGAGCCGACCCTCTGCTCCTCTAGATTGTAAGCTCCTGTGAGCCGGCCCTCTGCTCCTCTAGATTGTAAGCTCCTGTGAGCCGGACCCTCTGCTCTCTAGATTGTAACTCCTGTGAGCCGGACCCTCTGCTCCTCTAGATTGTAAGCTCCTGTGAGCCGGACCCTCTGCTCTCTAGATTGTAAGCTCCTGTGAGCCGGACCCTTTGCTCCTCTAGATTGTAAACTCCTGTGAGCCAGACCCTCTGCTCCTCTAGATTGTAAACTCCTGTGAGCCGGACCCTCTGCTCCTCTAGATTGTAAGCTCCTGTGAGCCGGACCCTCTGCTCCTCTAGATTGTAAGCTCCTGTGACTCGGACCCTCTGCTCCTCTAGATTGTAAGCTCCTGTGAGCCGGGCCCTGCTCCTCTAGATTGTAAGCTCCTGTGAGCCGGACCTCTGTTCCTCTAGATTGTAAACTCCTGTGAGCCGGACCCTCTGCTCCTCTAGATTGTAAACTCCTGTGAGCCGGACCCTCTGCTCCTCTAGATTGTAAGCTCCTGTGAGCCGGACCCTCTGCTCCTCTAGATTGTAAACTCCTGTGACTCGGACCCTCTGCTCCTCTAGATTGTAAGCTCCTGTGAGCCGGACCCTCTGCTCCTCTAGATTGTAAACTCCTGTGAGCCGGACCCTCTGCTCCTCTAGATTGTAAGCTCCTGTGAGCCGGACCCTCTGCTCCTCTAGATTGTAAACTCCTGTGACTCGGACCCTCTGCTCCTCTAGATTGTAAGCTCCTGTGAGCCGGGCCCTCTGCTCCTCTAGATTGTAAGCTCCTGTGAGCCGGACCCTCTGTTCCTCTAGATTGTAAACTCCTGTGAGCCGGACCCTCTGCTCCTCTAGATTGTAAGCTCCTGTGAGCCGGACCCTCTGCTCCTCTAGATTGTAAACTCCTGTGAGCCGGGCCCTATGCTCCTCTAGATTGTAAGCTCCTGTGACTCGGACCCTCTGCTCCTTTAGATTGTAAGCTCCTGTGAGCCGGGCGGCCATGTTTAACAGGTAAATCTCACGTCTTAAAGAATAGTAGCACATCCCATTTTTGTCAGTCTGTGTTTTGAGTCAAATTTTTGGGCCAGTTTCCCTTTTATCGCGCGCAGAGATGAATCTTGAAATCCATGCACTCCGCGGCTCAGCTCGGCTGGTTCTGACACAGATTCTGGCCTTTCGGGGTTGGCATCTCGGTCATATTGTTGTGGATGTACCGGTGTGGTTACATGGTGGTGTGTTACCGCTCTGTCCCTGGATTTCGGCGTGTTTGGGACCGGCCAGCGTGTTGCTGCTGGCTGAACGCAGACGTTACATATTGCTCTGGAATTATGCCGACCTGCCCCCAATTCATGGAAATTCCATTTACAGGGACCCGTTACCGCGGCAACACTTCCTGCCTCTGAATAGACCAAGAGGATGTGAGTGTAGTCACCTTATCGAGTGCCGGCGTTGCCCGACCACTCCCTTCCACAATCTAGAAGTGCTGATGTTTCATATTTCCCGCACGGCCTCGTATGCCGCTCCGTGTGCACGTGATGTGTCCCCAGGCGAATCCAACATGGCCTCTCGCCTGCGACACACTGTCCAACACAGAAACAAGGCGTCAGTGTGTGACAGTTCGGGTTTGCTGTGCACGGTCTCCATGTGGAGCATTAGCCGTCACTCAGTTTATTACACGGCCGGCCATTAATAATGTCACGCGCTGTAATATGTGGTTGTCGCTTTTTGCTGTGATTGCATCTCGCATTCGCCGCGGCATCGTTTTGCTGTGATTGCGTCACGCATTCGCCGCGGCATTGTTTTGCTGTGATTGCGTCACGCATTCGCCGCGGCATCGGTTTGATAAGCTCATGCAATGTCACAGCATTTATTGGCGTCCAGAGCGGCATTAATTTGTGGCAAGATCTTGTATTGATGATGGGAGAGTCGCGGCGCTGCGTAAAGTCTTCTCCAGCACATTATCCCAAAGATTAACCTCAATGAGGTTAAGGTCTGGACTGTGCGGTGGCCAATCCATGTGTGGAAATAATGTCTCATGCTCCCTCAACCACTCTCGCACAATTTGAGCCCGATGAGTCCTGGCATTGCCATCTTGGAATATGCCCGCTGTGCCATCAGGGGAGAAAAAACCCATTGATGGAAAAACCTGCTCATTCAGTGTATTCAGGGAGTCACATGACCTCATTTTATGCTGAAACACATTAACCCCTGCAGTAATTACCCAATGGAAGGCTCAGAGCTCCTATTGATGGAGTCACATCCAGGTGGGGGCTTTATTTTTTGGCCAGGCCGGGTAGATTGTAAGCACCAACACTTCCAGCCGCACTTTATAACATCACGGGACATAAAGCGACCAGCATGACAGAATATATGAGCACAGAAATGCTGAGGGGTTAAGAGGTAAAAATGTAAGATAACCCCCGATAGAGCTCGGAGCTTCACACACTATCAGGCTCATGTTTTTAGATGTTACTTGTGCACCTTTTTTTTTTTGTACATTTTTAACCCATTAGAGCCGCTCGTCACACTTTAATCGGAACTATTACAATTTACTGTGTTACTGATTTCCTTTTAGAATGGGGTGAGGCGGATGGCGGGAGCAGAGGCACAGTGGGGTTGGGATGGAGGGGGCAGAGGCACAGTGTGGGGCGAGATGGATGGAGGGGGCAGAGGCACAGTGTGGGGCGAGATGGATGGAGGGGGCAGAGGCACGGTGTGGGGCGAGATGGATGGAGGGGGCAGAGGCACGGTGTGGGGCGAGATGGATGGAGGGGGCAGAGGCACGGTGTGGGGCGAGATGGATGGAGGGGGCAGAGGCACGGTGTGGGGCGAGATGGATGGAGGGGGCAGAGGCACGGTGTGGGGCGAGATGGATGGAGGGGGCAGAGGCACGGTGTGGGGCGAGATGGATGGAGGGGGCAGAGGCACGGTGTGGGGCGAGATGGATGGAGGGGGCAGAGGCACGGTGTGGGGCGAGATGGATGGAGTGGGCAGAGGCACGGTGTGGGGCGAGATGGATGGAGGGGGCAGAGGCACGGTGTGGGGCGAGAGGGATGAAACAGTATCGTTACGTCACGGTAGCAGCTTCCTCTGGTCAGGATACGTTGCTTTACCCGTGGGCAGAGGAAGCCAGGGCAGGATTTCGAGGCACAGGAAGAGTTAACACCGAGAAGACGCCCTTTTCCTGTTTTATAAATGGGTTTTTTTGGGTGAAGGAAACTGGACATTCCTTGTCTTGTTGCATGTTCCCGTCGATGCATACGTATGGCCGCGGCGGCGGCATTACAGACCCGCTGCCATGATTACGTGGCTGTGAATGCCTGAGAAAACTGACTTCAGCCTCAGAAAAGTCACAGCGGGAACACGTCCGCTCTCAGAGCTCCTTTAAATCCAGATTTTGGTCTCCTTGTAGGAGCTTGGGGTGGGTGAAATGGCAGGACAGGAAGGGGGGGGGGGCGGCGTTTATCCAGAGCTCTATAAATACACTGTGACTCATGGAGAACATCCCAAAATCCCTCACTCGCTGCCAGGGCGGCCATGTTTTCCTGGACACATATAATGTATTCATGCAGGTGGGAAGTGCATGAAAAATGCCACCCTGCAGCATGTATAATCCCATATGCTGCCGAAAGGATTCCCAGGTGACCTGCCTTGATTTCCTTCCTGCAGCATATGAATTATACATGTTGCAGGGCAGCACTTTTCCCAGGGCTCCCCTCTGTGTCCAGGAAAACATGTAGGTTGTTTATCTAGGTGCACCCAGTACCCTATGTGGCATTTATTACGCTGAGTGGAGCCACAGAGACTTTTTATCTATTCTTTGGTTTCTCATTATGTTTTTCTGTTTCTTAGTTTCCAATAAAAGTTAAATTTTATTTACTATCTCAGTCAATCAATATCCTTTGTTCTATCCATGTTCCAGGGTTACCCCCATTTCTGCTGCTGGATAGTGACTGTCAGTATTCCTGCAGGGGTTTTCTCTCGTGCGTCCTCACCTGCCGTAGTATATAGACAATATATTTAAATTTTTTATTTGTGTTTACGTTCATATGGATTATTTTTGTGTTTAGGTTCGTAGGTATTTCTCATTTTTATTGTGTTTACGTTCATATGGATTTATTATTTGGTTTCATATGTATTTTTATTGTGTTTCGTTCATATTTATTTGGCTTTAGGTTCGTATGTATTTATTATCCCCTTCACCACATGGATTTGTGCCTTTTGTACCACGGCATCCGCTGACTCGCTGGCTCTAATAACGCAATGTTCCTGTGCTGACTGGGCCCCGTATCTATCTATGTTTTTGTGACTGGGCCCCGTATCTATCTATCTATGTTTTTGTGACTGGGCCCCGTATCTATCGATGTTTTTGTGACTGGGCCCCCGTATCTATCAATGTTTTTGTGACTGGGCCCCCGTATCTATCGATGTTTTTGTGACTGGGCCCCCGTATCTATCGATGTTTTTGTGACTGGGACCCCGTATCTATCGATGTTTTTGTGACTGGGCCCCGTATCTATGTTTTTGTGATTGGGCCCCCGTATCTATGTTTTTGTGACTGGGCCCCCGTATCTATGTTTTTGTGACTGGGACCCCGTATCTATCGATGTTTTTGTGACTGGGCCCCGTATCTATGTTTTTGTGATTGGGCCACCGTATCTATGTTTTTGTGACTGGGCCCCCGTATCGATGTTTTTGTGACTGGGCCCCCGTATCTGTTTTTGTGACTGGGCCCCGTATCTATTTTTGTGACTGGGCCCCCGTATCTATGTTTTTGTGACTGGGCCCCCGTATCTATGTTTTTGTGACTGGGCCCCCGTATCTATGTTTTTGTGACTGGGCCCCGTATCTATGTTTTTGTGACTGGGCCCCCGTATCTATGTTTTTGTGACTGGGCCCCCGTATCTATCGATGTTTTTGTGACTGGGCCCCGTATCTATGTTTTTGTGACTGGGCCCCCGTATCGATGTTTTTGTGACTGGGCCCCCGTATCGATGTTTTTGTGACTGGGCCCCCGTATCTAGGTTTTTGTGACTGGGCCCCCGTATCGATGTTTTTGTGACTGGGCCCCCGTATCGATGTTTTTGTGACTGGGCCCCGTATCGATGTTTTTGTGACTGGGCCCCCGTATCGATGTTTTTGTGACTGGGCCCCCGTATCGATGTTTTTGTGACTGGGCCCCCGTATCTATGTTTTTGTGACTGGGCCCCGTATCGATGTTTTTGTGACTGGGCCCCCGTATCTATGTTTTTGTGACTGGGCCCCCGTATCTATGTTTTTGTGACTGGGCCCCCGTATCTATGTTTTTGTGACTGGGCCCCGTATCTATGTTTTTGTGACTGGGCCCCCGTATCGATGTTTTTGTGACTGGGCCCCCGTATCTATGTTTTTGTGACTGGGCCCCCGTATCTATGTTTTTGTGACTGGGCCCCGTATCTATGTCTCTAAAACCTGAGTGGCTGAGCATCATGGGCGATGTAGTTGTAAATCATCAGGAGCGCCAAGGCTGCTGCTGACCACTGGGGGGGGGGGGGGGGAGACACAAATCCAAACACACACTTTTTATAACGATAATTTGGACCACAGGTATGGATCACCCCCCTGTACCTCAGGTATAACCCCCCCCCAATAGTGTGTATTACCCCCTGTGCCTCAGGTATAACCCCCCCCCCAATAGTGTGAATTACCCCCCCTGTACCTCAGGTATAACCCCCCCAATAGTGTGTATTCCCCCCCTCTGTACCTCAGGTATAACCCCCCAATAGTGTGTATTACCCCCCACCTCAGGTATAACCCCCCAATAGTGTGTATTATTCCCCTGTACCTCAGGTATAACCCCCCCCCCCAATAGTGTGTATTCCCCCCTCTGTACCTCAGGTATAACCCCCCATAGTGTGTATTCCCCCTCTCTCTACCTCAGGTATAACCCCCCCAATAGTGTGTATTACCCCCTGTACCTCAGGTATAACCCCCCCCCCAATAGTGTGTATTACCCCCCTGTACCTCAGGTATAACCCCCCCAATAGTGTGTATTCCCCCCTCTGTACCTCAGGTATAACCCCCCAATAGTGTGTATTACCCCCTGTGCCTCAGGTATAACCCCCCCATAGTGTGTATAACCCCCCCAATAGTGTGTATTCCCCCCTCTGTACCTCAGGTATAACCCCCCAATAGTGTGTATTACCCCCCGTACCTCAGGTATAACCCCACCAATAGTGTGTACCCCCTGTACCTCAGGTATAACCCCCCAATAGTGTGTATTACCCCCTGTACCTCAGGTATAACCCCCCCAATAGTGTGTATTACCCCCCTGTACCTCAGGTATAACCCCCCCCAATAGTGTGAATTACCCCCCTGTACCTCAGGTATAACCCCCCCCCAATAGTGTGTATTCCCCCTCTGTACCTCAGGTATAACCCCCCCCAATAGTGTGAATTCCCCCCTCTCTACCTCAGGTATACCCCCCAATAGTTGTATTACCCCCTGTACCTCAGGTATAACCCCCCCAATAGTGTGTAATTACCCCCTGTACCTCAGGTATAACCCCCCCAATAGTGTGTATAACCCCCAATAGTGTGTATTACCCCCCCTGTACCTCAGGTATAACCCCCAATAGTGTGTATTCCCCCCCTCTACCTCAGGTATAACCCCCCCAATAGTGTGGTATTACCCCTCTGTACCTCAGGTATAACCCCCCAATAGTGTGTATTACCCCCCTGTACCTCAGGTATACCCCCCCCCTCTGTACCTCAGGTATAACCCCCCCCAATAGTGTGTATTACCCCCCTGTCCTCAGGTATAACCCCCCAATAGTGTGTATTACCCCCTGTACCTCAGGTAATAACCCCCATAGTGTATTACCTGTACCTCAGGTATAACCCCCAATAGTGTGTATTCCCCCCTCTGTACCTCAGGTATACCCCCCAATAGTGGTGTATTTCCCCCCCTCTGTACCTCAGGTATAACCCCAATTTACCCCCTGTACTCAGGTATAACCCCCCCCAATAGTGTGTATTACCCCCCTGTACCTCAGGTATAACCCCCCAATAGTGTGTATTCACCCCCCTCTACCTCAGGTATAACCCCCCCCAATAGTGTGTATTACCCCCCTGTACCTCAGGTATAACCCCCAATAGTGTGTATTCCCCCCCTCTATACCTCAGGTATAACCCCCCAATAGTGTGTATTACCCCTCTGTACCTCAGGTATAACCCCCCAATAGTGTGTATTAACCCCCCCCCTGTACCTCAGGTATTCCCCCCCATAGTGTGTATTACCCCTCTGTACCTCAGGTATAACCCCCAATAGTGTGTATTACCCCTCTGTACCTCAGGTATAACCCCCAATAGTGTGTATTACCCCCCTGTACCTCAGGTATAACCCCCCCAATAGTGTGTATTTCCCCCCGTACCTCAGGTATAACCCCCCAATAGTGTGTACCCCCCCCTGTACCTCAGGTATAACCCCCCAATAGTGTGTATAACCCCCCATAGTGGTATTACCCCCCCTGTACCTCAGGTATAACCCCCCCAATAGTGTGTATAACCCCCCATAGTGTGTATTACCCCCAATAGTGTGTATAACCCCCCCAATAGTGTGTATTACCCCCCTGTACCTCAGGTATAACCCCCCCAATAGTGTGTATAACCCCCGCCCAATAGTGTGTATAACCCCCCCAATAGTGTGTATTCCCCCCCCGTACCTCAGGTATAACCCCCAATAGTGTGTATACCCCCTGTACCTCAGGTATAACCCCCCAATAGTGTGTATAACCCCCCAATAGTGTGTATTACCCCCCTGTACCTCAGGTATAACCCCCCAATAGTGTGTATAACCCCCCCAATAGTGTGTATAACCCCCCAATAGTGTGTATAACCCCCCCAATAGTGTGTATTACCCCCCCCCTGTACTGTGGTATAACCCCCCATCAGTGTGTATAACCCCCCCAATAGTGTGTATTACCCCCTATACCTCAGGTATAACCCCCAATAGAGTGTATTACCCCCTGTACCTCAGGTATAACCCCCCAATAGTGTGTATTCCCCCCCTCTACTCAGGTATAACCCCCCCCAATAGTGTTGTATTACCCCTCTGTACCTCAGGTATAACACCCCAATAGTGTGTATTACCCCCCCCCCGTACCTCAGGTATTCCCCCCCCTCTGTACCTCTGGTATAACCCCCCATAGTGTGTATTACCCCCCCCCCCCTGTACCTCAGGTATAACCCCCCAATAGTGTGTATTACACACCACCCCCTCCCCGTATCACAGGCATCAGGCCCGGGCTGTGCGCATATAGAGATATATGTAATCAATTCCCCCCCCCTTTTGCATTTGCCCCCCCCCCCGGTCTGGGCGCTGAGGACGAGTTGGGGGAGGGGCGCGGGGTGGGAGGGGGCTGTCATGTTGCGCGGGGGGAGGGGCGCCGCACACTGGGCGAGGAGCCGCACAAGGAGGACACGGAGCCCGGGATTCACCAAATGAATGGCGTGGCCTTCTGCCTGGTGGGATCCCCGACCTCCCCCCGGACACAGGTACCGACCGAGGGGCCCCCGGGGGCCCGAACCGCCCACTCTCACCGCGCGGGGCGGGGCCAATCACAGGCCGCCGGGAGGCAGAACCGAGCCACAGCGCTGTGTATAGCGTTACTGAGCGCTGTGTATAACGCCGGCGCTGTGTATAGCGTTACTGAGCGCTGTGTATAACGCCGGCTCTGTGTATAGCGTTACTGAGCGCTGTGTATAACGCCGGCTCTGTGTATAGCGTTACTGAGCGCTGTGTATAACGCCGGCTCTGTGTATAGCGTTACTGAGCGCTGTGTATAACGCCGGCTCTGTGTATAGCGTTACTGAGCGCTGTGTATAACGCCGGCTCTGTGTATAACGTTACTGAGCGCTGTGTATAACGCCGGCTCTGTGTATAGCGTTACTGAGCGCTGTGTATAAAGCCGGCTCTGTGTATAGCGTTACTGAGCGCTGTGTATAACGCCGGCTCTGTGTATAGCGTTACTGAGCGCTGTGTATAACGCCGGCTCTGTGTATAGCGTTACTGAGCGCTGTGTATAACGCCGGCTCTGTGTATAGCGTTACTGAGCGCTGTGTATAACGCCGGCTCTGTGTATAGCGTTACTGAGCGCTGTGTATAACGCCGGCTCTGTGTATAGCGTTACTGAGCGCTGTGTATAACGCCGGCTCTGTGTATAGCGTTACTGAGCGCTGTGTATAGCGTTACTGAGCTGTGTTATAGCGCTGAGCGCTGTGTAAACGCCGGCTCTTGTGTACGCGTTACTGAGCGCTGTATAACGCCGGCTCTGTGTATAGCGTTACTGAGCGCTGTGTATAGCGTTACTGAGCGCTGTGTATAACGCCGGCTCTGTGTATAGCGTTACTGAGCGCTGTGTATAGCGTTACTGAGCGCTGTGTATAACGCCGCCTCTGTGTATAGCGTTACTGAGCGCTGTGTATAACGCCGGCTCTGTGTATAGCGTTACTGAGCGCTGTGTATAACGCCGGCTCTGTGTATAGCGTTACTGAGCGCTGAGTATAACGCCGGCTCTGTGTATAGCGTTACTGAGCGCTGTGTATAACGCCGGCTCTGTGTATAGCGTTACTGAGCGCTGTGTATAACGCCGGCTCTGTGTATAGCGTTACTGAGCGCTGTGTATAACGCCGGCTCTGTGTATAGCGTTACTGAGCGCTGTGTATAACGCCGGCTCTGTGTATAACGTTACTGAGCGCTGTGTATAACGCCGGCTCTGTGTATAGCGTTACTGAGCGCTGTGTATAACGCCGGCTCTGTGTATAGCGTTACTGAGCGCTGTGTATAACGCCGGCTCTGTGTATAGCGTTACTGAGCGCTGTGTATAACGCCGGCTCTGTGTATAGCGTTACTGAGCGCTGTGTATAACGCCGCTCTGTGTATAGCGTTACTGAGCGCTGTGTATAACGCCGGCTCTGTGTATAGCGTTACTGAGCGCTGTGTATAACGCCGGCTCTGTGTATAACGTTACTGAGCGCTGTGTAATAACGCCGGCTCTGTGTATAGCGTTACTGAGCGCTGTGTATAACGCCGGCTCTGTGTATAGCGTTACTGAGCGCTGTGTATAACGCCGGCTCTGTGTATAGCGTTACTGAGCGCTGTGTATAACGCCGGCTCTGTGTATAGCGTTACTGAGCGCTGTGTATAACGCCGGCTCTGTGTATAGCGTTACTGAGCGCTGAGTAGAACGCCGGCTCTGTGTATATATCGTTACTCGAGCGCGGTGTTATAACGCCGGACTCTGTGTATAGCGTTACTATACGCGGTCTTTGTAACGTTACTGAGGCGCGCCCTGATGCGTTTAATAATATAATAAAACGCCGGCTCGTGTTTGTATAGCGTTAACCTGAGCTGTGTATAAGCCGGCTGTGTTAAGCGCCCGCTCTTGTTGTATAACGCCGGCTCTGTGTGTATAACGGCCGGCTCTGTGTATAAACCCGGCTCCTGTATCCGCTGGCTCTGTGTATAGCGTTACTCTCTGTTGTAATAACGCCGGCTCTGTGTATAGTGTACGCCCCGCCTTCTGTGTATAACGCCCGAGCTCTGTGTATAACGCCGGCTCTGTGTATTTAACGTTGGGCGTGTTATAAACGCCGTTCTGTTATGGCGCTGATAGAACGCCGGCTCTGTGTATAGCGTTACTGAGCGCTGTGGTGTATAACGCCGGCTCTGTGTATAGCGTTACTGAGCGCTGTGTTATAACGCCGGCTCTGTGTATAGCGTTACTTGAGCGCTGTGTATAACGCCGGCTCTGTGTATAATGAGCGCTGTTATAACGGCTCTTGTATATTGAGCGCTGTGTATAACGCCGGCTCTGTGTATAAGCGTTACTGAGCGGCTGTGTATAACGCCGGCTCTGTTGTATAGCGTTACTTGAGCGCTGTGTATAACGCCGGCTCTGTGTATAGCGTTACTGAGCGCTGTGTATAACGCCGGCTCTGTGTATAGCGTTACTGAGCGCTGTGTATAACGCCGGCTCTGTGTATAGCGTTACTGAGCGCTGTGTATAACGCCGGCTCTGTGTATAGCGTTACTGAGCGCTGTGTATAGCGTTACTGAGCGCTGTGTATAGCATTACTGAGCGCTGTCTATAACGCCGGCTCTGTGTATAGCGTTACTGAGCGCTATGTAGAACGCCGCCTCTGTGTATAGCGTTACTGAGCGCTGTGTATAGCGTTACTGAGCGCTGTGTATAACGCCGGCTCTGTGTATAGCGTTACTGAGCGCTGTCTATAACGCCGGCTCTGTGTATAGCGTTACTGAGCGCTGTCTATAACGCCGGCTCTGTGTATAGCGTTACTGAGCGCTGTGTATAACGCCGGCTCTGTGTATAGCGTTACTGAGCGCTGTGTATAACGCCGGCTCTGTGTATAGCGTTACTGAGCGCTGTGTATAACGCCGGCTCTGTGTATAGCGTTACTGAGCGCTGTGTAGAACGCCGGCTCTGTGTATAGCGTTACTGAGCGCTGTGTATAACGCCGGCTCTGTGTATAGCGTTACTGAGCGCTGTGTATAACGCCGGCTCTGTGTATAAGCGTTACTGAGCGCTGTCTATACGCGCGGCTCTGTGTATAGCGTTACTGAGCGCTATGTAGAACGCCCCTCTGTGTATAGCGTTACTGAGCGCTGTGTATAGCGTTACTGAGCGCTGTGCTATAACGCCGGCTCTGTGTATAGCGTTACTGAGCGCTGTCTATAACGCCGGCTCTGTGTATAGCGTTACTGAGCGCTGTGTATAACGCCGGCTCTGTGTATAGCGTTACTGAGCGCTGTCTATAACGCCGGCTCTGTGTATAGCGTTACTGAGCGCTGTGTATAACGCCGGCTCTGTGTATAGCGTTACTGAGCGCTGTGTATAACGCCGGCTCTGTGTATAGCGTTACTGAGCGCTGTGTATAACGCCGGCTCTGTGTATAGCGTTACTGAGCGCTGTGTAGAACGCCGGCGCTGTGTATAGCGTTACTGAGCGCTGTGTATAGCGTTACTGAGCGCTGTGTATAGCGTTACTGAGCGCTGTGTAGAACGCCGGCTCTTTGTATAGCGTTACAGGGCGCCGTGTATAGCGTTACGGAGCGCCGTGTATACCGCCGGCTCTGTGTATAGTGCAGGGCTTGACAAACCCAGGAGCCTGGTAGCCACTGGCTCCTAGAATTTTACTCCTGGCTCTTAAATTTCCAGTTTATTTTACACCAATCTAAAAGCATCTAGTGGCTTCAATGTTTTCTTCCCGTCTCCTACATTTAATGTAAATATATCCAGCCCTGGTGTATGTATTTATATATGAGGTGTGTGTGTGTGTGTGTGGTGGGTAAATACGATGTCCAATGACAACAGAGCAAAGAAAATAAGTAACAAAACAATATCACAATGTACAGATGTTAACACATATATTAAGTATATATATAATCGGCCAAACGTATATTCGAAGCATCGCTCTGCACTTCTAGGCTCAAAGTAGCCAAAAGACGACATGCACAAAAAAACCTGCTAAAGCAGCCGGTAACAAAGTGATAAATAAACAGAAGCCGCTAAAATCATAATTTGGGTCAATACAAACCAACTCCCAGATGCAGAGGCAGCTTCCCAACGTTTCGGCGAGGATTCGCCTTTATCAAGGTATATCTTGATAAAGGCGAATTCTCGCCGAAACGTATGCTCCTAACTTTTGTAACTGGCTCCTAGATTCAAAGCAAATTTGTCAAGCCCTGCATTACTGAGCGCTGTGTATAACGCCGGCTCTGTGTATAGCGTTAGGGAGCGCCGTGTATAGCGTTAGGGAGCGCCGTGGATCGCGTCAGGGAGCGCCGTGGATCGCGTCAGGGAGCGCCGTGGATCGCGCCAGGGAGCGCCGTGGATCGCGCCAGGGCGCGCCGTGGATCGCGCCAGGGCGCGCCGTGGATCGCGCCAGGGCGCGCCGTGGATCGCGCCAGGGGCGCCGTGGATCGCGCCAGGGCGCGCCGTGGATCGCGCCAGGGCGCGCCGTGGATCGCGCCAGGGCGCGCCGTGGATCGCGCCAGGGCGCGCCGTGGATCGCGCCAGGGCGCGCCGTGGATCGCGCCAGGGCGCGCCGTGGATATTGCCGGCTGTGTGTTTCCGCGGCTCCCCGTGTATATCGCCGGTGGTGTGTGTATCTTTACGTTGCCGTGTTACCCTGTGTATCATTTGCGGGATATGTTAGTGCAGGGCGGCCGGTGCGGTAGGTGTGTTTTTGGGGTCTCTCGCTCTATTTTTGGGGGGAGAAAGGGGTGCACGGCACTGATCTTGCTGTCGTTGCCGCCGCGCTGGGCCTCTGGATTTCGTACATTCTTGTGGTTCCCGGGAAATATCTGAATTATTTGCTTGGCAGAACGTACGGTTTCCATGACAACAATCAGCCGTTAGATCGTGTAATCTTCACATCACTCCTTCCAGTTTTATCTGTTAGACACGGGACTCTAGCCCCCCCCATCGCTTCCCCCAAAAACTGGGGGGGGGGGGGGTGAACAGGAAAGTGCAAAATTCAAGAAAATATGTCCAAATCACAATAGTTTTTCATCCCTGTTACAGGTATTTGCAAAGCGCCAACAAGTTCCGTAGCGTTTATTTTTCTCCTAAAGCGGACGTTTGTCTTGTCACACGCTGGCAGCTCCCCGGCACAAAACACGCACATGCGTGACCTGCCACTACCAGAGCTGTGAAGGGGTGCTTATCCGAGTGAGGGGCTTTGCGGTGGTGCATTAATTTGAACCCACACCCAAAGACCCCGGCAGCAACACAGGCCCCCTGAAAACTGGGACTGCAGTGTCTGAGCCCTAGCACCATGACCACTATAAAGCAAGCTGAGGTTATCACGGTGCCTGGAAGGTCCATAATGCAGGAAAACCTCAAAAAGCGTAAAATCATTATTATTAAGATGATCGAAACCTGTTAATGTGTGATAAATCCTGTACCCGCCGCTCAGGACCGAATGGTGGGCGGTCGTTCTCGCATGCGGGTTTTCCTGCAGCATCACGCATATGCTCAATAAAACTTTTTTAAAAGCTGATCCCACGATGTTACAGGACTACGTGTCCCATAATGCTAAAACATTGTTAGATTTATTTCAATCATAGGATGCGACGTTAACGATTAAATGTCGGGTAAAATAGAAACATTGCACAGAAATTGTTGTTTTGAGACAGTTATATTAATGTGAATGTGCTTATTTTTTCATGTATCGGTTTATCCTTTTAGAACCTTTCATCCCAGCGATATTTTTCTAAACTGTATATGGTGTCCCTTATCTGGCACAATGTCACATGGGGTCTGCATTATCAGCATACTGGCAGAAATGGCCTTTATGTCAGTAAATGTGCTGCCGACAGATAATAAAATGGTGAGATCTCCTGCTTATGGGGGTTTGTAGTGATCAGAATGAGATTATTAGCAATGCAATATCTGTATGTGCTGCATAATGCCTGTGTAGGGCAATTACTGCAACACCTTGTATCTGTATGTGCTGCATAATGCCTGTGTAGGGCAATTACAGCAACACCTTGTATCTGTATGTGCTGCATAATGCCTGTGTATGGCAATTACAGCGACACCTTGTATCTGTATGTGCTGCATAATGCCTGTGTAGGGCAATTACTGCAACACCTTGTATCTGTATGTGCCGCATAATGCCTGTGTATGGCAATTACAGCAACACCTTGTATCTGTATGTGCTGCATAATGCCTGTGTATGGCAATTACAGCAACACCTTGTATCTGTATGTGCTGCATAATGGCTGTGTATGGCAATTACAGCAACACCTTGTATCTGTATGTGTCGCATAATGCCTGTGTATGGCAATTACAGCAACACCTTGTATCTGTATGCGCTGCATAATGCCTGTGTATGGCAATTACAGCAACACCTTGTATCTGTATGTGTCGCATAATGCCTGTGTGTGGCAATTACAGCAACACCTTGTATCTGTATGCGCTGCATAATGCCTGTGTATGGCAATTACAGCAACACCTTGTATCTGTATGTGCCGCATAATGCCTGTGTATGGTAATTACAGCAACACCTTGTATCTGTATGTGCTGCATAATGCCTGTGTATGGCAATTACAGCAACACCTTGTATCTGTATTGTACAGGGATTTTCACTTCTTCTAACCCCCTGAATCTTACCCCTGTACAGCAGCGACTGACCCCACAACTCTCCCTGTATTCTGACAAATCCATGGCTGCTGGAATGCTGCAGTGAAGTTTGAGGAGCTTTTTGTTACAGTGAGGATGGGGCTGCTGTTTGCAGCTTGTTTACAGTAAGATAGGGTGACAAGGAGGATGTAATAAGACGTGAAAGTATTATTGATATGCTAATGATTGCGTTTCAATGTATTACAATGCAAAATCCTTGAGTTAACTATATTTTGGGAGTGAAGGGGTTAAAGCTGGAATGGTGGGACTTGTTGTTGTGATGTGCCGGGTTTGGAATTTGCCGTCGCTGTGATGGCGTTTGCACATTGTGTGGTTTGCGCGGACCCGAGCTGTGTTCGAGTGTCACTAGCGCACACACACAAGCCTGACGGCGAGCAGGCGTCTCATTATTCTGACAAGCAGAGGATTTATTATTTGCATGTTGTTCTGCTTCTCTTGAAGTTTTTGATTTCAGTTTTTTTCAGCGCTGTTTTATGAAAATCTCCCATGTTTCGCTTTGCGTCATCATGTTAGTAATCACCGGCTGGATTAGTGCTGGGTCTTTTTTGGTTTGTGTACGTATAAAAAGTGTGTATCACATGGGATGTGTCTGATAGAGCTGCAGGTGCTCAGGAATGCAAATTCTCAGGTATTTCACAGTATATAATCCCTTCAATCACTTACATGTGTCAATCACTGCCAAACAGCACTGTGTACTATTTGCTTCTCGTCTGTCTGCTCCATCCCATGTTTAAGGGGACACTACCACATACACAAGCTACAACTAGATAATGTGTTTTTTGCAATTCACAAGTTATCAAACACTTTTTTTTCTTTGTTTTGCAGTAATTCCATGTAAAAGAGGAAAATTAAAGTTAGGTTTTTATCTTGTTTCCATTTTGTGGATTATTCCCTTAATGCAACATTTACTGCTGTGCTTTATCATCTACAGTATTCAACAGTTAATGAGGTGGTGGAGGGAATATTTAGATAAGACTGCATGGGGTCTATTGTGTTCTCAAAGCTGGGATACAAGCTGGCAGCTGAATGAGATACGACTGGGAGCTTAAAAATCTTCTAATCTCCCCCTTGTGATGTTCTTTGAACACATCCCTCACAATACAGTGATGTAAGTCGGTGACCTAACAATTGACTCCATTCTATGGCCAAAGCCACACAGTGAGCAGCAAGTGATGGAAAGCTACAAAATATCACACAATGGATGCGCCCAGTGACACACATAGAGGGAAATATCACACAATGGATGCACAGATGGCCCGTAGGGACTCTTGGCGCAGTGAATACTGTGCAGTGTACAGTCATGAAGAACCTCTGTCCGCTCAGTGCTGTGTGTACTGTGTTGTGTAGTTACTTATGGGCTCTATTTTGCATCGTTTTTTTGCTGTTTCTTGTATCATGTCGTGTATCCTTGTCATTGCTGTCAGGCCGTATGAATTGCGTTGCATGGGTGCAGGCGCCGGTCTCGAAGCATTGCGTGGGTGCGGGCGCTGGTCTCGAAGCATTGCGTGGGTGCGGGCGCCGGTCTCTATGCATTGCGTGGGTGCAGGCGCCGGTCTCTATGCATTGCGTGGGTGCGGGCGCCGGTCTCGATGCACTGCGTGGGTGCGGGCGCCGGTCTCGATGCACTGCGTGGGTGCGGGCGCCGGTCTCGATGCATTGCGTGGGTGCAGGCGCCGGTCTCGAAGCATTGCGTGGGTGCGGGCGCCGGTCTCGATGCACTGCGTGGGTGCGGGCACGGGTCTCGATGCACTGCGTGGGTGCAGGCGCCGGTCTCGAAGCATTGCGTGGGTGCGGGCGCCGGTCTCGAAGCATTGCGTGGGTGCGGGCGCCGGTCTCGAAGCATTGCGTGGGTGCGGGCGCCGGTCTCGAAGCATTGCGTGGGTGCGGGCGCCGGTCTCGAAGCATTGCGTGGGTGCGGGCGCCGGTCTCGAAGCATTGCGTGGGTGCGGGCGCCGGTCTCGATGCATTGCGTGGGTGCGGGCGCCGGTCTCGATGCATTGCGTGGGTGCGGGCGCCGGTCTCGATGCATTGCGTGGGTGCGGGCGCCGGTCTCGATGCATTGCGTGGGTGCGGGCGCCGGTCTCGATGCATTGCACGGGTGCGGGCGCCGGTCTCGATGCATTGCGTGGGTGCGGGCGCCGGTCTCGATGCATTGCACGGGTGCGGGCGCCGGTCTCGATGCATTGCACGGGTGCGGGCGCCGGTCTCGATGCATTGCACGGGTGCGGGCGCCGGTCTCCATGCATTGCTGAGGATTGTGCATCTTTTAAAGGATTCCCTCGGGACACTTTATACTTGCACGCGAGTGACGTTTTTCTGGCCCGGGGTGACGTTTACACACAGTAGTGTTTTGTGCTTCTTCTCGTCCTGGAATTTCTTATTGTGCACAGGGCTTGATGTAAAAGGCCTGACCTGTCACTGACACAATCACCTTCCAGAGCGATACAGTGCGTGTTACATAGATATATCAAAAAAAGCCAGAGGAGGAAGGAGCACTCAGTCTAGGTAGGTCAAAACGAGGAATACTGTGCCCGGGTCCTAAACTGCGTATGTAGATTTGTTATTCTGTCTCTCCCATTGTACTGCGCTAAGGAATTTGTTGGCGCTTAATAAATACTTAGAATACATTCAGGTTACAAAGACGGCAACTAGGAGCACACTGGGATTTGTATAACCAATAAATGTATTTGTTTTATATAAAAAAAGTCCAACGTTTCGGCCCCAAAGGGCCTTTATCAAGGAATGCGAGCGCCTCCCACACACGCATATACAGTGGGTTTAGAAAAGAATCACCACCCCCCCCCCCCTTGAAAATAATCATTGTGTTGTTTTGCCTCCTGAAATAACGGCACGGTTTTTGTTTATCCCTTTGTATTCACTCAGTGCAACTTGTAACATCTAAGTGAAAGATAGAACCGCAACATGTCAAACAGAAATAAACACAATTCCTTAACAGAATCACTGAGTTGGATAAAGGATCACCCTCTTGAGTCAGTATTTTGTTGAACCACCTTTTTTCTTTAATTCCAGCCTCTCGTTTGTCGGGATACGTATCTACTAAGTTTGCACTTCCAGGCGGAGCAATATTTGCCAAATCTTCTTTGCAGAACTGCTCAAGTTCAGTGACATTTGATGGTGAGCGTTTGTGGGCTGCAGTGTCTTCAAGTCATTCCACAGATATTCAATGGGGTTTAAGTCTGGGCTCTGACCATGCATAGACCGTCATCTTTTTCTCCTTCACCCCCTGTGTGGTTGATTTTGCTGTGTGCTTTGGGTCATTGTCATGTTGGAAGGTAAACATTCTTCCCATTGACAACTTTCTGGCAAAGGCAGCAGATTTTCCTCAAGAATTTGACGATATTTTGCCCCATCCATTATTCCATCGATCCTGGCGAGTGCTCCAGTGCCGGCTGCAGAGAAACATCCCCCTCCCCCATAACCGTGTGTTATTGTAGTTATGGTGTTTTATATGGATGGTGAGCTGTATTGGATTTCCTCCAGACATAGCGTTTGGTGTTGAGGCCAAATAATTCAATTTTAGTTTCCTCTGACCCTAACGCCTTTCTCCATGTGGCCGCAGAATCTTCAAGGTGTGTTACGGCAAAGCTCAGGCGTGTCTCCATGTGGCCGCAGAATCTTCAAGGTGTGTTACGGCAAAGCTCAGGCGTGTCTCCATGTGGCCGCAGAATCTTCAAGGTGTGTTACGGCAAAGCTCAGGCGTGTCTCCATGTGGCCGCAGAATCCTCAAGGTGTGTTACGGCAAAGCTCAGGCGTGTCTCCATGTGGCCGCAGAATCTTCAAGGTGTGTTACGGCAAAGCTCAGGCGTGTCTCCATGTGGCCGCAGAATCCTCAAGGTGTGTTACGGCAAAGCTCAGGCGTGTCTCCATGTGGCCGCAGAATCCTCAAGGTGTGTTACGGCAAAGCTCAGGCGTGTCTCCATGTGGCCGCAGAATCTTCAAGGTGTGTTAGGGCAAAGCTCAGGCGTGTCTCCATGTGGCCGCAGAATCTTCAAGGTGTGTTACGGCAAAGCTCAGGCGTGTCTCCATGTGGCCGCAGAATCTTCAAGGTGTGTTACGGCAAAGCTCAGGCGTGTCACCATGTGGCCGCAGAATCTTCAAGGTGTGTTACGGCAAAGCTCAGGCGTGTCTCCATGTGGCCGCAGAATCTTCAAGGTGTGTTACGGCAAAGCTCAGGCGTGTCTCCATGTGGCCGCAGAATCCTCAAGGTGTGTTACGGCAAAGCTCAGGCGTGTCACCATGTGGCCGCAGAATCTTCAAGGTGTGTTACGGCAAAGCTCAGGCGTGTCACCATGTGGCCGCAGAATCTTCAAGGCGTGTTACGCCAAAGCTCAGGCGTGTCACCATGTGGCCTTTGTTGACGAGTGACTTTTTTTCTTGCAACTCCCCCATACAAGCCACATTTGTGGAGAATTTGTGATATTGTTGTCACATGAACACAGTGACCGCTCTTTGTCATAAATTCCTGCACCTGCTTCAGAGTTGCCGTGGACCTCTTGGTGGTCTCTGACCAGTTTCCTCCTGTCGCTTTCATCCAGTTTGGAGCAAGGTCCTGATCCAGGGAGGGTCTGTGTTTACCGAATACCTTCCACTTAATAATAGAGGCCAATGTGCTTCTGGACATCGATAAAACCTTTTGAAACTTTTTTGTATCCTTCTCCTGACTTGTGCCTGTCCACAACTTTTTCCCAAAGATCTTTCGACCTACCTTGCCAGTTCCACCCATAGTTGATTGTTTGCTTCTGTTGCTCTGCCAGGGGCTGAGATGCTCCAGGAAAGCTTGTTTCACGGTGAGCTAATCAATATGATCAGAGCTGAAAGTCACAGGGCTGTGTGCGCCGATGAGACGGTGATTAGCGGCACCTGATTGAGTTTACAAGTCATTTTTAGGAGGGAGTGATCCTTTTTCCAACTCAGTGACTCTGTTCTGGAATCGTGTTTATTTCTGTCTGACGTGTTGCTGTTCTAGCTTTCATGGGGATGTTACAATTTGCTCTGATTTAAATACAGCTGGATAAACAAAAACTGTCAGGTCTATTCAAAGAAAGGTGAAACTCAGGAGAATTGGCAGAAGTGAAAAATTAATTTGAGAAAGCAAACCTGGGCTTAAGCTGCACATGCAGCATCAACCCATCCCGCTGACCAAGCGCTCGCAGCATCAACCCATCCTGCTGACCAAGCGCTCGCAGCATCAACCCATCCCTCTGACCAAGCGCTCGCAGCATCAACCCATCCCGCTGACCAAGCGCTCGCAGCATCAACCCATCCCGCTGACCAAGCGCTCGCAGCATCAACCCATCCCTCTGACCAAGCGCTCGCAGCATCAACCCATCCCTCTGACCAAGCACTCGCTGCATCAACCCATCCCTCTGACCAAGCGCTCGCAGCATCAACCCGTCCCTCTGACCAAGCGCTCGCAGCATCAACCCATCCCACTGACCAAGCGCTCGCAGCATCAACCCATCCCTCTGACCAAGCACTCGCAGCATCAACCCATCCCTCTGACCGAGCGCTCGCAGCATCAACCCATCCCTCTGACCAAGCGCTCGCAGCATCAACCCATCCCTCTGACCGAGCGCTCGCAACATCAACCCATCCCTCTGACCAAGCACTCGCTGCATCAACCCATCCCTCTGACCAAGCGCTCGCAGCATCAACCCATCCCTCTGACCAAGCGCTCACAGCATCAACCCATCCCTCTGACCAAGCGCTCGCAGCATCAACCTATCCCTCTGACCAAGCGCAATAATAATCGGCCAACGATTATGAGAATAATCGTTGCAGCCCTAATATATATATACTGTAGATTAGATAGGCCGTGTTAGTCCAGATGCTAAAATCAACCGAGTATATCAGTGGTAGTGATGCCTTTTTATTGGACTCACACGTTACATTTAAAAGACAGGCTTTCGAGAGTGTCCGCTCTTCCTCAGGTCTGGAGATGTATATATATATATGTGTGTGTTTTGGAGACTGGATGCTCTTGCTCATGTTTTGCTCCTCTGTTATAATAAACCCCCAGGACGTCCCTCGTGTTTATACATATGTTTTTAACTTGTTGAGGCGCTCATACTCGGTGGGGGGGGCTCGCTGTGCCTTTCTATCCCCTGACATGGAGGTGGGGGCTGGACAGGTCGGGCACATGTTTTTGACGTGTCGAGGCGCTAACACCTGGGGGAAGGGGGGCTTGCTGTGTCTTTCTGAAGTGGGGGGGGGTCTCGACAGAAGGGGAGGAAGGTGGTAAAATTTTAACTGATATATCCTGTGCTGACTCCACCGGAACGAGCGGTCCCTTCCTGCGTTCTGGCCCAGGGGCTGTGACTTCATGGCCACACAGACTGGGCACCGCGCTCTCACCCCTAGCTCGGGCTTCTGCTTTACTTCCCTGAGCTCAGCTAATGTATTGAAGCAAATCCCTGAGTGTCGTCACGTTGTCTCGGGTGTCTAATGGTCCTGTGTACGTGCGTATGCCACCTTCCTCTCTGTGCCAGTCTCTGCACTATTTGGTGTGTCGCTCACTGAGACCCATGGGGGGGGTGTGAGGGTGCAGGTATATCCCATTGTCTGCCCGCTGGCATGATTCCTGCTGTTTGCCGCCCGCTTCTCATTGTGTTTGTCTGTTCACCCTCTGATAATGCGATGCAGCGCATTACTGACGCCGCAAGTTATAATGTGGCTAATCATGCGTGACGGCGAGCTGCTGCCTCCATCATTACACGCGTGTTCTGTTTAGAGCGTGGTTGCACTGGCGCACCTTCCACCCAGATGCTGCCCGTGGTGCTCCTCACTGTGCCATGGATCACCCAGGAGACACCGTGCCATGAATCTCTGTATTATGAGACCCACAATACATGGTGCATCGCAGAAACCAGCCCCCCGTCATGGAATCTTGTGTAGCGTGGGACCCCCCCACCTGCCAGTACTTTGTGTAGCGTGGGACCCCCTATATACCTTCAGTACTTTGTGTGGTGCGGGACCCCCTACATACCCTCAGTACTTTGTGTGGTGCGGGACCCCCTACATACCCTCAGTACTTTGTGTAGCGTGGGACCCCCTACATACCCTCAGTACTTTGTGTGGTGCGGGACCCCCTACATACCCTCAGTACTTTGTGTTGTGCGGGACCCCCTACATACCCTCAGTACTTTGTGTTGTGCGGGACCCCCTACATACCCTCAGTACTTTGTGTTGTGCGGGACCCCCTACATACCCTCAGTACTTTGTGTGGCGCGGGACCCCCTACATACCCTCAGTACTTTGTGTGGTGCGGGACCCCCTACATACCCTCAGTACTTTGTGCAATAAAGGACCATCACCTCCCGGGACCCTTGTGTGTCCGGCATGGGGTGTTGGTAGCCCTCTCCCCGCTCCCGCTGCCCCTCTTTGTCCTGTGTTTGTATGAATAATTAATTCCACACTCCCACTCAGTGACAGAGAAAAGGGAACAATGGACATGCTGTGCGGCGCGGACGTCTCCGACTGTGCCTGCTGAGCTTACACTCTATCGAGGCCGTGATATCATTATATAATGGGGGGGGGGTGTGGAAACCAAAATCTCAAATATGTCACAAATCGCCTTCTCCCAGACTCTTCCTTATCCGCACGAGGCGTCTCCGGCGATGCCGCCGTTAGTTTCCTCTGGGCATCATGGGACACGTAGTTCCCAGACATTTGGGGATCCTGACCTTTTGTTTCTTTATTCGTTTTCACGATAATCCAGCAGATTTTTTTTCTGAGCTGAAAATTGGGGAGAATTCACACAAATTCAGTCGTCGGGTAAAGCTAAACCTGTCATTTCTTTTGGGGTCTGTCGGTGATTAGGAGCAGGTAATCCCCCCCGCCCCCTTATCGCTCCTGCAGTGGAATGAGGACGTGTGTGGGTTTTTTGAGGGCCGGCTTCGCCCTTTTGGCTCCAGCGACCAGCTGGCAGGACCTTGCCAGGCTTCGTGCCCAGCCTGGCATCCTTGGTGCCCAGGTGTACGGTCCGAAATGGCTGAAATTGGTGTCATTGGTGTGGGTGCACCCAGATAAATGCTTAGTGCCTCTGGACATGCATTCTGCCACCCATACCCCCCTCCCGAGTCAGCTGGCATGAGCCGGGCGTCTGGGCACTTTGTGATGGGCAGGTTAAGCTTGGCCCCCCGCCTCCCCTTCTCCCTTGTGCTTCTGTCAGCGATGGGGCTGGTGATGGAGGGTGTGGAGAGGGGCTGCTGAAGGGGTGTGGAGAGGGACAGGGTGGCTGACAGGGGGGAGAGGCACGAGCTGGGTGGGGTGAGGGCCCGTGGCAGCTGCCTCCCAGCCGGCCAGGAGTTTTCCCCTGTGTGTCTGGATGTCGTTCTGAAGCCAGGGCCCTCTCTTTGTGTTTCTCTGCGTCCCCTTCATTGTCCTCTTGACTGTGTTACCTCGTCTCCCTGTAACTTTACTTCCCGTCTATCTGTCCCGGTCTCTCTGTCTGTCCCGGTTTGTCTTTTTCTTACTGTCCTTGCCTCTCAGTTTGTCTGCTCCTGTTGGTTTGTCTTTTTTGCTACGGTCTGTTCTTTAGCTCTCTGTCCATCCATGTCAGTCCGTCCGTCTGCCCCGGACTGTCCGCCACTCGCTGTCGTTCCCTGTGATCCTGCGTCTCCGGAGGATCTGTCAAACGGATCCCCTCTCCCTCTCCCTCTCGGGTCAGGCTCCCTCTCTTTGTGCGTCCGTCTGTCCCTCTGTGTACATCTCTTCCCAGGCCCCTAACGCCAGCTTGCCGAAGCCCCTCGCTGCCTGGCACTGCTCCCCCCCCCCCCACCAAGACACACAAACTTCCTGCTGCTTTTAGGCCTTGTCCTCGCGGGAACTTTCGGATGCTATGAATGCGGATGGACGTGGCCATGGTGCAGGACGGGGTGTGCAGCTCCCCGGTTCCCGGCTGGTGCTGGGAGAAGGTGGTGGGGGTAGATTGCAGCTCGCCGGAGCCGTGTTGCATATGGCTGGCAAGATCGACAAGCAGAGAATCGGGGGAATCCTCTTTCCAGGGTCGAAACAAGAGCCCCCCGTGGCGCGTAACACAAGGGGTAAGAGCTGTGCTGCATTAACCACTTCATAGAAAAACCCAAAACGCGTGTGTGGACGGATCGGCTCGCGCTTCCCAAACTGTGAAGCATGCGCGGCGTTGCTGCCCTCTCTGTATAAATATCTATATATAAGCAGAGCGAGAAATGCTTAGTATGTGGCACAGCGCCGAGCTCACTGCTATCACGTCTGAGCAATGCGGAGTATGCGGCCCTATAGCTCTGCTGGGTATCTCTATGGCAGCCCATGCTTTCCTCCTGTTTATTCTGTCTCCTGCGTGTGAGGTTCCCCCAGGATCCGAAATTCCTGATCTGTGCTTCAGCCGGGACCGGAATTCCTGAATGTAACCAATAGAGCGATCCGTAAGATCCTCAAAACGCGTTGGTTACAGTGGAGTCACTCACCCGACACCTGAATACAAAAACATGTACTTCTGCATATCTATATGTCGCGTATGAGCTGGTATTTAAAACGTTGGGACATGAAATGTTGTGCCTGGACAGGATTTCACGGGTTTTTGGAATATAACACAATGGGTTTCTCAGAGCTGTGCATGCGCAGCAAGAAAGTCTGCCTTAATCCTAACACGCAGTGACTCCAACCTGACCTCTCACCTTTCCTTCCGTGCAATAGATTGCAAGCTTTGTGGCTTATCTTGTTGAGGAACGGAAAGTTGTGTTCTCGTCTTCCAAAATTAACATATAGCCTCCTGTAGATTGTAAGCTCCTGTGAGCCGGACCCTCTGCTCCTCTAGATTGTAAACTCCTGTGAGCCGGGCCCTCTGCCCCTCTAGATTGTAAGCTCCTGTGAACCGGACCCTCTGCTCCTCTAGATTGTAAGCTCCTGTGAGCCGGACCCTCTGCTCCTCTAGATTGTAAGCTCCTGTGAGCCGGACCCTCTGCTCCTCTAGATTGTAAACTCCTGTGAGCCGGACCCTCTGCTCCTCTAGATTGTAAACTCCTGTGAGCCGGACCCTCTGCTCCTCTAGATTGTAAGCTCCTGTGAGTCGGACCCTCTGCTCCTCTAGACTGTAAACCCCTGTGAGCCGGACCCTCTGCTCCTCTAGATTGTAAACTCCTGTGAGCCGGGCCCTCTGCTCCTCTAGATTGTAAGCTCCTGTGAGCCGGACCCTCTGCTCCTCTAGATTGTAAACTCCTGTGAGCCGGACCCTCTGCTCCTCTAGATTGTAAGCTCCTGTGAGCCGGACCCTCTGCTCCTCTAGATTGTAAACTCCTGTGAGCTGGACCCTCTGCTCCTCTAGATTGTAAGCTCCTGTGAGCCGGACCCTCTGCTCCTCTAGATTGTAAACTCCTGTGAGCCGGACCCTCTGCTCCTCTAGATTGTAAGCTCCTGTGAGCCGGACCCTCTGCTCCTCTAGATTGTAAGCTCTCATATTTACAAGTTCTTGCTAGTTGCCACTTGCTGCTATGTTTAAATAAAGCAAGAAAGAGAAGCAATAGGAGCCTCAGAGTCGATGTATTAAAATTATGTTTATTTAACACGTCCTTGTTTATAAACAGAGTGACCTGGGCTTTTCCATGCAGATATTTTCTTCCACATCACTCCCCGGGAGCAGACGGGCCCTGCCTGTGTTTTTAATCCCGTAATGGCCGCGTGATGTGAAGGAAAACGTGTTCGGACCTCCTAAAACAGAAGATGGGTTGTATGTGGAGCTCAGTATTGATGGTGGATCTCGCGGGAGATTTGACTTGGGGTAAAAAAAAAAAAACAGGACATGAAAAGGATCCGGTGGAGAGACAGACGTCCGGATGCGTTGGCCGATGGCACCGGCTCCCTGAATCTCCCAGTAAATGACCATGGAATATATTTGGGGGGGGGCACAGCTGAGGCTGTGGTTTTGGGTGAAACAGGCCTGTTTTGGGGTGACAGCTGAGCGCGGCTCTGATTCAGGGAGATGCAGAGTGTTTGTGTTTTCTTCTGTTCTGGTAGATCTTCCTGCTGGTACTTCCATGTGTCTGGGATTTTGGGTAAATCTGTGGGTTTTTTAATTTTTAGGAAAGTCGCTCTTTTTAGACGCCACCTGCAGTTTTTGCTTGTTTGGAGTTTTTTTCGTGAGCCGTTGGCGACTTCTCCGAGCGCTCAGCTCGTCACGGGATCAGAGTTTCCACGAACAGGATGTGCGAGATATCTAAAAAATGTAAATATGCGAAGCGAGTCATTTTTGCACAATATATATGATGCTTGAATCTGTGTCCTGATGAAGGCGCTCTCAACGGAACTGTCGCCTGATCGCCATAAATAGGGAAAACAAAGATGCCAAGACGCATGAGCGCTGCTTTTAGTGTGACTAATATATATATATATAAATTTAGGAACTACATGTCCCATGATGCTCAGCCACTTATTAGGATGTTTTAGTCTTAAGGTGTATGTAGTCCTAAAACATCTGGAGGGTCAAGGTTGCTTATCCCGGTCTTGGGGAGTCAGGGTTGCACATGGCCAGGTTTCCTTTCCGTCCCCCTCTCCAGTTTACCGGTGTGGGCTTGTTGGTCTGAAGCCCCTTGCCCGGGACCTGATCAGTCACCATGTGCCCGCTCTCCGGTATAAACCCGCTGGTGGTGTCACGTGGCTGGCTGAGGGTCGCGTTGTTCACTGATGGCTGTATTTTCTCATTCCGGACGCCTGGCTACAACGTCTCACTGCGTGTTTTATGACTGAAACAAAGTGTATTGTTAGCTACATTCACTACCTGACGCGGGCTGCCGGGTGGGCGACGGCTTCTGATTCGTCGCCGTATTCCTCGCTGCCTTTGTGTTTGGACGGTAAACCCCTTCGCTTGCGTTTTTTTGTGTTGGCCAGCGTTACTTTGAAGCACGTTGCAGGATTCCGGGTGAAGCTGTTCGAGCTGGGAGTTTATTTCCGCTGAGCTGGACGTTTGTTGCAGCGGCCGGCTGAGAATAGCGGGGATCAGGATCCGGCGCCCCCGAGCTTTATGTGTCGGCTGGAATCCAAAGTATAAGCAGCCGTTTGCTTTGAAAACATTTAAATGTGGGAATGATGTCCGACGCGTTCCGCTTATTATTCTTATTCTAACGCTGGGTCTCGCCGGCCTCGGATTGCTCAGACGATGACAATACTAGGAATTCAATGTGGTATTTCCGTGATAATTGCTTTCTGAAAGCGCGTTCTGTTTGCAAAGTGTGTTTAGGTTTATCTGACAATGAGAACCAGCAAGCAGCCATGAGATGGGGCAATGGGTACCCATGAGGGATGGCGTGGAGGGTACCCACCCCCGAGGGGTGGCGGTGAGGGTACCACAGCTGATTTAGATGCCTCTCAGATTCAGCCTAGACCAGGTTTTATGCTCTAATATTGTCCACGTCCAGACACTGGCCGAAATGGAGCGAAATCCTCAAATATGAATTTGGGTTAGGGTTAGAAACTCTAATTTCTAATCCTATAAAAAGACGCTCCATTTCGACAGAACAAATTTAGACGCATCATTGTTTGCACCACGTCATCTCCTAACCCAACCTGTGCGTCCCCCGCCCCTTGCTCGCCTGCTTTTCGGGTCTCGCTGTGATTATTCACCGTGTCCCCTTGTTCTCGATATTGAGGATATTCTCCTTTTTTTTTTCCTCTGTGTATCAGTGCGCGTTGGCGCGCAGCACGAGCCGCAGACATTTCATTAAAAGGCGGCTATGGATGATACTGCTGCGCCGCGTCTCTAATCTCCGGCCGCTTTCATTTCCGTTAGCCCCGTCCCCTCGCGGCGCTGATCGCGCTCTGATCCTAATCATTTAATCTTTCTATGAATTTTGTTGTTTGTCCTCGGTCAGTGAGGACGTTGCCTTCTCGATCCGGTGTCTCTCGATTCGGGCTGATTACAGCAGATTTCTGCGTTATTTCTCCCCTTTCATTTTCTCCCTCCTTTTTATCGTTTGTATTTTTGTTAACCCTTCCATGGCCAGATCAGCAGGTAATGGTCAACTCTCCGCTGCTAAAGGGTCCTCTGTCTTTTGGGTCTGATGGGCAATAAGACGGCACATCCAGGTGGTCTCAGAAGTTGTCTCGGTGTTGATGCCGGGCCGGGGATCATAGGACTTGCCATCGGTCTCTCCGGTGATGCCACCGTGATCTGGTCTATCGGTTGATGCCTGATTTGTGGATTTTCCCGTTTCATGTGGATCCAGTGAAGAGCAGAGTCAAAATATGATTTTAAATGGGACTTTTATTTATTCCCCCCCCCTTTTTATTATAACCAAAACCACAGATTCCTTATCCCGCCCGCCCGACCTGTCACCCCTCTTACTCCTAGACTTCCCATTCTTGATGGGGTACAGCGGGCCTGGCACGTTTTTATACCATGACGTCAGATCTGTCCCCCTATACCAGAGGTGGAGAACCTTGTTACCCCCAATGGTTCGGAACTACATATCCCATGATGCTTGGTCACAGATAAGACTGGCTAGGCATCATGGGACATGTAGTTTAGAAACATCTGGGACGCTCAGGTTCACCGTCCCTGCCCTATATGATCTGTGAGAGTGCGGTGTGCAGATAATCCCTGGCCTGTGCTGGGCACGTGTCTTGGGGTTCATACCTTGACGTGTGTTGTCACCGTTTTGTCGTGCTGTGTTGTGTGCGCACACTTTGCGTTTCACAGCCGCCTGCTGATATTCCTCCTTATTGCTGCCCGTTCGGGTGGCGTATGATGACATACTTGGCGTGGTTTGCACAGCGCCCCCTCCCTTTCTCGGCATGTCTGGAAGACTGTCTGTGCCAGGCGGGCATTGTTCACAGCTGCGTCCTTGGCGCCCCCCCTCCTCCCGTTACAGATCAGCTGCATGTGGAATTGAATCATTTCCAGGATGTCTCGACCTGTCACGGCCCCCCCTGCCCCTTTACACTGTGTCCCTGCTCACCCCCCTCCTTATGTTGTCATCGCTGTTACAAACCCACAGCATGTAGAGGGTTAACGAATGCTTGCCATCAATAATCCCACAGTAAGACGTGTCCATTGAGTGACTTCATTCCGCTCCGCAATGTTCCTTCGGGAAGGGACGGAGGTGTGATACTGTGCGCGGTGGGTGTGATGCTCTGCAGATCCTGGCGCAGTTGTGCCGTCCGCGTGGTTTTGTCGACCATGGGAATTATAGTCCAAAATCCAATCTTGCTGCGAGTCTGCAAACGCCTGGAGGACCAGGCTCGCCAGCGCAGGGTTCCACCAAACCGAGGGGGTCGGACGCACCAGTGGAGTCCGACCGGAACCATTTATTGGGGTTTTGTGCAGCAATGTTGCAGCTCCTCACCTGGTGCCTTGTACATGGGATTGGATGTAACTCCACATAAAGGGACAATATCACCTCTGTAACCAGATCACTTGCGCACTACAAAAAAAAACACTGTATAAAGCACCTTATAAAGCACATGCTGCCTTGTTTTATTTTATTTTATTTGCAGTAACTTCATGTAAAAAGGAAAAATGTTAGTTTTTTTTATCTCCGTTTTCCATTTTGTGGATTTTTCCAATGATGCAACATTTACCAAAATCGTACGGGAAGTGTCGCTTTACAGCTGTGCTATAGGATAAAGCAGTAGTGAAGAGGCAATGGGGTGGAGGACGGAATGTTTAGACAATGCTGCAGGGGGATCTATTGTGCTGTCTAGGCTACCAGAGATAAGAGTTGGCAGCTGAGTGAGATAGGATTGGGGGCTTCCAACACTTTATATCACCCCTGGTGATGTTCATTGCATACATTCCACGCAATGCAATCCTTAGGAGCACAGTGAGGAGCAAGTGATTGACAGATACGGGGGGGGGGGTTACAGCACACAATATCACACAATGGATGCACCCAGTGACACACATAGAGGAAAATATTATCTAAACATACGAAAGAACAACCAAGCACATGTAAGATATCAGCAACATAAACACAATAGGGACATGTCATTTTTGGTGGTACTGGCCCTTTAAGTGATTATTCTTAGATTTTTTTAAGTAACCCGACCTGTTAAACAAATCATTACAATTTTACCTGCTTCGCCCTAGAATTTCCACGTGTGGTCTCTGCGCAGTTTATTCCTCTGGTGACATTTAACCTGGAATTGATGTGTCTGAGTGTGTTTATGGGGGCCGCAAGACTTTCACCCATGGCTTATATGTTCCTGGAGCCACAGGTGTGGTTCGAAGAGCCTGTGGCCACTGTGTTTGCACAGCCCTGCTATATGATGCCAGTGATGGCGAACCTTGGCACCCCAGGCATTTTGGAATTCCATGTCCCTTGATGCTTAATCTGAGTTAAGGCTGGCTGAGCATCATGGGACATGTAGTTCAGAAACATTTAGGGTACAAAGGTTTGCGATCACTGCTCTAGAGAATTCTTGGCTCCTGGGTTTGTCATGTCCTGTTTGGTGGATGTTTGTGTCTCTATGTTGTCCTCTTTTTTTTTTTTTTTTTACACCTGTTTAACCCATCTCTCTCTTCTCCTTTAGTCCCCCTTGGTTCAGCACGATGGGGGCTTCCGCAGTACCTCCCCGCCCCAGGACGAGTCCTTCACGTGGGTGGGACCCCGGACGCTGGTCATCAGGAAGACGAGGCAGGGATTTGGGTTCACTTTGCGTCACTTCATCGTGTACCCGCCGGAGTCTGCCGTGCATTCCACACATCAGGTATAGATTACCCACAAGCTCCCTGTGTGTGCCAGGGCCTGCTGTGCCCACTTGCCACAATCCACCTCACGAATATTCTGTCCCATCACGTCCAGCCAGGAGGCCAGAAGCCACTTCTGGAGTGACGGGACATTTTTTTTTTTTTTTTTTTGGAGAAAGTATTTTACCAGGAAGGATACATTGAGATTTCTCTTGTTTTCAAGTATGTCCTGGGTGGCGAGTCTGTACCGTTAGGTGTCTTTCCCAAGGACACTTACTGGAGAGGTGCTCTTGCTGGGATCGAACCCATGTCTCCACAGGCTCTCTCCATGCAGAGCAGTGACATTACCTCTACTCCCGCTCCTCGTCCTCCGCTTAGAAACCTTAACCACCAGTAAACCGGCAGACATGGCGCATCCCACCATAACCCCAGCGAAAACATGAAGAAAATGACAATAATAAGGTTTACAGGAGAGAAAATCGATAAAACAGTGACCTGTCCTCCAATCAAAGCGCACGGGGTCTTCAAAACCCTATAACACCACAATACACCGTGCCTTTATATTGCACACTGCATACCTTGCCCATATGATACAGCCTGCCTGTATATTGCACACTGCATACCTTGCCCATATGATGCAGCCTGCCTGTATATTGCACACTACATACCTTGCCCTTATGATACAGCCTGCCTGTATATTGCACACTGCATACCTTGCCCATATGATGCAGCCTGCCTTTATATTGCACACTACATACCTTGCCCATATGATGCAGCCTGCCTTTATATTGCACACTGCATACCTTGCCCTTATGATACAGCCTGCCTGTATATTGCACACTGCATACCTTGCCCATATGATGCAGCCTGCCTGTATATTGCACACTACATACCTTGCCCTTATGATACAGCCTGCCTGTATATTGCACACTGCATACCTTGCCCATATGATGCAGCCTGCCTTTATATTGCACACTACATACCTTGCCCATATGATGCAGCCTGCCTGTATATTGCACACTGCATACCTTACCCTTATGATGCAGCCTGCCTGTATATTGCACACTACATACCTTGCCCATATGATGCAGCCTGCCTTTGTATTGCACACTGCATACCTTGCCCATATGATGCAGCCTGCCTTTATATTGCACACTACATACCTTGCCCTTATGATGCAGCCTGCCTTTGTATTGCACACTGCATACCTTGCCCAAATGATGCAGCCTGCCTTTATATTGCACACTGCATACCTTGCATACCTATGCAGGCTGCACGATAAGGGCAAGGTATGCAGTGTGCAATATAAAGGCAGGCTGCATCAAAACAGTAATTGAATTTAAGCAGGCATGGGATAGGCATAAGGCTATCCTAAACAAAAGATAAATCCAGGTTAAGTATCCATGTAATTGGGCGACTAGATGGGCCGAAAGGTTCTTATCTGACGACATTTTTCTATATGATGCAGCCTGCCTTTGTATTGCACACTGCAAACCCTGCCCTCGGGATACAGTTATGCTTCACACAATACACAGGGCTCAGATGCTGCAGGGAAGAGCTTGCTGTCCCCTGGGTGGAAGTGGGGGAGGGAAGCGCTGGCCATGTTACTGATGTCATCCTTGTTACATTGTATCGGGGTCCGGCAGCTTGATACTAATGACATGAAGTCATCAGAGAGACTGAAGGAGGGTGCGTTAAAGTGAAGGGGGGGGGGTGTACTGCATGTCAATGCAGAGAGGAAGGGGAGGTGTATGATTTTTTTTTTTTTTTGAATGGATACATGGATGTCATTGTATGAAAAGCAGCGGCTGCGAGGTGAGGGCACGTGTCACATGATCGTGTGTGTGTCTGTTTAGACCGGGCACGCCTGGGTCTTTCCAGCAACAAAACGTCAACATTTACAAAAGTTAATATAACTGAAATGTAAATTTTGATGATTTGTTACAATAAATTGCTTTTTTTTTCCCCTGGAGTGATGATCCATCTACATGGCTTGTCTCGCCCTGTCTCTCACCCCAGATCTATATTAGTGTCGCAGAAGTCTATCTCCATAGGCATTTTATATGCGGCTCGGGGCGGAGACAGATTGGATTGTGGGATATTGTGAGTGCATGTCACAGCAGCAAATTGTGGTGTTTTACAGTCATGAAACGTCATTGCATCTAAATCAGGGCTGTCAAACCCCGACTCGCCAGATGTTTATGGACTGCAGTTCCCAGAATTCTTTAAATGCATTATATCTGCAGAGAATCATGGGAGTTGTAGTTGTGCAATATCTGCAAGGCCACAGTCTGACACCTCTGATCTAAACGATGTGTCAGTGCACACCACAGGACTGAAATACAAAATGATACATTGCACAAATACAAAGGCGCTTCAATCCGTGCGTACAGATGGTCAATATTGTTCATTTCTCTATCAGCAGGACTGACACAAAAGAGGCGATTTCTGCCGATTTCACTTTATAAATCCTTTCACACAACAAATGCATAAACCGTCTTAAAAATCAAAGCATTAGAAAAAAAAAAAGCCTAACGTGAGAGCGTCCCCCCACACTGAGGAGCTTTTCGTTGCGTTTTCTTGCTGGTTAAGGTATATTTGATACTGGTATGCGGATTTGGTTTCACTCTTTTAAAACCTGTTGAAGTCCCATTAAAGCCCCAGGCTAAGCTTAACGGAGGCCTGTGAGGTCCAAACCTGTCAGGAAACCTCTCCACGAGCCGCAAGCGCTTCCTCCTATTGCACCATGATGGGAGATTCCTCCGTAACTTCCCGGAAATAGACAATAACAATAAACTGGAACAAAACAAACCCCTGATTAGGATGAGTTTTATTCCTACAGAAGCCACAGCTAACAGCAGTAATCCTATATATCCAATAACACTCCCTCCTAAAAAAAAAAAGAAAATAAGGGGGGGGGGGTAACCCCAAAAATAGCCCACTACTAACTTGCCTTAATGAAGAGGCTGGATTGGAGTGATACAAAATTACAAATACATAATATTAGGTATTAAAATATAGCTTTTACTTGTGTTAAAACAATAAAAACAAACAAATGTGCACAAAGGAATAAACGTAACAAAACACAGTGAAATCGAGTGCATTGAAATGCTATTATTACCTATATACGTCTCAATAAATCCGAAAATACCAGCTCCTCAGTCCTCATATCCCAAATTTACATAGAATTCAATCACTGATTAATGTATTGATTAGATGGTTTGCATGCATTCACCTCCCTGTAACGCTGCGTCAGCAAATCTTTTTAATCAGTGATTGAATTACACGTTAATTTGGGATACGAGGAGCTGGTGTCGCCTGATTTACTGAGACGTTTATAGGTAATGATAGCATTTCACTGGGGTTTTGTTTTTTTCGTTTGTGCACATTTGTTTTTATTTTAATACAAATAAATGTTACAAATACATAATATCAGATAATGGATATATGTACAGATGGCATTTTCCATATCCTTGTAACGCTGCGTCAGTGAATATTTTTGGGTGGTCCTTGCCAGCCCCTGTGATGATAAAGCGAAGTGATCGCAGGTGTAGAGTTACAGCACTGCTTTTTAAACCCCTTTCCTCCATCGCTGTGACGGTAAAGTCTCCCGCATGTATCCCGTATGCTGCGCGGATGTGGCAGTAACGAGTCTTTTTTTTTTTTTGCAGGAGGAGAATGGCAGTGCCGGTAGGTGACGCAGATCTCACGTGTTTCTGTTGGTGAATTGTCTGTGTGTGGAGGCAGCGAGAGACGTATTCACTTGTCAAGTCATTCCCGTCGCTCTCCACTCGCCTGTGTCCCCTTCTCTTACCTTTTGTGGACTCCCTTTCATATTCGCGTAGGATTTTATTCATATAAACAAAGCCCAGGGCTACTGACCTCTAGAAGTGGCCACAGGGTCTTCAGAGAAGACTGGTGGTCTGTCAACACATTTGCCTGTGGTTGCCGTCTACACATTCTCTTTGTCGTTTTGTTATGTTTCCAAATGTTGCTCATTTTAGTGTGACCCTTGATCAGGCTCAAAATTTCCGCTCGCCCAGTCGCCTCGGGCAAGTGGTAATGTAAGCAGGGCACGTGGAAATTTGCCCTTTGCAACTGGGGAATTTATCATTGACCACTTGGGATCAGAAGTGGCGAATAACTTTTCTGCCTGAATGTGCATTTAAGAATTAAAATTACGGACCCTGCCCGTGTCGCCCTGATCCACATACTGTGGGATAGAGAGGACGTGGCCTGGCTGCTCCCTCTCGCTGTATATTTGTTTGTGTTTTTTTTTAATACCAGACGCATCGGTTTCTCATTTTGTTAACTGTTGCAGAATTTTCCTCCGGCCGCCTGGAACCCATGGACACCATCTTTGTTAAGCAAGTGAAGGAGGGAGGACCGGCGCAGCAGGCGGGGCTTTGCACAGGTGATATTGGGATATGAATTAAAATAGGGGGGGTTTGGGTTTAGCATCTTTTCAAAAATGTCATGAATGGGTTTAGCGGTGCAAATTAAGGGGGCTGGGACAGGTCTGTTTGTGCAGGGACAGTTTCATGGGTACTGGGACAGGTCGGTGGGTGCTGGGACAGGTCGGTGGGTGCTGGGACAGGTCGGTGGGTGCTGGGACAGGTCGGTGGGTGCTGGGACAGGTCTGTTTGTGCAGGGACAGTTTCATGGGTACTGGGACAGGTCGGTGGGTGCTGGGACAGGTCGGTGGGTGCTGGGACAGGTCGGTGGGTGCTGGGACAGGTCGGTGGGTGCTGGGACAGGTCGGTGGGTGCTGGGACAGGTCGGTGGGTGCTGGGACAGGTCGGTGGGTGCAGGGACAGGTCGGTGGGTGCAGGGACAGGTCGGTGGGTGCAGGGACAGGTCGGTGGGTGCAGGGACAGGTCGGTGGGTGCAGGGACAGGTCGGTGGGTGCAGGGACAGGTCGGTGGGTGCAGGGACAGGTCGGTGGGTGCAGGGACAGGTCGGTGGGTGCAGGGACAGGTCGGTGGGTGCAGGACAGGTCGGTGGTGCAGGGACAGGTCGGTGGGTGCAGGGACAGGTCGGTGGGTGCAGGGACAGGTCGGTGGGTGCAGGGACAGGTCGGTGGGTGCAGGGACAGGTCGGTGGGTGCAGGGACAGGTCGGTGGGTGCAGGGACAGGTCGGTGGGTGCAGGGACAGGTCGGTGGGTGCAGGGACAGGTCGGTGGGTGCAGGGACAGGTCGGTGGGTGCAGGGACAGGTCGGTGGGTGCAGGGACAGGTCGGTGGGTGCAGGGACAGGTCGGTGGGTGCAGGGACAGGTCGGTGGGTGCAGGGACAGGTCGGTGGGTGCAGGGACAGGTTCAGGGGTACTGGGATAGTTTTTTGAGTGCAGGGACAGAACTAGGTGGAGAAAGATTAAGAGGACAGGCAGGACCTCGCATGTTTCACCAGTTAAATTAATGGGTGGAATCACTGGTGGCAAATAACACTTTATTCCGGCTAGTAACGTATGACCCAACATTTCAAGTCCTGATGTACGTGCACTGTCAGCGTGTGGAATGACACGGAGCGCTGGATAGTTTATAAATATCCTGATAAAAGAAACAATACATTTATTTAATTGAAATATTAATGTACAATGTGCTTTGTCGCTTGCTTTTTACTTGACGAAGTAATAAGGGGGGGGGCTGGGTGTTTTGGGGCTTTCTTGGTCTCTGTGACTGAATCTCTCAGGAGAAATCTGGTTGATTTAAGTCTCTTCTCTAAACCTGCCGAAATGTTATTTGTCCGGATTTTAATACCTACCACACGCTGTGACACGTGGATTGCAGGAAGCTGTCGCTGCAAGGTTTCTGCTGTCTTTGTTTAGGCTCCCCGCTGCTGACGTTCCCTGTGCCGCTTCACTGTATATAAAAGCACATTCTTTAAACTTTAGGATTTGTTTTCCCTATCTCGTCAGGCGATCGTCTGGTTAAAGTCAACGGAGAAAGCATCATCGGCAAAACGTACTCCCAGGTTATCGCTGTGATACAGAACAGGTGGGATGTGGGTCCTGGGCGGGAAACGGCAAGATCGGCGAATGCAATCACATACAATAGAAGCTGCAACGCAAGACAGGGGGGTGTTTAAACCTGTGCCTGGCAGATACATTTTAAATCCGGGGTCTCAAACTTTGGTCCCCCCCCCCCCATGTCTCTGAACTGCAACTCCCATGATTCTCTGGCAATTTATTGCATGCAAAGGATTCTGGAAATTGCAGTCAAACATCTGTGGGGCTGGAGTTTGACTGACACACACACACACACACACACACACACACACACTTTAAATGAGGTGTGTGTGCGAGTACGGCTTAGATTCCTGCAGTCTCAGGATTCCATTTCTGTAATGTCGCTGATCTTGTGTTTATTACTCTGTTCTCGCAGTGAGGACGTGTTGGAGCTCTCCATTATGCCCCGGGATGAAGACATTCTGCAGCTGGTGAGTGTCGGGCTCTGCTCAAGTTGTGTTTCCTGTATAGTGACCTGTCTCTCTCTATTAACTAATGATAACAAACGCACTCGGAATATCACAGCACCCTCTGTGTTTAACGCTCTAATCATCCTGACCAATTTACAGTTTTAAAGTGGCCCAGATGTGAGTAGCGCCTGCTGCTCCGATCTGTCAGAAAAGCTGGGTGAAGCAAAGTTTCCTCTCCCCAACCCAGCGTCACCAGCAGCCAGGATATTTGCATTTCCCGGCTCCCGGTCACCATATTGGTCTGTAGTAATGTCACACACAGAGAGCGACTATTCTCAGAGGCAGCGATGGATCAGATCTGTGCATGCGCGTGCAGCTCCGATCCATCGTTCTGCGCAGCCACTACAGAACTTGTGTATGTAAAGTGTGTGAGTCCCGCAGTGCTGCGCAATTTAATGTTCCTACACTACACAAGTTGTATAGGAGCACAAACTGCTCAGAAAAGCTTCAGGTACTTCCATGTTCGGGAATCCCTGAGCGGAAGAGGAGGAGCAGCGCGCGGTGAGGGAGAAAAGGTGAGTAAAATCACCAAAATAAATTAAATGAATTGAGCAGAGGCTCAGCAGGATCTGCCAGATTATTTAAGGGTAAAAAAGGGAACTTTTTTTAATAAGATAACCCATTAAAGCTCTACATCCTCGTATCCCGAATCGTGTGTGGGTGTGTTGCAGAGAGTGAAGGGGAGATGGCTCTGAAGGTCAATGTTTTTGTTTCGTAACTTTTTCCCTTGTCTGTGTCTCCTAGGCTTACTCCCAGGATGCATATCTGAAAGGGAATGATCCATATCGGGGAGGCGCACACAGCATCCCTGAGCCCCCTCCTCTTTACTATCCGCTACGAGGTCAGACACCAGAACATGTTCCTATGTACCCATCAAGCTCCCGGTTTTATCGTCCCAGGTTTGACGACTCTTCCGCCGCACGGAGCCCCCTTCACACAGAGGTGCCAAGAACAAGCCCTGCTCATCGAGACAGCTACTCGCAGCCCGCTCCTCTCATACACCCCCCACCAAGGCCACATGTAGGGTCACCTGCTTCATCAGACAGATTCAGAGGACCGGGACCTCCAGGCGTCTCCAGCCATGGCTGGTCATCACGACACGTTCCAGAGCCACCAAGCAAGATCTCTTCCGATTCTTGGGATCAACTCACAAATCCCCGTTGGGTTGGACAATGGGAGCGACATCAGGCTTTGTGCAACTGGATGTCCCAACAGACACCGCATAGGAGGCCTGCTGCCCTTCCACCGAGACGACGCAGCGCCTCCCAGGACCGGCTAGGCGAGGTCTCCATCCAGAGGAGCTGGCCTCAGAGCGTGTCTCAGGACACCCTCCACCAGCCGCCCATTAACCAGTCATGGAGTCACCGGGCACAGTCTGACAACTTCCTGTCTTGTTACGAACATTCGGTAGATAAGCTGGACTTGTCCGGGTTGATATCCCCTCCTTACGAACGACCCATGTGGTCTTCAGACCACCCACCACGGACAGCTCCTCCACTTTTTCGCATTCCTCCAAGTCATACAGTAGCGGTGAGCCCCCGCGAAACTGGGAAAACTCAAGGGCAACATCCAAGCTCCGCAGACTCTGGATATATCGGGTACCGGAGTTACAGCCCCTCTTTTCAACGTCGCACTGAGCATCTCAATGCCTTCTCTTTTCGGGACACTGCCTTCAGCGGGCTCCCGACCTTCAGGACAGCCCAGTATCCCGCTTCTCCTCCTTCCCCTCCGGTAAAGCGGGAACAGTCAACTAGCACCAGCTCCACCGACGAGAGCTGCGTGACGGGCGAGAGGAGGGAGGAGGTTGTGCTGAGGCAGAAGCCCCCGTCAGGCCGCAAGGCTCCTCCCATAACGCGGCAAGTAAATGTAATATTTCCAGAGGACGGGAAAGAAATGAAGTATTCAACCTCTTCCGGCACCGAGGAGACCTCCAGGGAGAAGCCTTTGCAAAGGGTCCCCCCTCTCCCATCTTCAGAGGAGCCCTTAGCATCCATCCCTTTCATCGGTAAGACCGTCATCCCATGTACATCCACATATCTCCAGCTTTTAAGGCCGTCCTATTCAAAACAGGTCATCAATGGCTGCAACTGACTCCAGGTTTCCAAAATGATCTGCTCAGCCCTGACGCTTTATTAAACTCAACGAAACGTGGGAGGCGATCATGCACTGTCACGTAACTCCCTGTATCGGTGCCTCCCCGTCACACGTATCTCCCCGTCACACGTATCTCCCTGTATCGGTGCCTCCCCGTCACACGTATCTCCCTGTATCGGTGCCTCCCCGTCACACGTATCTCCCTGTATCGGTGCCTCCCCGTCACACGTATCTCCCTGTATCGGTGCCTCCCCGTCACACGTATCTCCCTGTATCGGTGCCTCCCCGTCACACGTATCTCCCTGTATCGGTGGTTCCCTGTCACACGTATCTCCCTGTATCGGTGCCTCCCCGTCACCCGTATCTCCCTGTATCGGTGCCTCCCCGTCACACGTATCTCCCTGTATCGGTGGTTCCCTGTCACACGTATCTCCCTGTATCGGTGCCTCCCCGTCACTCTTCCTCTTTGTGAATGATCCCTCTCCTTTCAGATGAGCCAACCAGTCCAAGTATCGACTTACGTGCCAAACACGTTCCTGCCTCCTGTGTTGTATCCAGCGCCATAAACTCTGCACCCGCTATTTCCGCTAGTCCTTCCTCCCCAACATTCAGCTTCTCCATGAGCCGCCATTACTCTCAGGATTGTAGTAAGTAGCTTCTCCCGATGATTTCATCCTGGCAGATCCATCTTGACTTTTCCTGTCTTCTGTCTTCCCACCTTTCCCAGGTTTGCTTTTTCACGTTCCACTTATTTTTCTTTTTGTGCTACTCTCCTGCTTATTCCCCCGTTCCGCTCGCCGCCTGCCGTCCCCGTTCCGCTCGCCGCCTGCCGTCCCCGTTCCGCTCGCCGCCTGTCGTCCCCGTTCCGCTCGCCGCCTGCCGTCCCCGTTCAGCTCGCCGCCTGCCGTCCCGTTCCGCTCGCCGCCTGCCGTCCCCGTTCCGCTTGCCGCCTGCCGTCCCCGTTCCGCTTGCCGCCCCCGTTCCGCTCGCCGCCTGCCGTCCCCGTTCCGCTCGCCGCCTGCCGTCCCCGTTCCGCTCGCCGCCTGCCGTCCCCGTTCCGCCTGCCGTCCCCGTTCCGCTCGCCGCCTGCCGCCCCCGTTCCGTTTTTTTTATTCCCTCTTTGAAGTTTGTGGTCTCTCTGTGTCCCCATTAATTCGCTCAGTGTCTCCCCCCCCCCCCCCACAGGCAGTATTAAGTCGAGTCGCCGATCCTCCTACCTCCTCGCTATAACCACAGAGCGTTCCAAATCCTGCGACGACGGACTCAACACCTTCCGCGACGAAGGCAGGATTCCAAGGTGAGCGGGTCAGGGCAGACACGCAGGACAGACCCAAAGTTTCCGTGTGTCTGGACTTCTCTAACATTGGCATCTGTCTCCCAGCAGGAGGCCCGTGGGCCGCGTTCCCAGCCTGAGGATGTTACGCAGCTTCTTCACTGACGGGGTGAGGGCCGCGGTCTATGTATGTGCTCAGCAGATGTGTGCGCCGGCAGCAGTCCTGCACGTTTGCATTAGATTTACATAGAGGCTCAGAGCCGGGCTGCAAAAACTGATTCTTCTCTCGAGCGTTCATCGAGCAAACCATGTGGTTCCTCTTCCAGAGGCCTCGCAGCTTTACTCTGACCCTTAACCCAAATGGCCAAAGTATTAAGCGTCTGATCACCTGCAAAGACCTTAAAACACACATTAAACGCACGCTCCGGTCGCGCACACGGCCCCGAGTCAGCTGTATGCCAGCAGGGAGATATGATCGAGCCGGGCACGGATTGGCTGCGTGGCTTTAATCGCTTTGCAGGAGATGAAACGTGTGGTCCCTCAGACCGTTCAGGTAAAAACGCCACAATCTGGCGCTGCGGAACTTGTTGGCGCTTTATAAATGCTTGTAACTGTAAAACACGACCCCGGTCGGATGCCGTTAATCCTCTTTTTATGGTCAATGATGTCACCGGGCTGCTCCCCATTACATCATTAAATCTCCTGATCGGCGTCGAAGCATTTTATTCTTGCTAGAGGGAATAAAAGCCCTCGGGGAGATCGTGCAGACCCTGGGGATCGTCTGTCGCTCCTGCCCCAGAAAGCCACACGGGTGTGTTCAGCACATCACGAGGGATAAAGCGACGTAGAAATAAGTGAAATAACTGCGAGATTGTTCTGCCCCCGCAGGTCAAACGCCCCCGCGTCATGCCAGTCTGCACCCAGCAGGGCCCTAGGGACGAGGACGCGTGCGGCGACACGCTTTATGATATTTATATCCTGTGCTAAAACATTGTATGTAACACAGTAAAGTGCACGCACTGCTATATCCAGCGAAGCGCGCGCAACAAAGGGTTAAAATAAGACAGACGCTGGAAATAATAAACAAAAGGAACGGGCGAACCGACACAGGCGCAGTGTAATGTGCGGGGAAACAATCGTTGTATATACACACACTCAGTGTTAAAGGCTTTGCAGCATGGCGGTAAAAGCTTTTAACCCCTTGACTGCTGGTGGCACAATGATCGCATCCTCTGCTTGGATGCGGATGACAAGATCAGTGCATCAGAGTCCTGCGGAGCGGCGGCTTCTCTCACAGCAGACTGATATCTTGGATGTCAGCCCTCACTATGGGACTTCACTCCAGCCACTGATGACATCACTCATGGGCTTGTTGGTGTCAGAAAAGGGACCCCTCCATCAGGCAGGGAATCCTCTTTACAGGAGACGCAGGCACCCATTGAACAGGTTCTCCATTTCTGATTTATTTTTTCCAAATATCCGTCCACAAATGTTTGGATGAAAAAAGTGACAAAAAAAAATTACTTTCTGTTAAATAATTGAAAACTGAATGAAAATGTATATATTTTTGTTGTTACGTCGTTCTGACGTCACGTGACATATACGCGCAGTGATAGTCTATTTTGAATCGGCTGAAAATAAAGATCTATAATTTGTCTGGGTCCTGCAATAAAGTGTGTGTTGTACAGCGTGTTTTTGTTTTGGTGGTGCTTATTATATGACATGTCACCCGTTCTTCCCCCGCAGTCCCTGGACAGTTTGGTGGCCTCGGAGGACGGACAGACAAAGCGTCACTCGGCATCGGAGCTGTCAGACACAGAGTATAGCGACGTGTGCAGGGAGGGCTGGCTCCTCTACAAGCAGATTCTCACCAATAAGGGAAAGGTATGACGGGGGACGCCGGCTTCCTCCCACAGGCGGACACTTCTTGGATAAATGGGTATATTCCCAAACAGTGTCTCCCGTCCTGACCCGGTTAGAGGCTCATACAGCGTCACGTGTGTTTCGCGTTTGTTTCTCCCTGGGTTACAATTACCGAACAAACACTGAGCGGGTTAATCACTAATGTCCAAATTTACCACCAGACGGTGAATTTCACCAGATCAGCAATTCGTCTGTTCACAATGCTGTCAATTCACCAAATACAGGGGAAATGATCCAAAAATACGGTGCAATTCGGCGGCTCTGAAATTGTCCCATAGAGAACGAACAATCTGTCGTTGCGTTGCACCAAAATTTCCGGTGAAATGGCCTGATTTTGGGTGTTTCAATTCAACAGGTTTAAACGGGCGAATCTTTCAGGTTTTAATGTAATAACTGGAAAATCTTATTTTTTACAGAAACTTTTTTCGTTAAAAGACCCTTTTGTATTTATTTTTTTTTAAGACTTTTTTTAATTTTGTAGCGGACTCTTCTTTTTTAAAAGGACTTTTTTTTTTATTATTTAGACACATTTTTATAACCTTTTTATTGATAGAAGCTCCTCAAAGGCGAATAGGAGTTTTTTTTCTTTCAGTTTGGAATTTGCCGAGATGCGCTTATTGGCATTTTTCACCAACACCTGGTAACTGCTTCGGCGATTCCATTTTTGGCAAACTACAGTGAACGAAAAGGAATCGCTGAAGTGAAAAGCACGGAAATTGAATTTCATTGCTTAGTGAATAGACCCCTTAGAGCAGTGTTTCCCAAACCTGTCCTCGGGACCCTCAACCAGGCCAGGTTTTGCAGATCACCTGGGGGAAATGCAGACTGAATCCTGCAATCACTGAGCAGCAAATCAGATCACCTGTGCTGTGCTTCACATATCCTGCAAACCTGGTGAGGCAGATCGTCTTGAGGACAGGTTTGGGAAACACTGCCCTAGAGTTACTGTAACCCCTGGTGAAAGCTCAGACATGGTCATCGCATCGACACTGTATCTTGCTGTTCACGTTCCGTCATCCTTTTGTTGTCGCCTGATGTCTGTGTCACTTCTCTCCCTTTAGAAGGTCGGCGGCGGCCTCCGGCAGTGGAAACGCGTCTTCTCCATCCTCCGCCCTCACCTGCTCTTCCTGCACAAGGAGCGGCCCGAGTCGAGGGGTCTGGGGCCAGGTGAGGAGGAGCAGCCAATCAGCATCCTCGGCAGCCTGGTGGACATCTCTTACAGCGAGACCAAGAGGAAGCACGTGTTCCGGCTGACGACCCCTGACTTCTGTGAATATCTCTTTCAGGCCGAAGATCGGGATGACATGTTGGGCTGGGTCAAAGCCATCAGGGAGAATAGCCGGAGCGAGGGTGAGGTGAGCGGTGCGACGGACCAGGAGATACATTGTAACTGCAACCGCCGCAGGGGTTTACACATCCTGTGCCAAGCTCCAGTCTTAAACACCGAAACAACAAACACCACATAAGATTTGTGGAACATGCATCATGTGATGAGCCTCAAATTCCCGAATTTACCTAAATAATCCAAAAGCAGTCACAAGATTCGGCACATGAGTCAAAGGAGAAAAAGAGAAATAACAAATCGGCGTTTTAGCCTTTACTGAATCCTTGTTCGGGATAAACGTTGCTTTGTGTCTAAGTTGCGCATCCTGGACTCCTCGTGTCAGACCTTTTTGGGGTGTTTTTGGACTTTTAGTGGAGGTTTGCTGCAGCAGGTTTATATTCACCCCAAATCACCGAGTGGCATTTTGGTTTGTAGATGGGCCCGGCCAAAATAAAGCCCCCACCTGGATGTAACTCAGCCAATAGGGGCTCCCCTTCCATTGAATAATTGCTGCAGGGGTTAATAGGCTTCAGCAAAAGGCGACACAACCACATATTACAGCACGTGAGTTTATTTTCTGGCCGGGCTGGGTATATATATATATATATATAGAACACATTATGGTCTCTGTGTACTTAGTGAATAGATTCCGGGATAAACCCCCCCCCCCCCCCCGAAATGACCGTGAAACAAGCGGATTTGTTACCTGGCTGGTTACATTAAGCCCCTGTGACGCGATTCTCCAAGTGCAAGATATACGTTCGGCTATTTGGCAGGTTTCCAACGGTCTCTTCCTCTTCTCCTCTGCAGGACCCGGCCTTTGCCAGCCAAGCTCTGATTAATAAGAAGCTGAACGACTACCGCAAAGTGAGGTAAGAGATCTCCGAATTACTACACCCCCCCACACCATTGCTCGCCCGCAGCACTGCTCGCCCGCAGCACTGCTATCCAGCACCCTGCTCGCCCGCAGCACTGCTCGCCCGCAGCACTGCCCGCCCGCGCCCCTGGACTCTTGCCTCCAAATTCTCACTCTCCCTTTTTTCGCAGCATTTCTGGAGCAAAGCCGGAGACTTCCCCTAAAGGGATGCGGAGCCTGGGGATCCGCTCTGATCTCCTGTGGGCTTCAGCGCTGGGTGCTCCTCGATCTCCAAAGCCGGACAGCGCCAGTAAAGGTGGGTTTTACAAGAACACGTGTTCGCATATGGACCTCGTGGTTGTCGTGACGAGGGTTTCTGGGTCAAATTGTAAAATGATGTTTCATCTCCTTTCATGTGAGCGGGGGGGGGGGGGTCTCCGTTCGTACGTACCTTCTCATAACTCGCTCCCCTTGCAGAGGAGGGTCCAGCTTCTATGGTCACCTGGGGAATAAACCTCATGAAAAAGAACAAAAAGTGCACTCCCAGGGCGTTCGGGGTGAGGCTCGAGGATTGTCAGCCAGCGGCGGAGAACACGGTAAGCCTAGCGTGGTGGAGCAGTGAGCGTCACGTTGCTCGCGGCCGCGCTGCTCACGTGTTGATTCTATTTGCGATATTTTGTGGCTGTTATTTTAAACAATATGCTTCTAATTTAACCCGATATCACGGTCTTTGTGCTTTGCTCACCTTCTGGGGCACATCCATGGGGCATGGCACCTCCACAGAGTGTGGCGTCAGGTCGCAGTCTATGTGCAATCATTGGATTGGTTGGAGACGCGGTATCATTCCACCCCCTCATGACTTAGACACAGCGATTTTCACGTTTCGTCTTCTGATGCAAACAGGGCATTATATGCTAAACTTACTTTTAAACCACGCACAGCTATGGTAGTGAAAGGGTTAATAACGCCCTGGTTACATCATCTCCCTTTCATGCGTCTAGTTGTTGTGCGGGCTGTGTGTATTATCGGCGCGGTTTGCGGGTCTGGTTATATGTATGTGTCTGACCTGCAGAAGGTGCCGCTGATCGTCGAGCTGTGCTGTACGCTGGTGGAACAGAACGGCCTGGAGTACATGGGGATCTACCGCGTTCCAGGCAACAACGCCGTGGTGTGCAGCCTGCAGGAGCAACTCAACAAGGGGCTGTGTGAGAACAACATCCAGGACCAGGTGAGGAAGCAAAACAGAAGTGTCACCAGGTTCTCCACCCTCGCATACACCCCCCCCCCCCCCAGGGCCATCTCTGACCCAAACAGTATCCGCAGCGCTGTACAATAACCAAACTGAACAAGCCTCAAATAATCAAACCTAGGATGGAGACGAGCGGGCCCTGCTCCTAGGAGCTTACAATCTAGACTGAACCAGACGTGTGCACAGATACATGGCTGCCGTTCGCTAGTGTTTTCAGGTCTCACTATGTCATTATTTACCAGTATGACGAGCCGCGTGCATCTGGTTTTCTGGGATTGGCAGCACGAAAAATGCTGACCCGGGACTTTCGGGTTTAATGGTAATGGTAGTAAAAGGTCCCCCTTTCCTTTCAGCGATGGCAGGATCTCAACGTGGTCAGCAGCCTCCTGAAATCCTTCTTCCGAAAGCTGCCGGAGCCGCTGTTTACAGACGGTGAGTGTCTCCCTGAGCGTGACATCAACACGGGTGCATGATGTCAGAGTGAAGGTGACGACGGGAATACAGCTCTACAGAGTCAGGGGGATGTTGCCCCGGGGTGGGGGGTGTCACCTCGGGCGGTCGGGAATGTCTGTTATGCTCGGGGGTATTGCCCAGGGAGGAGGTAGTCTGGGGCGTCAGGGAATGTCTGTTATGCTTGGGGGGGAAATGCCTCCTGAGCCTCCACATACTGTGGCGCTGCATTCTAGAGCATTTGTAAAAGACTCGCTGGTGGTGCAGAGTGTCAGGGGGCTCGCTAGGTCATTGTGGCTGATGAGCAGGATAACGTCCTCCTGGCACGTTGTGGAAGAAGCACGTGGTCTGCATGCTCGAAGGCGACAAGAAACGAGTCATTGCATGTAATAACACCGGAGTGAGCCGTGGCGTGGAGGAAGGCGGCTCTGAATGTGGGAATGGGGTCTTCCTGCTTTTCACTGTGACTGGTCTCCTGCTTGCAATGTTAGAATAGGGGTCCGCACCCTCGACCCTCTCGATCAGGGCTGTCAAACTCCGGCGCCCCCAGATGTTGATGCCTACAATTCCCAGAATTCTTTCAATGCAATAGATGGCCAGGGAATCATGGGAGATTTGGGTCAAAAACATCGGCGGGGGCGTGCGTACTTTGACAGCCCTGATCTAGTTGGTTTGGAACTATGTTTCTCATGATGCTCAGCCACACATCTGACCAGCGGAGACTCATGGGAAATACATCTGGAGCACAAACGCTGCCGCACCCCGGGTTAGATGAAGGCGATTAAATGCAGTTCTGTTGTGTGTGGATTGATGTCACCGTACACACAGAAAGGATGTTTGTCTATGCCAGGGGTCGGCAACCTCGGCCTTGGAGAGGTTTTAGAACTACAGCTCCCATGAGTCTCCTCTGGTCAGATGAGTAACTGAGCATCATAGGAGATGTAGTTCCAAAATATCTGGAGAGTCAAGGTTGCCGACGCCTGATCTAAGCTCTCGGCAAATGAATGTGAGTTGCGCGGTGATGGGGAAGGTAACTGGGAGCATTTGAATAAAGCGACTCATGGCCTCTCACAATCTGGATCGCGCTCTGGATTGATGCAGATTCCCGTTGTCGTCTTGATGTAGGTGTCTCGGGGTGTATTCTGGCGTTTTGGGTCTGCTTGGCCATTTTCTGACGTACATTTACTCCGTTATTCTCCTTTGCTTTAACGTCAATGAATGGTTTCTTCTGCAGATAAATACAATGACTTCATCGAGGCGAATCGCGTGGAGGATTCCCGGGAGAGGTTGAAGACCCTAAGGAAGCTGGTACTGATAACCAATAACTCTGTACTCTGTAACCTGATCCTCCTACTTCCCACACTGTGCTGGAAGCACCCCCCCCCCCCCGGCATCTTCTTACCCTGATTATGTCATATCCTATTCCTTTCCTCAACTGCAAAGTCCAACGCACAACACCATCTTTACGCCGGGGACCTTCATACCAATAAAACCCAATGGTGGGAAGTTTTGGGGGCACTGAACACGTGTTACTATGCACCCTGTACCTGCACGGACCCTCTATTCTCCTTCACAGACCATTGCAGCCCTGTTTATCTCCGCAGGTTAAACCTTGACGAGGTAACTTTCTAACCCAGCCTGACCTGCAGGAAAGCACACACCGGGGGTCCCATAATCCCCATAGTCTTTCCTTTGGGGTGGGTGAGCAGGGGGGTCTTTTCTGTTTCATTTTGAAAAAGCTGCACGGTCCCTTTTTGTAACAAAAAACTTAACAAACTTTACTACGGCATCACAGCAGCCAGTGAGAGGGCAGATAGATTGACAGCTTGTTCTTGGATAGATAAAAGATAAACGTATGAATGATACAAACATTGCACAGATTTAATTTCTTTTTCTTCATTTACCCAATACTGGGATATTGTTGGGATGACGCTAAATCTTGCATTATTTCACGGCGGCAGAAATGGCCTTTCAGTATAATCCAGTAAATGTGCTGGAGACAGATAATAAAATGGTGAGATCTCCTGCTTACACGGGGTCCGCATACAGGCAGATGCAGTAAATGTGCTGCAGACAATAAAATGGTGAGATCTTCTGGTTATGGGGGTTTGTAGTGATCAGAATGAGATTATTAGCAATGCAATATCTGTATGTGCTGTATAATGCCTGTGTATTATTATTATTATTATTCTTTATTTATAAAGCGCCAGCATATTCCGCAGTGCTGTACAATAAGCACAGTATAGACAGGGTTACAATACATTGAACAACATTTGACAAACAGTACAGGAGGAGATGAGGCCCTATTCCCGTAGGAACTCACAATCTGGGAGTGTATGGCAATTACAGCGACACCTTGTATCTGTATGTGCCGCATAATGCCTGTGTTTTTTGCAATTACAGCGACACCTTGTATCTGTATGTGCCGCATAATGCCTGTGTATGGTAATTACAGCAACACCTTGTATCTGTATGTGCCGCATAATGCCTGTGTATGGCAATTACAGCAACACCTTGTATCTGTACAGTTGCAAGAAAAAGTATGTGAACCCTTTGGGATTACGTGGAGTTTTGCATGAATTGGTCATAAAATGTGCTCTGATCTTCATCTAAGTCACAACAATTTGAAAAACACAGTCTGCTTAAAATAATACAACACAAACATTATATGTTTTCATGTGTTTATTGAACATAACATGTAAACATTCAGAGTGCAGGGTGGAAAAAGTATGTGAACCTTTGGACTTAATAACTGGTTGACCCTCCTTTGGCAGCAATAACCTCAACCAAACGTTTCCTGTAGTTGCAGATCAGACCTGCACAACGATCTGGAGTAATTTTGGACCACTCCTCTTCACAAAACTGTTTCAGTGTAGCAATATTCTTGGGATGTCTGGTGTGAATCGCTCTCTTAAGGTCATGCCACAGCATTTCAATCGGGTTGAGGTCAGGACTCTGACTGGGCCACTCCAGAAGGCGTATTTTGTTTTGTTGAAGCCATTCTTTTGTTGAATTACTTGTATGCTTTGGGTCATTGTCCTGTTGCATCACCCATCCTCTGCGGAGCTTCAGTTGGCGGACAGATGGTCTTACGTTTTCCTGCAAAATGTCTTGATAAACTCTGGAATTCATTTTTCCATCAATGACAACAATCCGTCCAGGCCCTGAGGCAGCAAAGCAGCCCCAAACCATGATGCTCCCTCCGCCATGTTTTACAGTGGGGATGAGGTTTTGATGTTGGTGTGCTGTGCCTTTTTCTCCACACATACAGGTTATTCAAAGAGATTCGAAAAGTCACCGCACGTTCGGTGACTTTTCGTTCTCTTCAATTCGGTTCCTTTTGCCGATCCCATTTCGTGAGCCCCGCGGTGTATTCAGCAAACACCACAGGGTCCCCGAATTGCAGGGAAAAGCTGCCGCAAACCTGACGAAAACGAACCGCAAAACCCAGCGAATGCACGCCGAAAAACCACAAAAACATCTGTATTAACCTGCCGAAAACCACGGCAAAACCCGAGCAGGAGCCGATCACCCGCAGCGAAGCCGCCGGAAAAAGCCAACACCGCAGACAGAGTGAAGTGAATATATTAGAAAAACTTTTGCATGAATGTTTGAAAAGTGAAACACTGTTTGCAAAGAAACTACTGAGCGAAAATGTCTGAAATTTACATATAAAATCCAATGAATGATAATAAAAAGGGCTGTTACAGAAAAAAGAAGAAAACTTAAAAAATTTAAAATTGGACTTTTAAACAAATTTTTTTTTAGAAAAATGCTTAAAATATCCTAAAAAAAATCTATAAATAGACTCTTTACTGCAGAATTTTATAATGAGCGGTTTATTAGAAATTGAATTAAAACGGGAATATTTTTAACATTGAAGCCTATGGGATTCTCCTGAATAAACTTGCCGAATTAAACCACCGAATGGCAGGGCATTAGGGGAACCTTTCACTGCTGGTTTGTGTTCTCTGAATAGCCGAAGCATTGCTTCTCTATGGGGATTCACTGCCCTCGAACAGGCACCGAACAGGCACCGTATGTTCAGGCAATTCGCCAGGATTTGGCGAATTGCCTGCTCTCTGGATAGCCGAATGGCCAGGAAAGGTAACCGAACGCTGATTTTCACTGCTATGTTACCTTTCTCAAGCAATTCGGATCTCTTTGAATAACCCTGATAGTGTTGTGTTTTTTCCAAACAAGTCAATTTTGGTTTCATCTGTCCACAGAATATTTTGCCAGTAGTGCTGTGGAACATCCAGGTGCTCTTTTGCAAACTTCAAACGTGCTGCAATATTCTTTTTGGACAGCAATGGCTTCCTCCGTGGTGTCCTCCCATGTACTCCATTCTTGTTTAATGTTTTCCTTATTGTAGATGTGTCAACAAAAATGTTAGCAAGTGCCAGAGATTTCTATAAGTCTTTAGCTGACACTCTAGGATTCTTCTTTACCTCATTAAGCATTCTGCGCTGTGCTCTTGCAGTCATCTTTACAGGACGACCACGCCTAGGGAGAGTAGCAACAGTGCTGAACTTTCTCCATTTGTAGACAGTCTGTCTTACCGTGGACACATGAACATCAAGGCTTTTGGAGATACTTTTGTAACCCTTTCCAGCTTCATGCAAGTCAACAATTCTTGATTGTAGGTCTTCTGAGAGCTCTTTTCTGCGAGGCATGGTTCACATCAGGCAGTGCTTCTTGAAACCAGTAAACCCAAAACTGGTGGGTGTTTTTAAAGGGGAGGACAGCTTTCAGCAACACATCCAATAATATCACACTGATTGGACTCAAGGTTGGCTCACTCCTGGATCCAATTAGCTCTTGGAGAAGTCATTAGGCTAGGGGTTCACATACTTTTTCCACCCTGCACTGTGAATGTTTACATGTTATGTTCAATAAACACATGAAAACATATAATGTTTGTGTTGTATTATTTTAAGCAGACTGTGTTTTTCAAATTGTTGTGACTTAGATGAAGATCAGAGACATTTTATGACCAATTCATGCAAAACTCCACGTAATCCCAAAGGGTTCACATACTTTTTCTTGCAACTGTATGTGCCGCATAATGCCCGTGTATGGCAATTACAGCAACACCTTGTATCTGTATGTGCTGCATAATGCCTGTGTGTGGCAATTACAGCAACACCTTGTATCTGTATGTGCTGCATAATGCCTGTGTATGGCAATTACAGCAACACCTTGTATCTGTATGTGCTGCATAATGCCTGTGTATGGCAATTACAGCAACACCTTGTATCTGTATGTGTCGCATAATGCCTGTGTATGGCAATTACAGTAACACCTTGTATCTGTATGTGCTGCATAATGCCTGTGTATGGCAATTACAGCAACACCTTGTGTCTGTACTGTACAGGGATTTACACTAATTATAACCCCCTGAATCTTATCCCTGTACAGCAGCGACTGACCCCACAGGTCTCCCTGGATTCTGCCCAATCCCTGGCTGCTGGAAGGCTGCAGTAAAGTTTGTTATAGTGAGGTTTGGAGCTGCTCTGTGTTTTCTAGTGCAAGGCTAACACATAAATGGCATTGAGGTCCTTGTCCGGGGGTCTCTGTGCGTGGCTGGCTGCAGGTAGACCTGTCTGCTGAGTGTTTAGTAAAAGACGTTTTTCAAAGCTTTTATTTTGTCACTGTTTCCGCATGGCAGTGACCCTTAGTCGCCCGCGGCCCTCGGTTCTGTCAGGCCAGTATATCCCATGCGATGTGTCCTGTCTGAGGTTTTAGGGAAAAAACGAAGAATCCACTTATTTATGTTTTTCTTTTTGCGTCCGGTCGCCTCGGCTCTGCAGCTGCGCCATCCATGGCGGTAGCGATCGTTGCAGAATGTCAGGGAGCGGTGACTGTTTACATTCTTTTTTTGGGGGGGGGGACGCAAAGCATGTGAGTGTGAGATGCGCCGCAGCAGAGGTCGGGCTTCAGAGGCCGGGGACCTCGCTCCCAGAGGAAATGCCAGGAAGTTCTCACTGGTTTTCAGGAAGAGCCGGGGGTTTGTGGAATGGTATTCCTGCAGAGGATGTGAAGCTTCGCTTCGAATGGGAAACGCTGCAGATCCTAATTTCTTGCACAAAAGTGAGACAGAAAGATCATCACCGACTCCGCTCATAGTGAACGGGTACCGGGAGTTGGACGGGCCGCTCCGAGATATCCACGATCTTTCCGGATACGTTGTATAACGATGCCGGCTTCCTGCAGACCTGAGCCCGCTCCTGTCGTAACCCTGACCCTTTCTCTCATCACCGCCGGCAGCTGTTAGATGGAAACATTGTGGCTTCAGGAAACACCTACTTCCTGAACCTCGTCTTTCCTGGACCTTGTCCCTCGCCTTCACTTGTTCTGTACGCGAGGACACTGTGCGGGAATGAACGATAAAGCCTTCACATACGCACAGCCTTATGGTCCTTCCTTCGTTAATTAACCCCTCGGTATAAGCACCTCATCAGGCTTTCCGTGCTCTCCGTCTCTGCTCCTTTAAGTATCGAATTCCCACCTGTTTGTGAGGGAGGATGTCGAGCGAGATCCTGTGTATCCGGTGTTATTATGTAGATATTCTGTTCGAGTGAGATCAGGTCTGAACGCTTACACAGGCGCTCGATCACTTTCTACATCCCATATATTCACAAAGTCCTACAGTGAGAAAACCCTCAGCTTGGGTAGTTTAGGGTTAAGTCACGGCCAACAGGGCCGGAAAGACTCAGTGATCACAACTAGCAACATTGTATCAAACAGAAATGTTAACATCGTTCTTTTGTATTTATAAAGTTGTGCCGGTTTCACAAAATAAATCAATGCCGTAAGGCGGGATCCGCAAATGCCGTAAGGCGGGATCCGCAAATGCCGTAAGGCGGGATCCGCAAATGCCGTAAGGCGGGATCCGCAAATGCCGTAAGGCGGGATCCGCAAATGCCGTAAGGCGGGATCCGCAAATGCCGTAAGGCGGGATCCGCAAATGCCGTAAGGCGGGATCCGCAAATGCCGTAAGGCGGGATCCGCAAATAGTGCAGGAGGGGTGGGGTCGCGCCTATTCCCCGAAGGGTTGGCTACAACCACCAAATGCATCCAGCCCAACAACATGTGTAGAACATAACAAAGAAAAAAATTTCATCTGCGCTTACTCCAATTATACCGTGTGAAACTAAACACAATTAGAGGTTTGGTTTCTTATTAATGGCCAATATAAGACTAGCTCGCCCGCCAACGTCACGGCACCTCTATAAGGGCGAGTCCTAACCAAAATGAAACCACAGGCTGCTACATAGCAAACCATACCTGCTCATGCTGCTTGTCAAACATGAGGTAGACTGGTGGGCCTTTATTTATGCTCCCCCAGAAACAAAATCCACTTTGGGATCAAAACAAAAACACGGAGCGGAGTCTTGCTGCAGGGATGACCTGGCTGGAAGTACATTGAAACTTACACAGTGCAGGAGGGGTGGGGTCGCGCCTATTCCCCGAAGGGTTGGCTGCAACCCCAAATGCATCCAGCCAAACATGTGTAGAACATAACAAAAAAAAAAAAAAAAAGAGGTGCCGTGACGTTGGCGGGCGAGCTAGTCTTATAATGGCCATTAATAAGAAACCAAACCTCTAATTGTGTTTAGTTTCACATGGTATAATTGGAGTAAGCGCAGATGACATTTTTTTCGTTGTTATGTTCTACACATGTTGTTGGGCTGGATGCATTTGGTGGTTGCAGCCAACCCTTCGGGGAATAGGCGCGACCCCACCCCTTCTGCACTATGTATGTTTCAATGTACTTCCAGCCAGCTCATCCCTGCAGCAAGACTCCGCTCCGTGTCTTTGTTTTGATCCCAAAGTGGATTTTGTTTCTGGGGGAGCATAAATAAAGGCCCACCAGTCTACCTCATGTTTGACAAGCAGCATGAGCAGGTATGGTTTGCTATGTAGCAGCCTGTGGTTTCATTTTGGTTAGGACTCGCCCTTATAGAGGTGGCGTGACGTTGGCGGGCGAGCTAGTCTTATAATGGCCATTAATAAGAAACCAAACCTCTAATTGTGTTTAGTTTCACGCGGGATCCACAAATGCCATAACGTGTGTGTTTTGTCATAAATTCGGTGAATTCGCTATCGAATGGTTGCTGTATGTTGCTGCTAGAAGCCCTGATAACCACCCAATGGGCCTCAGCGAATTCCACCGAACCGAGGGGGGGGGGGCGTCTCCTAATAGGCGCTTAAATAAAGTGTTAAAAAGTGTCAAAATAATAAAAATGGTCCTTTTTAAAACATAATAAAGTCTTTTAAAAAAATAAATGGTCTTTAAAATAAAGATATTCCATTTAATACATTGAAACCTAATGGATTTGCCCGGTTAACCCTTTCACTACCGAGATCGAGATATCGCTGGCTTCAAAGGCACCATCTGGTGCCTCAATATCGAGAGATCTCAATCTGCTGAAATTCGTTTGCTTTTGGGCTGCAGAAGGTGCCCCCCAAATTTTAGCCCTTTATTACACAATACATGTAAGGCATAATACCCAAAGCGCTAAAACCGTTATATCAGCTGCTCAAAGCGCTGAAATATCCAGCTTCCAGCAGCCGATGCAGGGACAAAAAATACTACCGTTCTATTCAAAGAAAGGTGAAACTCAGGAGAAGTGAAAACTCTAGGTCAAAATATCCAAACCAGAAAAATTCTCCCATTTATCTCACTTTCCAAATCGGCTATTTGGTCTAGATTGTTCTTTTCTCCTGGTTTTCACCTCTCTCTGAATAACCCTGATAGACCTGCTGCTCGACTTGCTGTAACTCAATTTGCCATTGGATGGCGCCACCTGCTGGCCAAATGGCTTAACTACTGTAATAGCGATTACTCTAAAATTCAATTATTTTACAAAAAAAACACTGGTTTCTAACTGGGTTTTTGGAAAATCACTTGGTAGTGAAGGGGTTAAATCTGTTTTGGTACATACCAGAAAAAAAAAATTGTGCTGATGTCCAAATATATACGGACCGAACTGTTTAATTTTTGTTAATAATATATTTCTTTGTCCCTTAAATCCCCACAAGCGTCATTAAATGTATGAAATATCCCATAATGCCCCATATGGAGCCGCCGCGTTTGGTTCATGCTCAGACCGGGGCTTCTCGTGACGTGTTTTTGGGGTTTTTTTTGCGAACACGTTTGTGGCAATAATAGAATATTTGGCTCAAGTTGTTTTTCCCAATTTGTGACAAAGTAACGTGAAAATGCCTCGGGTTTATTAATGGTGTGAAGCACCAACACAGCCCCCAAGTAACCGTAAATTCCCCTGGTAAATGCGGTGCTTGGTGTCGTACGTTTTGTTACATGAATTACAAAATATTAACCCTCTCTCCTCCAGATCCGGGAGCTGCCGTCTTATTACTACGAGACCCTTCGGTTCCTGGTCAGACATCTGAAGACGGTCGCCGATCACGCGGAGAAGAACAAGGTGAGCAGGCGACTCGCTGGGAATGCGCCGCAGGGGCTGCTGGGAATGTGCCGCCGGGGCCGCTGTCAATCTCGGCTCTGAAATCCTTCAGGTTACATTGTGAGAAGCTGTAGAACAAGACGTGGGAGAGACTCGTTCTGCTCCCAGGAGTAAAGATCATATCCCGTATATACGCGTGTATTCTGTATGTCCGGCAGCAAAGGCCACGTGAAAAGGACCACCCGGTGATCAAAACCTCCTGTTTGCCCCAGAATTAAACACAGATTATTTATAGATTATTATTTTTTTTTTTATTCTCTGCGCTTAACATTCCTTCCAGAAAAAACATCCAAACCTCTTGTAAAACCTGTTACATATCACACCGGAGCCTGCGTGCTGGGTGACTCTCTATGGGCGTACTGGGTGACTCTCTATGGGCGTGCTGGGTGACTCTCTATGGGCGTGCTGGGTGACTCTCTATGGGCGTGCTGGGTGACTCTCTATGGGCGTGCTGGGTGACTCTCTATGGTGTGCTGGGTGACTCTATGGGCGTGCTGGGTGACTCTCTATGGGCGTGCTGGGTGACTCTCTATGGGCGTGCTGGGTGACTCTCTATGGGCGTGCTGGGTGACTCTCTATGGGCGTGCTGGGTGACTCTCTATGGGCGTGCTGGGTGACTCTCTATGGGCGTGCTGGGTGACTCTCTATGGGCGTGCTGGGTGACACTCTATGGGCGTGCTGGGTGACACTCTATGGGCGTGCTGGGTGACTATGGGCGTGCTGGGTGACTCTCTATGGGCGTGCTGGGTGACTCTCTATGGGCGTGCTGGGTGACTCTCTATGGGCGTGCTGGGTGACTCTCTATGGGCGTGCTGGGTGACTCTCTATGGGCGTGCTGGGTGACTCTATGGGCGTGCTGGGTGACTCTCTAGGCGTGCTGGGTGACTATGGGCGTGCTGGGTGACTCTCTATGGGCGTGCTGGGTGACTCTATGGGCGTGCTGGGTGACTCTATGGGCGTGCTGGGTGACTCTCTATGGGCGTGCTGGGTGACACTCTATGGGCGTGCTGGGTGACTCTCTATGGGCGTGCTGGGTAACTCTCTATGGGCGTGCTGGGTGACTGTCTATGGGCGTGCTGGGTGACACTCTGGGCGTGCTGGGTGACGCTCTATGGGCGTGCTGGGTGACGCTCTATGGGCGTGCTGGGTGACGCTCTATGGGCGTGCTGGTGTGACTATGGGCGTGCTGGGTGACTCTCTATGGGCGTGCTGGGTGACTCTCTATGGGCGTACTGGGTGACTCTCTATGGGCGTGCTGCGGTGACTCTCTATGGGCGTGCTGGGTGACACTCTATGGGCGTGCTGGGTGACTCTCTATGGGCGTGCTGGGTAACTCTCTATGGGCGTGCTGGGTGACTATGGGCGTGCTGGGTGACTGTCTATGGGCGTGCTGGGTGACACTCTGGGCGTGCTGGGTGACTCTCTATGGGCGTGCTGGGTGACTCTCTAGGCGTGCTGGGTGACTCTCTATGGGCGTGCTGGGTGACTCTCTAGGCGTGCTGGGTGACTCTATGGGCGTACTGGGTGACTATGGGCGTGCTGGGTGACTCTATGGGCGTGCTGGGTGACTCTATGGTCGTGCTGGGTGACTTTCTATGGGCGTGCTGGGTGACTCTATATGGGTGTGCTGGGTGACTCTGGGCGTGCTGGGTGACTCTATGGGCGTGCGGGTGACTCTGAGCGTGCTGGGTGACACTCTATGGGCGTGCTGGGTGACACTCTATGGGCGTGCTGGGTGACACTCTATGGCGTGCTGGGTGACACTCTATGGGCGTGCTGGGTGACTATGGGCGTGCTGGTGACACTCTATGGGTGTGCTGGGTGACACTCTATGGGTGTGCTGGGTGACACTCTATGGGCGTGCTGGGTGACACTATGGGCGTGCTGGGTGACACTCTATGGGCGTGCTGGGTGACACTCTATGGGCGTGCTGGGTGACTCTATGGGCGTACTGGGTGACTCTCTATGGGCGTGCTGGGTGACTCTATGGGCGTGCTGGGTGACTCTATGGGCGTGCTGGGTGACTCTATGGGCGTGCTGGGTGACTTTCTATGGGCGTGCTGGGTGACTCTATATGGGTGTGCTGGGTGACTCTGGGCGTGCTGGGTGACTCTATGGGCGTGCTGGGTGACTCTCTATGGGCGTGCTGGGTGACTCTATGGGCATGCTGGGTGACTCTATGGGCGTGCGGGTGACTCTCTATGGGCGTGCTGGGTGACTCTATGGGCATGCTGGGTGACTCTATGGGCGTGCGGTGACTCTCTAATGGGTGTGCTGGGTGACTCTCTATGGGCGTGCTGGGTGACACTCTATGGGCGTGCTGGGTGACACTCTATGGGCGTGCTGGGTGACTATGGCGTGCTGGGTGACTCTATGGGCGTGCTGGGTGACACTCTATGGGCGTGCTGGGTGACACTCTATGGGCGTGCTGGGTGACTCTATGGGCGTACTGGTGACTCTATGGGCGTGCTGGGTGACTCTATGGCGTGCTGGGTGACTCTATGGCGTGCTGGGTGACTCTCTATGGTCGTGCTGGGTGACTTTCTATGGGCGTGCTGGGTGACTCTATATGGGTGTGCTGGGTGACTCTGGGCGTGCTGGGTGACTCTATGGGCGTGCTGGGTGACTCTCTATGGGCGTGCTGGGTGACTCTATGGGCATGCTGGGTGACTCTATGGGCGTGCGGGTGACTCTCTATGGGCGTGCTGGGTGACTCTCTATGGGCGTGCTGGGTGACACTCTATGGGCGTGCTGGGTGACACTCTATGGGCGTGCTGGGTGACACTCTATGGGCGTGCGGGTGACTCTCTATGGGCGTGCTGGGTGACTCTCTATGGGCGTGCTGGGTGACACTCTATGGGCGTGCTGGGTGACACTCTATGGGCGTGCTGGGTGACACTCTATGGGCGTGCTGGGTGACACTCTATGGGCGTGCTGGGTGATTTCTGTCCCCTCTTAAGGCCGGCCGGGAGCTTCACTAGGAGAACCTTTTTCTGGTGAAGGTCAGACCTTGCCGCCATCTGGAATTAATCGGACGTAGCAGATCCAGCCGCGGCACCGGACGCATCGATAAAAGCGGAAACAAAACACCGGGTAAATCCCACAACGCCAACTGCGCATAGATTATAATTACCCACTTACGCGTGAACCGGGAGATCTGTGTCCATCGCTCTCGAGGGATCCTTTCCTCCAGACACCCAATCATCTCGCAGCTCAGGACAAAATCCAAATAAAGAAATACAAGTCACAGTTACAAAAAATGAATACGTTTTATATATTCTCTAAAAGCAAACATTAAAGGGTCTATTCACTAAAAGGTGAAAATCAGGAGAACAGTCCAGACCAAAATAGCCAATCTGGAAAGTGAGATAAATGGGGGAATTTTTCTGGTTTGGCTGTTTTTACCTGGATTTTTTACTTTATTGAATAAACCTTTGTATAAAATAACAATCTATGCATATAGAAACCCCCAAAAACCCAAAGGGGTTAATAAAATCAGGATTAACCACTAGACCTGTCAGAAACTCCAGAGGGTGTGCGTCAGTGTGTGCGCTCAACGCGTTTCGTCCTATTCGGCTGTGAGAGCGATGGACACAGATCTGCCGCTTCACACGTAAGTGGGTCATTATAATATATGTGCAGTCGGCGTTGTGGGATTTACCCGCTGCTTTCTTTCTTCTTCTTTCTTGCAGATTGCGTCCCACATCTTGTTTTTTCAGAGACTGGAGGCATTGATGTTTCTTTTATTACAGACACACCTCACCATTAATACGTTACACACCTTGATGTTTATTTGCTGCACAATGCAACGGCGCGCGATGACTTCACCAAAATGAAACGGAGTCCTCACTGGTCTCACTTTGTAAATACCTCCCTATCTGCGTGTCCCCCCCCCGATACTCCTTATGTGCCTGTCCCCCCCCCCCGCACTGATCCTCCTAATCTGCGTCCCCCCCGCTGAGCCTCCTTATCTGCGCCCCCCTGCTGAGCCTCCTTATCCGCGTCCCCCCCCCGCTGAGCCTCCTTATCCGCGTCCCCCCCTGCTGAGCCTCCTTATCTGCGCCCCCCGCTGATCCTCCTCTACGTCCCCCCTGCTGATCCTCATCTGTGCCTCCCACCGCTGAGCCTCCTTTTCTACGTCCCCCCGCTGATCCTCCTTATCTGCGTCCCGTCCCCCCGCTGATCCTCCTTATCTGCGTCCCATCCCCCCCCCCCACTGATCCTCCTTATCTGTGTCCCGACCCCCCGCTGATTTCATGGAATCACAAAAGCAACAAATGTGTAACAAAGACTTAAACCAAACAAACACCGTGATTCATTCTGCAGGATCTAATGAGCAGAAAACTGGTTACATAGATCACAATAAGGTGAAATAAAGTGTCGGGTTGTGTAAAGCGACAAATAATTTGATCCACAGCAAGTGCGTCATAAATCAGGATACAGTGTTTAAAGCACAACGTGACGGTAACTCGTGGGGCGTTTCTATCGCCCGTCTGGAGGATCCAGGAGATTTCAGCAAATCGGAGAAGGCGAGCAGCCCCAGCGCAGAGGAACAATCGAGGTACAAAACTGGTTTATCCACAGCTCATGGGTAGAAATGTGCAAAACAATCTCCAAAAACTGCACAGGGTCAAATAAAGTCCATGAAGCGAGAGAAGATAACGAAGCGTAAAAGAATTCACTAAAGATGCAGAGAGCGCGTCCACAGCGCTGCCAAAATGTGGCGTAATGGGTAAAAATGTGCAAAAATTGTGCGAAGTGTGTTACACGATACACTGAATGTTATGAAAAAGATCCATCGAGTCGGGTTGTGCAAGGCTCAGATCGTGCAGCGGTAACACGTAGAATGATTTCACGATGTGCCGCAGGAGCCACCATCTGCACCTCGAGTGTATACGCTGCTCTCTGTGCGGCTGCTCTTTGCGGCTGCGTTGCGCTCTGTGCGGCTGCTCTGCGTGGCTGTGTTGCGCTCTGTGCAGCTGCGTTGCGACGCAGAGCAGCTGTGTTGCGCTCTGCGTTGCGCTCTGGCAGCTGCTTTGTGCGGCTGCGTTGCACTCTGTGCGGCTGCTCTGCGTGGCTGCATTGCTCTCTGTGCAGCTGCGTTGCGCTCTGGCGGCTTCTCTGTGCGGCTGCGTAGCACTCTGTGCGGCTGCTCTGCATGGCTGCGTTGCGCTCTGTGCAGCTGCATTGCGCTCTGTGTGGTTGCGCTGCGCTATATTTATATAAATCCTTGGAATGTCCCGGATCTTCCGTTTACACATAATCTGGCAGTAAGGGCTTTCCCAGACGGGCGATAGAAACGCCCTACGAGTTACCGTCACGTTGTGCTTTAAACACTGTATCCTGATTTATGACGCACTTCCTGTGGATCAAATTATTTGTCGCTTTACACAACCCGACACTTTATTTCACTTTACTGTGATCTATGTGACCTGTTTTATGCTCCTTTAGATCCTGCACAATGAATCACTGTTGCATATGTTGTATTTTTTTGTGCTGCACTTGCTATTTAACCCTTTATTTGCAGGTTTAGGGCAGGAGGTGCAAGGCGAGCACCCCTGTACCCCCCCCCCCTTATCCGAAATGTCAAAATCCAGGTGACTCAGAAAGCCGGACTTCTCGGAGCCTTCTGGATTTTAGTCATTGTGGGTTAGGGATGCGCTGCAGCAGATCACGGCATACACTGGGATCGTCTAGGGCCGCCCCGGCGTGTGACTCGCTGCTCAGAGTCGCACGGGCTGCGTGCATCATGTCCATGAAGAAACCACGCGCAGCCCTCCAGGCGTACATTCAGAGGGTCACGGCTCTCTCGATGCAACCGCCTTCCTCTCAAACATTGGATTCTGAAATCTGGAAGATTCTTGGGGTCCCGTCCCTCCAGATAAGGGGTGCTCACCCTGTGTGGGCTTTTACTACGGCACCAGTTGCCACTAAGTGACCATGGCCAGGTGGACAACAGCAAACTCTACTGCTGGTCTATAGCAGCAACACGTGTGACTTTTTTTATCCGTCGCGGCTGTTGCAGCTCATTAGTTTTCATGATGTTGCTGGTCCGGTGACTGCGCCCAGTAAAGTGTGCACAGCGCTGTGCGCCGCGATGGATAGAACCTGCTCTGTAAGTGGATCTTCTTGCATGCGCTTGGTGATTATAGTCGCACGCCGGGCCGTGTCTCTGTCGAGTTGTTCTCACGGTGATTTCTGCTCGTTTTCCCTCCAGATGGAGCCCCGTAACCTGGCCTTAGTTTTCGGTCCCACCTTGGTTCGTACGTCTGAGGACAACATGACCGACATGGTGACGCACATGCCGGACCGGTATAAGATCGTGGAGACGCTCATTCAGCACGTGAGTACAGAACTTTCCGGAGGAACTTGCTGCGCCGAGACATGTACGTGCAGGAGACAGGAGGCCAGGCCGGCGACACGAAAAAATGCAGTTTTGCTGGATTTTCTTGATTCGAGTCGTTGGGCGGGAGCGGGTGAACGGCCTCGACGGGCGAGAAGGCAACAAGACACTCACACCGCTGTGTATATACATGTAAAAGGGCACAGGGAACACAGACCCCCTAAAAGTGTGCGTGTGTATATATATATACACATACACAGTATCTGACAGCTGTGAATACACCCCTCACATGTTTGTAAAGATTTTATCTTTTCATGTGAAACACTGAAGAAATGACACTTTGTTACAATGTGAAGTAATGATTGCGCAGCTTGTGTAACTTTACTGTCCCTCAAATGACTCGACACACACACAACCATTAATGTCTAAACCGCTGCCAACGAAAGCGACCGCACCCCTAAGAGAGAACCTCCAGATTGGGCCCAAAGGGTCAATATTTTGTGCGGCCGCCATTATTTTTCAGCACTCTTGGGGTTCATGGAGGTCAGTAGAGCTTTCATGAACAAAGACGTAAAAACCTGCACTAAGTCCTCTCAGAGATCATATGATTCCCCCAGCCAGGCTCTGCGTCTCCCCCGGCCAGGCTCTGCGTCTCCCCCGGCCAGGCTCTGCGTCTCCCCCGGCCAGGCTCTGCGTCTCCCCCGGCCAGGCTCTGCGTCTCCCCCGGCCAGGCTCTGCGTCTCCCCCGGCCAGGCTCTGCGTCTCCCCCGGCCAGGCTCTGCGTCTCCCTCGGCAGGCTCTGCGTCTCCCCCGGCCAGGCTCTGCGTCTCCCCCGGCCAGGCTCTGCGTCTCCCCCGGCCAGGCTCTGCGTCTCCTCCAGGCCGACTCGTGTAAGGGATCTGTGATAACCCAAAACATGACATGGAGTTGGATTTTATAGCATAGTGTCACCTCTGCGCTTGACTCTGCGCTTCTTTCTCCCACAGGCGGACTGGTTTTTCAGTGACGAGGAGAAGTCTGAGAAGGTGAGTGCAGCTCCGGGTGGCTGTGAGTTGTGAGGATTGGGGTCTTCTGGAAATGGTGCAATCCATGGTTTCCAGTAATAAAGTGTTCGTGAAGTTGCTCGTACCTTTCCAAGCCGTGATTGCAATGACCTGAGCACCGGCTGACCTTATCAGGCGTGCCGTATGAAAGTACTGGGGGCTGGAATTGCCTGCTCGCTTTTTGTCCTCTCTTTGTCCCCTCACCTCACTCGCTTCTGTCCGGTTTCAGACACCAGTGGATGAATCGGATTCCCAGTCGATACCAAACATTGAGCATCTTTTACCGAATATCGGGCGGACGGCAGGACCAGGGGACACCTCGGGTAAGTCTTCATGCCGTCGGGTCATTTTCTGGGTTCAGGGGATCCTTAGGGTCTTGTTGTGGATAAAATAATTTGGAGGGGTGCGATTACACACGTCTCTTCACACATACAGATACACAAGCCTCTTCACTCATCATCTCGTGTTCTGACCCTCATGCACAGCGCACACACGGTTAATTCCTCCGGAGCCTCCATCGCTTGGGTCCCGGCATTCGCTCCACATACATGGCATTTCAGGGCACTATGACGGGCTCTCTGCGCCCCTGTGAGGTTCTTCACTCGGGGGGTAACCTCATAGGGGTGAATATAGACCCCCCCCTCCCCCCACCTCTCCTGGCATGTTGTGACTTGAAATAATTTCCAGCCTTTCTTCCTTTCCTCCTTATTCCCGGCCTCCGCTCTTCTCCCTCCTCTGTCTCCTCTCAGCGGACCTTCTGCAGCTGTGAAATGGGTATGGTTTGGTTTCTACGGCTTCTTCTCCTCTAATCCCATGGGTGGTGGTAAGAGCGAAGGCAGGTGGGCAGCCCACCCACCCCCCCCCACAGCCAAGGTGTTAGAGAGAGCGGCGGCATTGGGGGACTCTGGTGATCAAACCGGGCAGGACGTCGAGGTCGGCTTTTTTCCCCGCGGGGCACAATCAGACGTGCTTCGGTACGGAGGGCAGAATTACCATCATTACGGGCGTTAAATACTGTTACATCGGGCGCCTGACGCTTATACCGTGAATTCCCGGCGGCTCTGCCTCTCCCTCTCTCTTACCGCCACCCTTCGCTCAGAGGTTTTAACGCATCTCATGACGGTTTCTGTGCCGTGTTTTGCCGCGCTGATGTCCTGTGTCGCGAGCTGCTCTCACACACTGACCACGTGGAACATGCGCGGTGTTCGTGTCTCCTCCATCGTCCAATGACTTTGTCTTTCTGTGCAGTTTGTCTGTTTTCCCCCTGTCCTGTTTTTCCCGCCTGCCTCTTGTACTGAATATTATTTCTTTTTTTCGCATTTTCTGCGTTTCCGTTGTTGTTGTCTCTGGAGGAGCCTGAGCTTCTCTTCTTCTTGTGTCGCCCATTTGTCTGTCCGGGGCGATGTCATGTTTCTGTAATCCAAGAGCACAATGTGACCTGCAAACGCCGCGTGGCCGGAGCTGACACGCATTGTGCCTGTGTTCCCCCTCCATTTACGCTGGATTGTGGTTGTGTTGTGTCTGTTGCGTGTCTTGTGTTGACTGCGCATTCACGTTTTGCAACTTAACAAGAGATTTCTGGTTGGGAGAGACAGAGACTCTCATGTGGACAGCGGGCTGGTCAAAGCGGATCAGTACCGCCCGCTGCTTCACCCCGGTGTCCGTGTCGTGACGTCTGATTGAAGGGCTTCGTTATGGAAGGTGAGGGGAAATGACATCACAGGGAATATGTGCCAGGATGCCCAGTGCAGGGGTCAAAAGTAGCACTCGCCAATGTCGAGCGATTATTGAGCCATGGACAGGCGGCTCCCGGTGTCCCTGCGACCTCGGCTCAACCCGCACAGTCTGAGGTGGGGTAACACTTTGGGGAGAGAAGGCTGATTGGAGGGAAAGGGTTAATAAGAGACTGAGTTAGAAGGGCCATTAAAGGACTTTAATGTTGGGCAGGAGAGAAGGGGTTAATGAGGCTAATAAGTTAATATTGGTCAGGAGAAGCAAAATAAGGGGTTAATGAGGGTTTCCTTTCTTGAAGAGAGGATTAAGCTGGAGGTAATTTCAGCGAGGGTTAATAAAGCAGCATTATTTCCACTTGAGTCAGAGCGGTTGAGTCCTCCAGGTTAATCAGGGGGGTACGTATAGATGCTGCCCCGCAGTGTGCAGGATTCATATTCTGCAGGGAGGAGATCAGTTCATTAAGGTGATGGGATTTCCCTCCTGCAGCACATGAATTATGCATCCTGCAGGGCAGCACTTTATGTGCCTCGCTAGAATGTAGACAACCCTGGAGAGGGCGTGTGTGCAGAGGGGGGGCGTGTGTGCAGAGGGGGGGGGCGTGTGTGCAGAGGGGGGGGCGTGTGTGCAGAGGGGGGGGCGTGTGTGCAGAGGGGGGGGCGTGTGTGCAGAGGGGGAGAGGGGGGGCGTGTGTGCAGAGGGGGGCGTGTGTGCAGAGGGGGGCGTGTGTGCAGAGGGGGGGCGTGTGTGCAGAGGGGGGGGCGTGTGTGCAGAGGGGGGGCGCGTGTGTGCAGAGGGGGGGCGTGTGTGCAGAGGGGGGCGTGTGTGCAGAGGGGGGGCGTGTGTGCAGAGGGGGGGCGTGTGTGCAGAGGGGGGGGCGTGTGTGCAGAGGGGGGCGTGTGTGTGCAGAGGGGGGGCGCGTGTGCAGAGGGGGGGGCGGGGCGCGCGTGTGCAGAGGGGGGGCGCGTGTGCCGAGAGGGGGGGCGCGTGTGCCGAGAGGGGGGGCGCGTGTGCCGAGAGGGGGGGCGCGTGTGCCGAGGGGGGGGCGCGTGTGTGCCGAGAGGGGGGGCGCGCGTGTGCCGAGGGGGGGGTGTGTGGGTGCAGAGGGGGGGCGTGTGTGGGTGCAGAGGGGGGGCGCGGGCGCAGAGGGGGGCGCGGGCGGGCGCAGAGAGGGGGCGTGTAGGTTTTCAGAATGGCTGAATTCTGAGCCGCGTCCAGGTGTATCGTTGTATAATCGCGGCGTCACAGGGATCGATCCGTCCGCTGCTTTTATAGAAAACTGATGCCAGACCCGGAAACGTAATGTTTTCTATCTTTTTATTTCAGATTCCGCCAACAGCGACTCTGTCAAAGCTAAGGTGCGTGTCTAGTCATAGCGTGGGCGCGCGAGGTGGCCCCTGGGTGGAGCGTGGGCGCGCGAGGTGGCCCCTGGGTGGAGCGTGGGCGCGGGTGGTGGAGCATTGGCGCGCGAGGTGGCCCCTGGGTGGAGCGTGGGCGCGGGTGGTGGAGCGTGGGCGCGCGAGGTGGCCCCTGGGTGCAGCAGGACAGATTTGAGGATTTGCTGGTTTGAAAGACACGTTTTTTTTCTTTCTTTCAGGCGTCTCGGAAGGAGTTATACGCTCGTGACATCTTGTCGATACCTTTCATCTCTGCCGTCAATCGCAAGCGCAGGAAGCGGAGAGACGAGAAACGCTTTGGAAGCAGCACAGAAGAAGAGGACTCCGAGCAGGAGGTGGTCATGGTGCCGCAGGCAAAGGAAGAGGCCGAGGTCATAGAGGAGCAGACAGAGGCCGAGGAAGCCAAGACCCAGGATGTCCATCGTGCGAGCAAAGCCGCGGCTACAGGGGAAGAAAAGAGACTTGAAAGCCAGTGGCGAGCTCCCGAGGAGGAGCGGATCCCGGCGGACACGCGCTCCATAGTGTCTGGATATTCCACCTTATCCACGCTGTGTTCGGAGCCAGTCTCTAGCGTGCGCGGGGGGGACGAGGCGGACGATGAGCGGAGCGAGTTTAGCCACATGGAAACGGACACCGAGCTGGGAGGAACGGCACAGCCAGGAGAGCGTCCGCGCTCCCAGGACTCCTTCACCTCGCAGCGGCTTATACCGGGAGACACACTTGCTCGCAGAAGGTTGGTCAAGGGCAAATCAGAGGTTTCCGGGGAAGCGGATCAAGGTACCACCTGTGCTCCCCAGCGGATCCGGCCGGCAGCAGCCGACGACTTGTGCGCAGCAGCGTTAAGAAAGCCCGGCTCGCCAGAAACGCGCCGGAGAAAGAGCGCATGGCGCAGGCACACCGTGGTGCTCCCAGGGCAGCTGACTGACTGCAACTTCAACGACTGGAAGGAGCCGTTGACCGGAGCCACGGCCGCCGCAGAGCCGGGAGTCCGCCTGAGCGGGGGAGCCTGGGCGGAAGGGAGGGATTCTGGCCTCAGCAGTCTGGAGTCCCAGAAAGCAAAAGCCACGTCCGCTCAGGAACCTGGCGCCAGCAAAGCATCCAAACCCCAGATTCCTTCACTTCAGCCAGGGCTCCGCCACTATCTGTAACGTGCGCTGCTTGACCTTTGCCTCCGCTGGAGCCGCCGTAAGGGACGCGGCAGACGAGATCCTGCGCTTTGCCTGTTCCTCTTCGGACATCACGTCCCTGCAGGTCCCTCATTCCATGAAGCTCGGGCGTCGAGCGCCGGGAATATCCAGAGGCGCCATTTGTGTCACCTCCGCTAAAGTGATGGGACCTGCATCCCACAAAGACCTTCATGACCTCGCTCTCCTGTCCCGGCTTCACCGCTGCCATGGTCTGCCTTTGCTTATACAGGCGGCGCCCGGTAGCCGTCCTGACCACGAGAAAAACCAGGAGCTCCTGGTTTGGAGAAGATGCTCCTCACCTCTTGGCACTGTTAATGACTAGGACGATAAAGCTCTGGTGCCTTATTGCATTAAGTTTACTCGTTTTAACCCTTTCACTGCTCATACCAATGTTACATATGTATAGTTACATATAAAGGGTCACACGGATGTACAAAGCGGCACCGAAGGAGTCCGGCGGTGAAGTGGACGGGTTGTCTGGCTGTGAATCTCGGGGATCCGGACTCGGTCTCCCCATTTCCTCTCACATAGTGACGGGCTGTAAGATTATTTGGAGAATTAACCCTTGCAATGCCGGCAAACAGGCCGTGTGCGCAGGTTATCCTGACAGGCGAGGTATTCGACGTTTACAGCAGGGATCTCAAACTCCGGCCCCAACGGGTGTTTATGGCCTACAATTCCCAGAATTCTCCGAATGCAAGAAATGGCCAGAGCATCATGGGAGTTGTAGTGCAGAGTCACCTGGGGGGGGGCAGAGTTTGAGATCTCTGGTTTACAGTGAGTGGGTTTAACGCTTTACACACCACAAGCCTGCGCTGCCTGCCTGACTCACCCTGTAACCTGTCTGTATAAATACACCCGATCTATGCTGCAGGCGGGGCGGTACTTTTATACGTTTAACCCTCGTGTGACTCTCTGCCCGCGTCTGGATAGATCTCGCCTGTACAAAAACGGAGCTGAAAACCAAATCGCAAACTGTATCGCGGCGCGGCTTTATTCTCATTCACAGGCTTTTATTATCATCGTTATTTTGTATCCAGGTCACAGGGCTAAACCTTTGTTTTCCCGTCGATCGGCCTCGCACTCTCTTGTGTTTCCGGCTGTCTGAGGGATCAGTTTGTCCATTTTCCTGCAGTTGTGTCGGCATTTGTTCATGTCTGCACGGACGCCGCGTTGGTGAAGGATTATACGTTGGCGTTCGTTTGTGTGGTGCGCGTGCGTGTGTGCGCGTGTGTGTGCTGCGCCCCCTGCTGTTGGCTTTGTGTTTGTTGGGGCATTGCTAGATTGCAATATACATACACATAGACCCTGGGCTGTACGTGTGTCGTGTCCCCGTCATGCTTGTTTTACACGCGGCCTCCCTGTGTCTAGTCGCTGCGATGGGGCTTTATCTGGGACCGACAGTGCGAAGCTCTGCCCCCTCACTCCAAACCTCTGCGGATTTTAATATACCGGCAGGGCGCGCGATATACCGGCAGGGCGCGCAAACAATCATTTTACTCCCTCCTAAAAGCTGGTTTTATTATCCTTTAACGCCCCCTAAACCCCCACATTAAATCCCATACTCACCTCTCATCCTGCGGCGAAAAGGGTGGCGCAATCCACCCCCGGAGCTGGGAACAAATAGCTCATAGTATCCCACCGCGGCGCTGCACGATCTCACAGCCTGCAAGTGTGACCCTCCATGGAATCCTATGGACTCCAGGTGCTGACATGGTGGCGTGGAAGCGCTACTGCGGGTATCAGAGACGTTAAAGCTGCGTTCTGGAGTGAGGGCTGAGAGGGGACCTTCCCTCGAGTACGACATTAATGGAGACAGTAACTGAAATTCTGCCGGCGCACATTATCCTGCTCACCGTCTCCATCACCGGCGTCCACCTCCTGATTGTGACATCACCGCCGTCCGCGCTTATTCTCCACAATGCAGAGACATGTCAGGTCTGATGCGGCGCGGGCAAGTTGCGAAGGATGCGGCGCAGGTTGTGGGGGCGCGGCGCGGGCAGGTTGCAGAGGATGCGGCGCAGGTTGTGGCGGCGCGGGCAGGTTGCAGAGGATGCGGCGCAGGTTGTGGCGGCGCGGGCAGGTTGCAGAGGATGCGGCGCAGGTTGTGGCGGCGCGGGCAGGTTGCAGAGGATGCGGCGTAGGTTGTGGGGACGCGGCGCGGACAGGTTGCAAAGGATGCGGCGCGGGCAGGTTACAGGGGCGCAGGAAGATTGCAGAGGGTGCGGCGCGGGTGATGTTGCGGGGGACGCGGCGCGGAGGTATCTGCCTGGGGAGGTCAGGAGTAACGATGCTTCCAGGATATAAATGACAGGAGGGAAACGTTTGTGTGCAAAGACCTGACTTTGGGTACACGGGGTGTGACAGTGTGTGTGAGATATATATCCTGGTGTGAATCCATGAAAACCTTTTTAATTCCCTCGCTGTGTGTGTGGAGGTGTGTGTGGGTGTGTGTCTGTGTGTGTCAGAGCCAGCGCGTTACATCTTCTATAACACACACAGTGTTGTGGACGGAGCTTGAGATCCCCCTGCTTTAGCTGCGGCCCCCGATACACTGGATTTTGGCCCCTCGGATCTGAGTGATCTTTCACTTATTGCTCCAAAATCTGCCTAAATGCCACAAAAGTGGGGGGTGAAATGGCACAAAATAAAGGCAGGAGCCCCTTGTTTTCGCTCGCGTGGTGTAAACCTCCCGTATATACCAGTGGTTGTGGACCTTGTTCCGCGAAAGAGAAATATCGGGGCGAGACGGTGACCCTGTGCAGCGCCGTTACCGACTCTCGAGCCGCCGGTGCTATCTGCTCCGGGAGTTAGGCTAGGGTCAGACGAACGCATTTTTCACGTGCGTTTAGCCGCACGAAATCACGGCCGTGCTAGCAGCAAATGACGTCCAATGCCGGGGAACATACGACGAACGGCCGCACGAAAGTTCGTCCGTGCAACGCAAGTGGCCAACGAACGCATTTTTTCGAGAACGTCAAACCGCTAGTACTGACGTACAGAGTGCGCTGCGTCTGCTAGAGGTGTGTGTGTGTGATTAGGAGACGTCAGACGCTGCTAATGTCCGGCCAACATAACGTCCAGACGCAAAAAGGGTTTTATTGATAACCGTACAAAATCACAGACGAAAAGGCGCATCGTATGACCGCTATCGCGTATTCCGGGAAAAAATACGTACGTTCGTTCGAACGCACTTTTTCACGGACAACGTGAAAAATGCGTTCGTCTGACCCTAGCCTTAAAGCGGCCGGGTCGGCCAGGTTTTCCTGGACACATATAATGTATTCATGCTGAGGGGCAGTGCATGAAATATGCCACCCTGCAGCATGTATAATCCATACACTGCAGGTAAGTAATCATAAAGGGATCCCAGGTGACCTGCCTTGATTTCCTTCCTGCACCATATGAATTATACATGTTGCAGGGCAGCACTTTTCCCTGTGCTCCCCCTCTGCATGAAATTGTAATGTGTCCGAGGAAACCTGTATAATTCATACACTGCAGGAAGGAAATCGAGGCGAGTCACCCGGGATTCCTGTGTGATTTGTTGTTGCGGGGCAGCACCTTAATGCTCCCAATGACCGACCTGCAGCCTCCATGAAGCCAGGTGTGACCCTGCTTGATCTCGTGTATGTGAGGGCGCGGAGGGGACACTGGAACGTTTAGGAAGCGCTGGATTGTGCGGCCCCCTGCACCGCGGGATATTGGGGGGGGGGGGGGGTCTGGGATATTTGGTGGGTTTATTTTTCAGTGTTGAGTGATTTTGTAAAGTGAAGGCTCCGCGCCGGCTCTGCGACACGGTATGAACGCCGACTCCCTGCTGTGCTGCGGCGCCCACTACACCTGCTCCTGTATAAAGTATAGGAGACCTTAATGTACAGTAACCTGCAGCGAATTCCCAGGTGACGGCAATAGCGGCTCAGGCCGTTACCGCAGGGTCAGAATAGGGCCCTGAATCCATTCCCTTTCTTGGGAAGAGAAAACGTGATCTTTTTAAAGACAAATCTGTCATTTTATCATTTTTATAAAAATATTTTAATCCCTCTATAAAGTACAGGTCAGAGGCGTGCGTGGTGCGTCTTACATGCGGTGCGTCTTACACGTGGTGCGTCTTACATGCGGTGCGTCTTACACGTGGTGCGTCTTACATGCGGCGCCTGCGCGGTCGCTGTATACGTCTTTTTTCCTTTGGTCGCTGTAACGTTTGCATGTTATTTATACAGAGAGACTTGGAGAAGACACGATAGAGTGGAAACGTTGTCTCTGTATCTGCAGTAACGTTTCCCTGCGTTAGGAGCCATGGCGTACCTGTGCCTCTTGGTGTGGCTGTTCCTCTTGGTGTGCCCGTGCCTCTTGGTGTGGCTGTGCCTCTTGGTGTGCCCGTGCCTCTTGGTGTGACTGTTCCTCTTGGTGTGACTGTTCCTCTTGGTGTGGCTGTGCCTCTTGGTGTGGCTGTTCCTCTTGGTGTGACTGTTCCTCTTGGTGTGACTGTTCCTCTTGGTGTGACTGTTCCTCTTGGTGTGGCTGTTCCTCTTGGTGTGACTGTTCCTCTTGGTGTGACTGTTCCTCTTGGTGTGACTGTTCCTCTTGGTGTGCCCGTGCCTCTTGGTGTGCCCGTGCCTCTTGGTGTGACTGTTCCTCTTGGTGTGACTGTTCCTCTTGGTGTGACTGTTCCTCTTGGTGTGACTGTTCCTCTTGGTGTGCCCGTGCCTCTTGGTGTGCCCGTGCCTCTTGGTGTGACTGTTCCTCTTGGTGTGACTGTTCCTCTTGGTGTGACTGTTCCTCTTGGTGTGCCCGTGCCTCTTGGTGTGGCTGTGCCTCTTGGTGTGGCTGTGCCTCTTGGTGTGGCTGTGCCTCTTGGTGTGCCCGTGCCTCTTGGTGTGACTGTTCCTCTTGGTGTGCCCGTGCCTCTTGGTGTGGCTGTTCCTCTTGGTGTGCCCGTGCCTCTTGGTGTGACTGTTCCTCTTGGTGTGGCTGTGCCTCTTGGTGTGGCTGTGCCTCTTGGTGTGGCTGTTCCTCTTGGTGTGGCTGTTCCTCTTGGTGTGGCTGTTCCTCTTGGTGTGCTCGTTCCGCTTGGTGTGCCCGTTCCTCTTGGTGTGCCCGTTCCTCTTGGTGTGCCCGTTCCTCTTGGTGTGCCCGTTCCTCTTGGTGTGGCTGTGCCTCTTGGTGTGGCTGTTCCTCTTGGTGTGGCTGTTCCTCTTGGTGTGGCTGTTCCTCTTGGTGTGGCTGTTCCTCTTGGTGTGGCTGTGCCTCTTGGTGTGGCTGTTCCTCTTGGTGTGGCTGTTCCTCTTGGTGTGGCTGTGCCTCTTGGTGTGGCTGTTCCTCTTGGTGTGGCTGTTCCTCTTGGTGTGGCTGTTCCTCTTGGTGTGGCTGTTCCTCTTGGTGTGGCTGTGCCTCTTGGTGTGGCTGTTCCTCTTGGTGTGACTGTTCCTCTTGGTGTGCCCGTTCCTCTTGGTGTGCCCGTTCCTCTTGGTGTGCCCGTTCCTCTTGGTGTGGCTGTTCCTCTTGGTGTGCCCGTTCCTCTTGGTGTGCCCGTTCCTCTTGGTGTGGCTGTGCCTCTTGGTGTGGCTGTTCCTCTTGGTGTGACTGTTCCTCTTGGTGTGCCCGTTCCTCTTGGTGTGGCTGTTCCTCTTGGTGTGGCTGTTCCTCTTGGTGTGGCTGTTCCTCTTGGTGTGCCCGTTCCTCTTGGTGTGGCTGTGCCTCTTGGTGTGGCTGTGCCTCTTGGTGTGGCTGTGCCTCTTGGTGTGGCTGTGCCTCTTGGTGTGGCTGTTCCTCTTGGTGTGGCTGTTCCTCTTGGTGTGGCTGTTCCTCTTGGTGTGGCAGTTCCTCTTGGTGTGCCCGTTCCTCTTGGTGTGGCTGTGCCTCTTGGTGTGGCTGTGCCTCTTGGTGTGGCTGTGCCTCTTGGTGTGGCTGTTCCTCTTGGTGTGCCCGTTCCTCTTGGTGTGGCTGTGCCTCTTGGTGTGCCCGTTCCTCTTGGTGTGCCTGTGCCTCGTTCTTCCCCTGTGTGATAAAGCCGCCATGACAAGGTGTTTCTCTGGTTTCAGGCCGTTGTCCGTGTGTCGGTCGGTCAGACGGACGTGTGGGAGGATGGATGGACTCACAGGTGGAGAGGTGTTGTTTTTATAGGGCTTAAAAGGCGCTGCGTTCAGGTTGATGATGGATAAAGTGAAATGATTCTGCGCAGCTTAAAGTGCTTTACTTTGTTTGAGAAGGTGAAGTGGTGCGAGTGCCCGAATAACCAATAGTGTTTCACATGGGGGCGGGATGAGATGACGGGGGGGGGGGTACAGAGGCGCAGCCTGATCTTGGATACATAAAGCTTTTGAGGTAACTAAAATATATATATATATCCGGGACACACGTGTGATAAGAGGTCATGGGCTTTAATAATGTATAAAGCTTTGTGATGCTCCGCCCCCACAATGTTACCAAGTAAAGCGCGTCCCCCGCCCCCACAATGTTACCAAGTAAAGCGCGTCCCCCGCCCCCACAATGTTACCAAGTAAACCGCCCCCCCGCCCCCGCAATGTTACCAAGTAAACGCGGTCCCGCCCACAATGTTACAAGTAAACCGCCCCCCCGCCCCCGCAATGTTACCAAGTAAACTTATGCCCCCGCCCCCACAATGTTACCAAGTAAACGCGTCCCCCGCCCCCACAATGTTACAAGTAAACCGCCCCCCCGCCCCCGCAATGTTACCAAGTAAACCGCCCCCCCGCCCCCGCAATGTTACCAAGTAAACTGCCCCCCGCCCCCACAATGTTACCAAGTAAACCGCGTCCCCCGCCCCACAATGTTACCAGTAAACCGCCCCCCCGCCCCACAATGTTACCAAGTAAACTGCCCCCCGCCCCCACAAGTTCAAGTAAACCGGTCCCCCAGCCCCCACAATGTTACCACAGTTAAACCGCGTCCCCCGCCCCCACAATTGTTACAAGTAAACCGCGTCCCCCGCCCCACAATGTTACCAAGTAACTGCCCCCCGCCCCACAATGTTCAATAAACCGCGTCCCCCGCCCCACAATGTTACCAAGAAACCGCCCCCCCGCCCCCACAATGTTACCAAGTAAACTGCCCCCCGCCCCACAATGGTTTACCAAGGTAAACCGGTCCCGCCCCCACAATGTTACCAAGTAAACGCTTGTCCCCGCCCCCACAATGTTCCAAGTAAACGCCCCCCCGCCCCCACATGTTACCAAGTAAACCGCCCCCCCGCCCCCACAATGTTACCAAGTCCGCCCCGCCCCCGCAATGTTACCAAGTAAACCGCGTCCCCCGCCCCCACAATGTTACCAAGTAAACCGCGTCCCCCGCCCCACAATGTTACCAAGTAAACCGCCCCCCCGCCCCCGCAATGTTACCAAGTAAACCGCCCCCCCGAGTCTTTCCCCGAAATCCGCCCCCGCAATGTTACCTCTGAAGTAAACCGCGTCCCCCGCCCCCACATTATACCATAAGTAAACCGCGAGTCCCTGTGAATGAATTTGTCTCCTGCTCCTCATCGCATTAACACGATCCAGTGATACACGGCGACACAAAATAAACCTCTTTTTGCCATAAAACTAGACTGTTACTAATGTGTATTCTTTTGGGGGGGGAAGGGGAAGCCCCCCCATATGTCCTTTCCGATCTAACTCGTACATCACCTCCTATTTATATCTGCTCGCTCGCCCCAATGTCTCCCTTTCCTCATGTCTAATACACATATACCTCTGCTGTGTTTTGCTTCTGTATTTCCAAATATTCTGACGTTCCTGTGTTTTTTTGTTACCATGTTGTGCGTCGCTCCGCCCCCGAGTCTTTCTGTTACTCCGCCCCCGAGTCTTTCTGTGACTCCGCCCCCGAGTCTTTCTGTGACTCCGCCCCCGAGTCTTTCTGTGACTCCGCCCCCGAGTCTTTCTGTGACTCCGCCCCCGAGTCTAAGTTGCAGGTGAGAAATCAACAAGGAATCCCACCTGCCCTGATTTCCTTCCTGCATCATATGAATTATACATGTTACAGGGCTGCACTTTCCTTGTGCTCCCCCTCCGCATGAAATGGTAATATGTGTCCAGGAAAACATGGCCGACTTGGCGACCCTAGTGTTACGTCTTTTTGTTCAGTCTAGACGCCCTTTATACCCCCCTCCTATTTCACCCCTAAACTCCTCCTCCTCTTTACCCGCGCCGTGTCCATCGCATTGTGTATATATATATATATTCTATATGGTGCTGCTAACACTTTGACTTATTATTATTCTGAAGCATTTTCTCGTCCCCTGGAACAGAAATAAAACCAAAATAATATTCATTAATCCCCATATATCTCTTTCTGCGCGTGTTCTCCGGGGCGTCTCATACCAGCGAATCTGTGCCGGAGTCTCCCTTCCCCACGAGGTGACCCGTCTCTCACCACCTCCCCCACAAGGTGACCCGTCTCTCACCACCTCCCCCACAAGGTGACCCGTCTCTCCCCTCCCCCCACGAGGTGACCCGTTGCTCTCCTCCTTTCCCCCACGAGGTGACCCGTCGCTCTCCTCCTTTCCCCCACGGGTGACCCGTCGCTCTCCTCCTTTCCCCCACGAGGTGACCCGTCGCTCTCCTCCTTTCCCCCATGAGGTGACCCGTCGCTCTCCTCCTTTCCCCCACGAGGTGACCCGTCGCTCTCCTCCTTTCCCCCACGAGGTGACCCGTCGCTCTCCTCCTTTCCCCCACGAGGTGACCCGTCGCTCTCCTCCTTTCCCCCACGAGGTGACCCGTCGCTCTCCTCCTTTCCCCCCATGAGGTGACCCGTCGCTCTCCTCCTTTCCCCCACGAGGTGACCCGTCGCTCTCCTCCTTTCCCCCACGAGGTGACCCGTCGCTCTCCTCCTTTCCCCCACGAGGTGACCCGTCGCTCTCCTCCTTTCCCCCACGAGGTGACCCGTCGCTCTCCTCCTTTCCCCCCATGAGGTGACCCGTCGCTCTCCTCCTTTCCCCCACGAGGTGACCCGTCGCTCTCCTCCTTTCCCCCACGAGGTGACCCGTCGCTCTCCTCCTTTCCCCCACGAGGTGACCCGTCGCTCTCCTCCTTTCCCCCCATGAGGTGACCCGTCGCTCTCCTCCTTTCCCCCACGAGGTGACCCGTCGCTCTCCTCCTTTCCCCCACGAGGTGACCCGTCGCTCTCCTCCTTTCCCCCACGAGGTGACCCGTCGCTCTCCTCCTTTCCCCCACAAGGTGACCCGTCGCTCTCCTCCTTTCCCCCACGAGGTGACCCGTCGCTCTCCTCCTTTCCCCCACGAGGTGACCCGTCGCTCTCTGTTGTCCAAATTACATAATCTTTTACAAGTTTCCATAGCAACAGAGTAATTGCTCCATACTGCTGTATGCGCAGTCATGTTTCAGGGGGTCCTGTCAGTGTCTGACATTTGTTACCTGTATCGTTCGGCTTCCTCTCCCTCCGTCGGCACCGCTGAGCTGAGGGCAGGAGTTCAGAGAGCCGGGCATATGGCTTCCCGGTCCATTAGTTTCTGGTTTTAGTTTTCTCAACTTTGCGTTAAATTATTTTGTTTAGAAGAAAAAAAACTTTATTAAATGTATCAATTTCAAGAGAAGCTGAAGGAACGCGGTGTCTTAATGTGTAAAAAGAGGCGTTTATTGGGGCTCCGCCCCCAGAAACACTGATGCAACCCAATAAACTGCTTTTTACGGATTGGACGGCTGGGCTCGTTCATCTTTTACTGAATGTCACCTGGAATTCTGGGTTCCCTGAGCGCCCAATCTGACCATGAACTGGTTAACCCTGTGAGTGCAGAACCCGCCACATGTACATTGAACATTTAGGTTTGATTAAAGGACACGTTGTTGCCTGTGGGACCCAAAGGAAAGGGGCACTTACCTGTACATCTTGTGTCGCCCGAGTAAGTGGTGGCGTTAACGTTCCCGTACGCTCAGTACTGATATACTGTGAGGCGCGAGCCATTAAACGCGCTCGCCCGCTTGTTGTTACTGGATACATTGTTACAGGAGGAGAAACCGTTTCTATCGTGACCCAAAGTCTTCACTGAAAGCGTGTGGTGATATGTTTTCTATTCTTTTGTTTTATATATATATATATTATTTTTTTTATACAAACCATTCCAGATTAGTATTTGTGACTAATGCATAATCCTGCGCCGCAGAAAATGTAAAGTTTATTTCTTGGTTTTGTAAATATGTTCTAACGTGTAACATAATATAAAATGTATAAGGAGTTATGTCTTATTTTTGGTTTTTCTTCCCTTTAAAAATGGTGTTTAAGCTGAATAAAAGCTTTCTGCATGTTCTCCCGTTCTGGCCGTCCACCTCTTGGCTTCTTTCACAGCGGGTGGTAATGTGGCGTGCATGGCAGCAGGTGGCGTGCGGCTAAAGCGTTTGTGTACGTGCAGAGCCAGGCTGCTGGTTTCCATGGTGACACATCGATGTTTTACACTTCGCTCCAGAATTAATTAATTTTTTAAAAAACTATTACCTCCAGGTACTGGAACAGCGCGTGAGCTCCTGGCTCCTCTCGATCTCACCGCAGCGCGTGAGCGCCCGGCTCCTCTCGATCTCACCGCAGCGTGTGAGCGCCCGGCTCCTCTCGATCTCACCGCAGCGTGTGAGCGCCCGGCTCCTCTCGATCTCACCGCAGCGTGTGAGCGCCCGGCTCCTCTCGATCTCACCGCAGCGCGTGAGCGCCCGGCTCCTCTCGATCTCACCGCAGCGCGTGAGCGCCCGGCTCCTCTCGATCTCACCGCAGCGCGTGAGCGCCCGGCTCCTCTCGATCTCACCGCGGCGGGTTTGCTCCCGGCTCCTCTCGATCTCACCGCGGCAGGTTTGCTCCCGGCTCCTCTCGATTTCACCGCGGCGGGTTTGCTCCAGACTCCTCTCGATCTCACCGCGGCGTGTTTGCTCCGGCTCCTCTCGATCTCACCGCGGCAGGTTTGCTCCAGGCTCCTCTCGATCTCACCGCGGCGGGTTTGCTCCCGGCTCCTCTCGATCTCACCGCGGCGGGTTTGCTCCCGGCTCCTCTCGATCTCACCGCGGCGCGTGAGCGCCCGGCTCCTCTCGATCTCACCGCGGCGGGTTTGCTCCCGGCTCCTCTCGATCTCACCGCGGCAGGTTTGCTCCCGGCTCCTCTCGATTTCACCGCGGCGGGTTTGCTCCGGCTCCTCTCGATCTCACCGCGGCAGGTTTGCTCCAGGCTCCTCTCGATCTCACCGCGGCGGGTTTGCTCCAGGCTCCTCTCGATCTCACCGTGGCGGGTTTGCTCCCGGCTCCTCTCGATCTCACCGCGGCGGGTTTGCTCCCGGCTCCTCTCGATCTCACCGCGGCGGGTTTGCTCCCGGCTCCTCTCGATCTCACCGGCGGGTTTGCTCCCGGCTCCTCTCGATCTCACCGGCGGGTTTGCTCCCGGCTCCTCTCGATCTCACCGGCGGGTTTGCTCCCGGCTCCTCTCGATCTCACCGGCGGGTTTGCTCCCGGCTCCTCTCGATCTCACCGGCGGGTTTGCTCCCGGCTCCTCTCGATCTCACCGTGGCGGGGTTTGCTCCCGGCTCCTCTCGATCTCACCGTGGCAGGGTTTGCTCCCGGCTCCTCTCGATCTCACCGCGGCGGGGTTTGTTCCCGGCTCCTCTCGATCTCACCGGCGGGTTTGGGCCTTCACAGCTGCGATGGCTGATACTTTTGTTCTTGTTCCAACGCTCACAGGCAAGGGGTGGATTTACTCCCAGGTGGAAAGGTACCCGGATTCTGCCACCTCCAAAAACCAGCCCCTGCGCCCGTGAGAACCTTTTAACGCGTATTTTGAAAAAGCTGCGAGGCTGAAACGTGAGCTACAATACAGACACGTTGAACGGATCCCGTGCGCACTGGAACTGCTGGTTTTTCTTTCATTTTTGGATGTGGCCGTATCCAGGTACCGTGCACTGCGGGGTTAATCCAAACTCTTTGGCTGCTGCTGTTAACACCATCTGGAGCTGTGCTGCTTCATTGCACATTGAAAGTTTTATCTGTGTGGGCATCATGTCCCGAGGGGTTAACACTTTATAAAACCAACTGCCTCTCCCTGACTTCTCCCAAACTGATCCTGCAAGGAGACCAGCACTGCAGTAACTGTGTGTGGCCAGCAGGTGGCGACATCTCCCTGGTTATTACATTGGGGAATATTCCCAGATATTTCTTACTGTAGAATAGATTTTACAAAAAATAATAAAACTCTCGTTCTGGACCTTTTGGGAAAACCACTTAATAGTGAAAGGGTTAAAACCCAAAATGAAAGTTAGAGGAAGAATAAAAAACTTTATTAAAGTGATTAACTGGATGAAACCGGCCAGAAAAGTGACCCCCCCCCCTCGTGCTCTTATAGTTAAAGAGGAAAAATAAAACACCAGACGTGGTTTTTTTTGGTCACGGAATCTTTATGGCATCCATATATATTTATACACAGAGCTATATTCTACAAGTGGTAGCATTAAATTTACAAAATGACATCATTACCCAGAACCACTGCGAAGAGAGACGCGTTGAGAGGCCTTGAATGTTTTCACAATACTATCCATGCGTTAAGACAGACACGTTGAAAATCATAGAAAAAAAAAATCCAAAATTAAAGCAAAATCAGAAACTTTTTAGTTTTAAAGATTTTTTTTTTTCTTCCCTCAAAAAAAACCTCCAATATATTTTGTTCCATTTTTTTTTTTTAATTTATTTATTAAAACATATAGACAATATTGCTAAATTTTTTTTCATGCAAAGACCAGGTGTCCACATGCTCCTCCAGTCTCTCACACACATCGCTGGGACGGCCTGGAACAACGTTTCATTAAACCGCTGGAACAGAAATGTTTTTTTCTTCGGTTGTAAATGTTGATTAACGAACAGTAATAAAATAGCTGGATGGAGAGCGCCCCCCGCAGGCCTGCCTGGTGCCTGAATGTGGGGTCTGGGAGGATTATTACAGGAGGAATAAAAAATAAACGTTACTGGGCGCCTGGAACGGCCCTCGCTGGGGTCCATGTGCCCGGGTGACGTGCCCGGGTGAGGCTCATGGACCGCACTCCACCTATAGTGTATTCATCCCTAGTGCAGGGTAACATTGTGTCTGGGCTCTCCAGTAACACCTAGCTCAGTGCTTCACAGCCCTGCTCCTCAGGGACCCCTAACGGGACAGGTTTTAACGATAGGATTCAGTCTGCGTTTCCCCAATCCTGCAAACCTGGCTGGTTACTGGCTCCTGAGGACAGGTTTGGGAATCACTGCCTTATGCAATCTTGGCCTTTGTGCTTCTATGAGCAGACACAGAGCCCTCAAGCTACATCTCCTTTGGTGCTTCCCTGGCTGAGTGTTGTGGGTTGCAAACCTCCCTGCTCGTGTTCCCAGGGCTGCGAGACAGGTTGTTTGTGCAGTGCATTAAAGGTTTGCTTAGAGGAGTGTCTGTGGCTCATGGTGGCCGCGTTGCTGTCCCTTACAGAATTTAAAGGGGCGAGCGTCGCCCGGGGCTCAAAGCGGAAATTCCTGAACATACAATTCAGATAAACGCGGGAATTTCCTCCATTGTTTCCTCGTCGTTATTTGTGCTTTTAATAATAAACAAGCTGCGATTCCTGTTTTTTTTTCCAATGAACGAAGCAAAATCTATTAATTTCCATATAAATCTGAATGATTAAATCTTTAATCGATTTTTATAGTCG